>JASSRZ010000080.1:277838-295045 GCA_032164315.1 Malacoctenus gilli | reverse complement strand
ATATATATATATATTTAAGAGGAAGAGAAACTTATATTGCTGTGATGAAGGTTTGTACTAAAAAGCATGGGAGGCAGACTTGGCAGTGACTGATTAAGTGTTGGGTCGATCACACTGGTGGGCTCACTGTCAGCCATCAACCATAACGGTGAAGGTCTCTGGCCTGAAGTAGGCCACTTGTTACTTCTACAGACACTGGCAACCAGACACTCCTGTGAGCCACCAAGAGCCACTCGTCCAAATCCTGTCATCAGAGCACCCCCTGCAGGAAGTCTCAGGCTCTTGCAGGTTCCTCAACACCACAGCACAAGCAGGTGCTTGTGAAGCAGTTTTAAACCAGTGAAGGCTCAGAAAACAGCTTTACACTGACAGATACGACGACTTAATGGAAAGCAGGAATCCTATTCCCTCATGTCACTCTGCAAACAGAAAAGAAATACAGTTTTTTTCATAAGAAAACTGGAAATGAAAGGAAAACAATAAAAATTAAAACTAAATTTCTTTAAATAATGATAAAAATGAGAAAAAAGGTCATTTATTTTCTTTGATTTTCTAGTTCTTTTCCTTCATAAATTGTAACTGAGGGTGAAATGGTTTGGAGTAAATGGGCAGGTGGTGGTGTTTTGGGGATGCAGTGACCTATGCCCCCCCCCCAAATTCTACTTGGGGGGAATAATGTGTTACTGTGAGCAATGGATACAAGCCAGCCTCCTTTTAAACTGGGAGAAAATCCACCAGGATAGCGGATGGATGGATGGATGGATGGATGGATGGATGGATGGATGGATGGATGGATGGATGGATGGATGGATGGTGGTTTGCCATCAGAGACAATAAAGCACCACAACATATTGTATGTCTTAAATGGATATTGTTGAAGATGGCACAGCAACTTCTCCCACTCTTGGTTTATCAGTCTAGAAAAACAGTCTATAACACAGTGAAACAGAGAACCAGTACTGGTTGGTCAGAAATTACTAAGGATGCGAGTTTTTTTCACTCTCGCCTTGAATGCATCACATCTATCAAGACTGCTTATTTCCGGTTATCTAAATGGTTGTTAAGAGTTTCCTTCATGTCTGACACATCATGCACTTTTAACTGTGATGATGACATCCCCACACCACATATAGATCAACATTGTATTCAATGGTTTGTTTAAGGACATTTCAACAGGGCAAAATTGGGGATTGGACCACCAATCTTTGGACTGAGGGCTAACCAATGTACCAGATGAGCCAGTTACCCCTTAAAGGCAATTAAAGATGGCAGGTGGTGTTACCAATTTGTAACTGGAAAGATGTGACTAAAATCTAAACAGGAAAAGACTATAGCCCCCTCTCATCTCTGGTATGGCCCCCAATGGGATCTTGAAACCAAAGCTATGGACCATTGCCTGCAATTGTGTACATTCGGGCCTTTGTCAGTGAAAAAAAATCAAGCATATAAAAGGATCCGAAGCAGTCCAACTTTGAGGTATGATTGGAATAATCGAATCACAATGCAAAATTTTCTTTTTAAATTAATTACTTTGGATTACTGAAGACAAGATAGTCACAATTTTAGTGTCCAAAAAGTTCCAATCACAGTAACGGAAAAAAGTCAGGCAACAATAGATGAATAATGAATTACAATAAATAAAGTGTGAGCAAAAAGTCCTCCTATTTTTCAAACTGTGCAAAGTGCAAGCCAGATGGCAAGAGGCTGCTCTGTTTATAAAGCTTGGCATTTGTCAACTACGTAATACTCCCCCAGAGAAATCAGCAGTCTAAAACAGTCTGGGGTCTCTTCCACGGTGTGTAGGAGGAAGATGGAGGGTGTCCTTACTGATTCTTGCAAACCGACATAAAAGATGGTCAACATGTTGTGAAAGACTTTGCATCTTGGAAAGACATTAAACCCAGACTCTTGTCCTCCTCTGACCATCCTGTACACAATGTTTGTGTTTTTTAATCTTCTGCAAGAGCTTTCAGAAACACCAGCTGACCCGTTTGTAAAGTCTCCTCTCGCTCTCAGTTGAAATTTGCTTGCCTAATGCAGCCTCCCCAGAATAGCATCCAAGACGGGTTGGGTGGTGGCAGAGGAAAGAGGGGGGGCTACACATCTTGGCTGTCCCCCCTTTCTCCAAACTTGAGCCTTCCCCTCCTTAGCACTCTACCCTTTACATCTCCTTATTGAGTGCCAGAGGAGGAAGGAGGGGGGGGGGGGGGGATGTGGCGGCGAAGAGCCTCGCCTCCGAGCCTGCTATTTGGCCAATGGGGAGGCTTGGGAGATCGAGTGTCACTATAACAGAAGGACATAATCAGCGCGGTAAGTTTGCAGAACCTTACAGCCTGTCTTGGCCAGCAGGGAGCTCGCTTCTTTCGGCTTTTCTGAGGTAAGGGAGAGAGAGAGTTAGGAGAGTGAATGGTAGGGGGGGGGGTTGAGTGCATTATCCTCAAATGTCATTTGAATTAAGGACAAATTCAGTCCACGTGTGTCTAAAAAAACCCACTTCCATGACAATAGCTGATGATGCTACTGAGTGAGTTGTGCTCACATTCCGGAATCAGATTCTTGTTGAATTCTTGTGTTTGATTTGAGGTTAAAAGCCGGTGAGCAATGGGTTGATCACACCTTTATCGTGGCTTCTGCGCAAATGTGTCCATCTGACCTTGATTGCCATGTAAATCTGTCGACTAATGCCTGCCTGATCATCTTTGAGGGGGTCTAAGAGTTCCCAGCATTGTGGCTAGACAAGTAGCTCAGGAGTTGTTGTTGTTATTGTTGCTGTGCTGGTTTGGTTCCAGTCCAGTGGCCCGGCGGGAGTTCATACCTGAAGGATTTACAGAAGGCTTAAAGCATCCGAAGCAGCTTTCCGCTTCGGGAGTTAGAAGACGACACTAATGAGTTATGCGCCGCCTCGAGACCAGTGGCGACAAGACCCCCTTGTTGATGGAATCTTAAGTCTCTCTCCTCTGATCAGATCTTAGGTTTAATTTCCATGGCATACACTGGTGGAGCTGTAAATGTACACAGTTTGCATGCATGCTAAATCACTCATAGCTCAAGGATAAACGCGTTGACATCTTGAGCGGGAGCCAAAGGTCCTCCCAAGGCTTCGGGATGTAAAGGAATCATCTAAATTTTGGCGTGTTTTGTTATTCCTGATTACCGTCGCGTGTAAACACATTGGCTCTGTAATTTACAGGATTCAATGAACAAATTCGAGGAGGCTAGGCATTAGACCTTTAACCTTCACGCCTGCCTTACAGGGTTTATTTTAATTCCTCGGCAAAGAGGCCTTAGTCAACAAGGAGTCTCAGGCAAGATGATTGAAGGAACCATGTGGGGGGGGGGGGGGGGGGGGGGGGCGGTGGGGGAGGAGGAGGAGGAGGAGGAGGAGGACTGCCAGATAAGGAGATCAGGATGGAACCGTGGGTCGTGGTCCAAGGGAAAGGAACCCAATCTTCAAGATCAGGGGTCCATTGAAACCGGATCCGAGACTTGCGCAGCTGTCCATTGGAAAATAGCTGTAACGCCCGGACGTCTCATTGGTGGCCTCACACTGATGGGACTAATGAACAGCTAATCTGAGCTCTAAGCACCTATAGATTGAATTATGAGTGAATTCGGGTCGTGTGTGTTTATCATTGCAAGGCTTTAATCGGATCCGACGTCCAGTCTGGAATTTTTTCAAAGCCACGGGAGGACGGGGTCGGTTTTAGGTGCGATGGAGTCGGATAGTGGCTGTCTGGAGTGGCAGCAATGTGTCTCCAAAGATAAAGAAAATCATTAACACCACTGATGCCACGAGATGCCTGGGTGGGTGGGGTGGGGGGGTTGGGTTGTCGCCCCCTTCCCCTCCCCTCTAATCTTCCAACAGCTGAAAACAGACCAATGGCATAAATCTATGTTTGGCTGCCTTCTCAACTTATCATGAGGGAAGCAGATTCAGGCCGGAAGGTCAAATTTCAGTCCAAAGACCGATGCCTAATTATAACCTGAAAACCATCGGGACAGCAGGAGTTTTGATATATTCCAACAGAAATCCGAACACGACTGTGGAGAAGCTCCTCATGGCAAATATTAATGGAACCAAAGATTTGGTGGATTGTTGCTTTGGTGGGATCAAATGTGTGGGGTGGGGGGTGGGATTTGGCTTTGGTCAGGGTGGGGTTGACAGTACATATTTAAGACATCTGCAACTTAATCCCAGAGCTATAAATACAGGCGGCTGGACGGTCGCTCGTCACAGACCAGGCTCTAAGTTCCTGTCTTCTCTCCTAATTCCAGGTTGCAAAGTCCACTGTCACCATGTCTGACACAGAGGAAGCGTAAGTTGTCTTACATTCACAACCACATTTTCACCACTATCACCCCTCATTTTGGCCAGTTTGGCAAAGTACCTTGAACTTAAGGTCAACCCGGGAAGCCTAATGCTTGTCCATCACGTCTTATGGTTGAAGTCCACACTGCTGACATAATGTGGAAGTTCCCTTGCACGCAGTAAGGTGGAGGAACAAACTCTATAAAGGTGTATTAACTGAACACAACACTATCAGTTTAGATTGAACCAATTTAATTTGATCTTCTTGATGTGCTGAATATACGAGCAGACATTTTTTAACCGAGAATCTAATGAAAATCTTGCAAATTTTAGTGGAGGTCAATTGATTTGGAATAAAAAAGAGAATAAAAGATTTTTTTTTAAAAATTTGGTCAACCTAATTTTTTTTTCTTTTCATACCATGGTATCATCTTCTCAAAGCACTTTACAAGAACTCATTTATTATTATTATTATTATTATTATTATTATTATTATTATTATTACTATTATTATCATTATCATTATTATTATTATTATACTTGTTTTTGCACAACTACAAGCAAAAACACACACAGTAGTTTATTGTCTGTATTCTCAGGCTAAGATATATATTCAGCACATGAATCACCCCGAACAAACTTGCAAGGACACAAACAAACAAAAGAACAACTTGTCGAAGCAGTGTGACCTCTTATCAGGGCTTTAACCGCACTACCAGACTTGACCTCACTGCAACTGGATCTGGATAAACAACAGCTCAACAACCCATAAAGTACTGACGTCCCCCAAGTTTTCTAGTGGAAACCTGAAAAATTCAAGCTCGATAAATTTGAATTTGTTTTGCTTCAGAAAAAATTCTGAACTTCATTGCAGCTTGGAATAGACCCAAAGCCCCCCCCCCCCCCCCCGTTTGAGTTATTTTGCCAAACTGACACAATCAAGCACATCCGCTTTTATACAACTTGACCTGTGATTTGAGCCTAACCACGTCTTTTTTCTTTTTCTCTCTTGCAGTGGACAGGTCGAGGGTAAGTAACGCCTTTTTTATTGCTTAAAGGAAGAAAAAAAACAAAACAACAAACACTTAATTCCCCCTGAAGTCAGGTACAGGTACAGTCGGGACCTCCATGCTAAATTCCAGTCTTATCTCTGACTCCTGCCTAACTGACTTTCTATCCCCCCACCTCCAACCCCCCCCCCCCTCGACTTGTAGTCATTCGTACTGGACAAATCGTATGTTCGCAGGTTTGGCTTGACTCCTCCAGATTCGAGTTGTGCCGTAACGCTTTTCTCCCTCAAGCAAATCTGCACATACTTTATCCTCCTCGCTGTAGCATGGTTGCAGGCACCGGCCCCTGACAACAGAACAGTGGCAGGCAGAGACACACCAAATGACGTGTGCTGCACTGACCTGTTGCCACAGAGACCTGCAGCTCTGCATGACCACCGCACCACTGTGCAGTCCTCCGGGGCTGAGCGCCACCGCGTACGCGGTGGCGCTCAGCCCATGAGGACTGCAACAAGTCCGCTTAGCATGGATCCCCAGTGTACCCACATTTTGCTTTCATGTTATGACAAAATGGGTACAAGATGGGATCTGTTGATAATTTCCTTCTGCTTCTTCTTTCTCGGACGGACATGAAGAATTCGATGGTAAGACGCAGCCTGCAGACCCCCCGGATGATAAGTCGTTGATACTAATGTGCCAGCTAAACTTTGAGGATGTGTGTTCTGACCTCCATAATATATCCCTATTTGAATTCATGGCATGCTGGTCAACACTAACGTCAAGGTTAGAAACTCCACGGGTCCCAGATGCCACTTTTTTTTTTTTAGTTTTTTTTTTTACACCAGGATAGACTTTTGTCTCTCTTTGTCTCTGTACACAATGTTGCAGTGCAGGTATTTCCAGGACGCAAGCTCACTTCATCCATCAATGACTGACCTTTTTCTTCCTGTAACCGCTTGCTGTCTCACATGCTTTAGCACCGTCTGGTGGCAGTTCCCCCAAACTGCCCACCCCCCCACAGACCTCCTCATATCTCACATGCCCCCCCCCCCCAATCTACTCACCACCAACTACCCCTTCACCCCCCCCCCCACCAACCTTTCTCCTGCTTCTATTAACCTTCTCACCGCCCTTCCTCTCCCCTGGTGACTCGCTGCATGTTGTGTAGCTGTAGAAGAGGAGGTAGTAGAGGAAGTAGAGGTGGCCCCTGAGGCGGCCCCTGAGCCAGAGCCAGAACCAGAGCCAGAGCCAGAGCCAGAACCAGAACCAGTGGTAGAACCAGAGCCAGAGCCAGAGCCAGAACCTGAGCCTGAGCCTGAAGGTATGTGGCATGAAAGGGGGGTAGGGGGCATTCTATCATCCTTTCCCAGGCATCAGGTGCGGCGTCAGCGGCGGATAGCCAGCCAGCTAAACAGAATCCGCTAATCCTGATCCGCAAACATGCTCACCATGTCTGCTCGTGCTAATGCTACCTTCCTTTCACCTCTGAACAAAGTCACAGCCCGTATGCGCAGCATTAAAAAGGGCACAAGTCGGGGTTTGAGAACCTTTCACACGTACGTACCGAGATAATCTCACCCAACTCATTCTAAAGTCACAATAAGGCTGATATTAGATGGCTGATTTGTATTCTGCTAAACCTCCCATTATTAACTAACATCGATGCAAAAGACCATTTTATTGACCAGTGGTATTAACTGACCACTCTCAAGATGTGACAGGAGATATCATTGTTCAAGTTCAAACACTTGTTTTATGTTTTATTTTTAATTATTGTTTTTGAAAAGATTCAAGGAGTTTTTATCAAAAGTCATCCTGCTAATTTCATGGGAGCTAACACAATGCTAAGCTAACACAATCAGTTTTACGAAGGTAGTCAAGTTTTGATGCTAACAGTTAGCCCTGTTATAGTTAACATGACATTACGAATACATTAAAAACCTAAAACAGAGCATCCTGGCTAGCTTTGCTAATGCTGATTTGAGAGCTTTAGGTAAATATTGTAGAGGGAGTTAGCTAAAATGCTTTTGCATTTTTTTACATTTGGTCTTTCACAGGTGAGAGATTTAAAAAATAGCAAAAAGCCAAACAAAATAATATCGGCCTCTTTTATCAGTCGCACTCAACTTTTACTACTCTTCCACATGCACTCCAAGCACTTGTGACATGGAGTGCATGTTTGCTTTTTCCTCATTTTTAGCATCTGATGGGGGTGATCATCAGATTTAATGCGTACTCTTCATTTGACTGCTTCTTTCCATTGATTAACAACTTTTGGTAAGCATGTCAATGAATACGGTTATATGATTTAAAAAAAAAAAGTCTTGAACTCATCTTTGTCAAATTTTTTTTCCCCCATCTCTCATGTTCTATATTATGCTCGGCTCAAAGATGGTTGTTGCATTCACATGCCTTTGTGGATTTATCCAAAGCAAGAGGGAGTTTTTTTTTCTTCTCATTTTCAAGCTGTCCCAAATATGTGATCATTTAAATCCAGTTCTTTAAACATTATTGTTGAAAATAGGCACAGTTCATGTTCAACAACAAATAAAACTCCTGAAACAGAACATAAAAAAACCCAGAATGTTTTTCTTCTACTGTTCTTGTGTTGCTTTAAAATGAAACGTTGCTTTTATAGCACATTTTAACTTCCCAAATTTCCAAAAGCATGTGAATGCAGGTTTCATCATCAGAAGGATTATTCTTTCTTAAACTGTTAAAAGTTAAAACTGTGGCTACGACACCATAACTTCCCACAGCAATTTGTAAATTCTCAAATACTGTCTGAGGCGTCTTTGTACCTCGACACTCTGACTGATGTCTGTGACATTTGTCGCGAGCTTCCCCCAACTTGGCAGCATTTTTTCTTGTTTCAGTGAGCAGCATTTCTGTTTCTTAGCTGATTTTTTATCCAAAATGAAAGCATGGATGTAGAAGGTTTTGGTTTCAATAGCAAGCTAGCTTACTTCGAGGCTAATCTTAACGACTCAAGGTATGCCACACGGCTGAGCCCCCAAACGCAAACCGGCCTTTGCTCGCTCAACCTAGCTGCTTGTGTCTGGCAAACATTTGAGAATTTACTGCTCAGCTGCAGCAACATTCTGCCATGGTTTTCGTTGTTTTAGATGTACAGTTTGCTGCTACACTGCGCTCTCGCTAACCCCATGTCTATTCTGCTTTATGTTTTCGATGCTTGCTGCATGCAGAGGCCGTTGAAGAGGAAGGTATGTTGATTTTTTACACAAAGAACAAAAAAAGAAAAAAAGAATCTAAAAACTGTCATTCTGGTTTTGGTAGGACTTTAATTGTCCAGGTCTGACATCTGTACTCAGGGAATACTTGCCTGTCTTTGTCGAAATTCTTGTCCCTCAAAAGAAATCACTCCAGGAGCGCTGTCCAATTTGACCCGGGCATTTTGAAAATTGGTTAGACAGCATATGAGTTAAAAGAAAGAAAAACAAATGCTAAAGCTGCTAGTGGAGACGAAGGGTGAAAGAAGATGAGATGCTAACAAACACGTGCTTCAGGGCGCAGCGACCCCATCGTTTACTCTCTTGCTATGCCACTCGTCCTCTGCATGGCATGGAGCCGCCAGAATCTGGGGTTTAAAAAAAATAATAAAAGAAGAAGAAAGTATGGGAACATGACTCTGTCTTGCTTGTGTCAAAGACTTCTGGGGTCAAGCCAAAAAAACCCAACACAAAAAGATGTGTTCTATATGAAAAAAAGAAGAAAAAAAAGCGAATCAGGTTCTACAAAAACCTAAGTTTGAATGTTGGATTTTGCTTTCCTCAAGGGATTTGTGTACATGTTTGCCCTCGTTAAAATCCTAACTTTGGAACTGACAAGTTAGTTTTATTCTGTCACATGAAGCTAAAGTGTAATGCCTGACAGAAGTGAAACAATCTGTTTTGTTTCTAACCCGATCACATGTACTTGTCCCCTCTTCATTTCCTAACCCGCAGAGGAGAAGCCAAAATTCAAGTGAGTCCACTCGCCCGCTCACTCCATGTAGACACTCTTATCTCAGTCAGAAAAGGATCATTAAACTCCCTCACAAGCACTGTCCTCATAATAAACTGTACACCCCACCCCACCCCAGGCCAAGTGCTCCTAAGATCCCTGATGGTGAGAAAGTGGACTTTGATGTGAGTAAAAAGAAACAGAGGGGAGAAAGTTTTCTGTGTGTCTCTGGTTTTTGCTTTTTGGGGGATTTTTTTTTTCTTGGCCTGGCTGAGTGCTTGTTTCCTTCCCCACCACAGGACATCCAGAAGAAGCGTCAGAACAAGGACCTGATCGAGCTCCAGGCCCTCATCGATGCTCACTTTGAGTGCAGGAAGAAGGAGGAGGAGGAGCTGATTGCCCTCAAGGAGAGAATCGTGAGTTGTTGTTTTTTTCCGTCAAAACCTTGAGAGTGCTGCTATAAATCAGGGCAAATCAGGGCGGATTCATTTACTTCAGGACACCACTTGAATAAATTCATCACACAAGCTAATATTGCATAGTACTATTTTATAATGCAGTTTCAATGTTTGATGATGTTAGCACTGAAAAACGGGACCTGTTTATTGCATTATCAAAACACCAACCCAGAAATTTGAAAAGTGTGTGATTCAGCCCCCCGTGTGGACCTGAAAGGTACTGCAGGTAGTCTCTTTCAACAAGGACATCAGTTATATTTCAGTATTCAACTTTATAAATGGTTGTGGAACTATTTCCAATCATATTCAATAATACACACTTCAGTCAAGAAGCGATGAGAACTGACAAGACAGGTGACACAGATGATACAGGCTCGAAGATGGGCATTTTTCAGGCAGAGAGGAGCCTTCTGTTCCTCATGTGTGCTGGGTGGAGTCCAGTCGAGTTCAGGGAAACTCGAGGTGTGTTTTGCTGAAGTATCTGATGTATATTGTAAGGAAGAAAATCCTTTTGCGAGCCCCACTTTGCTTCTGCCCTGCAGGAGAAGCGTCGTGCTGAGAGGGCTGAGCAGCAGAGGGTCCGCGCCGAGAAGGAGAAGGAGCGCCAGGCCAGACGTGAGGTCCGTGGTTGAATCCCTCCCCCCGTTCTTTTTTTTTTCCCCGCTGCAACTTGCAGCCCCGATTCTGTTTGTCCTGACCCATCTCGCCGCGGGCTTTCTTCTCCCAAATCCAGGAGGAGAGGCGGCAGAGGGAGGAGAGCGATGCCAAGAAGAAGGCTGATGATGAGGCCAAGAAGAAGTCGGCTCTGTCCAGCATGGGCTCCAACTACAGCAGCCACCTGCAGAGAGTCAGTGCACACACCACAACACGAACAGGTCCACCGCTTCCTGGTGTCTGTCCGTTAATCACACCCAATGTGTTTTCTTTACCGAAAAAAGGCCGACCAGAAGAGAGGAGGCAAGAAAGAGACTGAGAGAGAGAAGAAGAAGAAGATCTTGGCTGCCAGGCGCAAGGCCCTCAACATTGACCATCTGAATGAAGACAAGCTGAAGTATGACTCAGCACCACGACGTCCACACTGGCTCTGCTGGACCGCATTCATGTCACAGACTGTTCAGCATTCGCTTTCTTTCAGTTTCCAGTGTTTCCACTTTCCACAGAATGCTCAAACAAAATACAGACTCAGTTGCTGTTCGACAACAAACCCAGATGTCCCCCTCCTGCCTCTCTTTAAGACCTCTGTTGTGTGTGTCCCACAGGGATAAGATCAAGGAACTGCACGACTGGATGTACCAGCTGGAGTCTGAGAAGTTCGACCACATGGAGAGACTGAAGAGGCAGAAGTACGAGGTGAGACTTGGCCGGTGTCACCGCCGCGGTGACGCTCAAAGTGTTGTTATTGCGAGCCAGAGACTCTTCAAGCTGAGCTTTAGGACCCGTGCAGGAAGTCAGGGGGCATGAAGAGAGGTCAAAACAAGGAAGGTAACCATTGGTGGTGCGCATCTCTAAACACACAATGCACAATTTTTATTCATTTTTCCTATTTCGACTCCAATTGGCTGCTTAACCTCTAATGTGAATAAATGTGACATACTGTTTTCAATTATTTTGAACAACAAACTACAGTAAAACATAAAGGCAGGTGGCAATGACAGATAAATGCGATGTGAAAAAAGTTGCAAAAAGCATTCAAGTATTTAAAAAAAACATGTCCTAATGTTAATGGGACATATTTGAATTACCAGCAATGTAAATAAATCAGTTTCATCTAATTTACAAACACTATCATACCAACCATTTGCATTTTCATTTATTTACACATTTTTTTTGATGGATTATTGCAATTATAACTTTAGAATAACTGTGTAAAAGCACCTTGCACTTTTGTGACTTACTTTGGAAATCTGTATTCTTTTTTGAATAAAAGTATAATTCATGTATTTCAAATTTCTAAACCAAAAGAATTAACAATAAAGCTCCAGTTTTTAAAGAAAAAGTGGTTTAGAAATAAAGGAAGCAACCTTGTTGGCGAAAACAAAGTAGGAAGACGTGGACGGGTTTTTTTCCAAACTCTTTTTCCTAAAATCCTTTTTAAAATACACAGTTTGTTTACCTTTTTAAGGTCGCAATATAAATTTGGATTAATTTGTCACAGAAACAAACGACTTCCAGTATTTTCAAGTTTCAGCATTTCGCCAGTCAAAAAACAGACTTTCCCTGCCACAAACTGAAGAGGACGAAACAGACCTTAAATGATGAGCCAGGTCTCTGAGACATCCCCCCTCCCCTCCCCCATCCCACTTTCAACCCCCCCCCCTCGATCTTATCGTTTGATTTCCTCCAGGTTACAACCCTGCGTAAGAGAGTGGAGGAGCTAAGTAAATTGTAAGTAGCAGAGGCAGAGTGGAGCTTCTGCCTGCTGGCTTCAGGCGCACTGCATGTTCGCATGAAGTACGGTCAGAGGGGCTGGAGCGCCCCCCCTAACCCACCACCCCCCACCCTCGAGGAGCCTGGCAGAGGAGTGAAAAATTTGTTTCCCTAAAGCATATACATCAAATTTGTTCTCGTCAAACAGTAACTTTAATTCGGACTCAACAGCATTAAAAGTAGCCTAGAGGATTTTAGTAAATTATCATTATTATTATTATTATTATTATTTAAAAAAAACCTGGTGATATTATACGTAAAAGGGTTCAAACTAAACAAGCTAAGTTGACGTCGTTGAATCAAACTCTTCGTTGTGAGCAGATTAAGACTCAAAAGGTGGTGGTGTTGGGTGATGGAAGAGGCCAGTTTTACACTCCTAGAGCCTCAGTCAGGCGTGACATGCGGTCAAACTGGTAAGTATGAGGCTCAGGCTTCATGGCCGAGCCAAAGACGATTCATCAGTTGTTGTTGGGTGCATGGGAAACCAAGACGGGATGCACTCGACCAGACTGTCGCAAAGAGCTCTCGGTGGGCCTCGCTGGTGGGAGCGTTCAAAACCGCATCAGCTCGTCTTGGTTTCCCGTGATAATCCAGCCCAGTTGCGCTCAGCCTATGGATCCTGTCGGGGGACGAAGAAGAAGGGAAGGAGATTCTCTCGGAGGTAAAAGCAAAGAACCTACACATTAAAGCTGCTGCTGCTGTGTCATTTTTCCCAGGTGCTCACGTACAGGAACCGCATTGATGAGTTGCAGAAGCAGTAAGTAGTGGTGGTGCTGCCTTCAGTACCTGGGTGAACGCCACAACCCACTCCTGTTTGTTGTAACACTGAGAACAGTTTGCGGCAGAAAAACTGTTTCTTTGTAGAGTGGAATACATCAGGTCGACATCCTTTCATGTGTGTGTCATATAATCTGAAATAAAAGTCTTAAACACATCTAAACCTAACTAACACAACTAGCAAAGTGAACAACTGAAATCCCACAGTGAGGCGAAAGTTCTACAACACCAAGCTGTAGCAAGCTAGTGTGTCGTTAGAACTGTTAAAATGTTTCAAGAAAAGATGTGATTCTTGGAAAATACAGTTTTTTAAGTCAATACTACCCTTAAATAGAGTGAAAGTTCAACAATTTCCAATGTTACATTGGAGAACAGCTCATGCTATACTGGCCACTAAAAGGAAGCTAGGCTAACCAGCTCCAAATTGTCGGTGTATAGTAATGTTATCCATCAATTTCCTACTCGGTTACACTTTGCTTCACTTTTTGTTTTGAATCCTCGACACATAGCTTGAACTTTGACGATTTGAAAGACCGTCAAAAATCGAGACAAATATGTGAGCTTACGTTAAAAAGATTGTTAACAAAAATAAGCTGGACATTCAGTAGTTTTATAGCTGAAGGAGACCACAGAGGCAATAAATTAACTTAAATTACTTTTATGTTTTTCTGTAATTTTTTTTAAGAGGTTGACATTTTAGCTAACAGCTAAACATCTTTTAGCTAAGCTAAAAGTTTTCCTTTGGAGCAATTGAGCACCAAAGCAATTTTGCAGAGCGGCCAGTATGCAAACAGAAAGCTGTAATAAGTCAAATGAACATTCAAACAATGGCACAGGAGTGTTAACAGCTAAAAGCTTCATCAGTTATGACATTACCTTAGAAAGGAAGTGCTTTACTGACAAAAATTTCAAAGCAAGAAGAAATCTTTATTTTGGAGTAAACTAGAATCCACATAAACAGATGCATAAATTTCGATTTTATTCAAAAGTAAATATTTGAAGAAGCCCTTCTCTGGTACAAATGGAAGGTGAATTTTTTGTGGACAGCTTGCTAATTGAAGCTTGAATCAGAATAAATAAGAGGGAAATTATTTGTATCATTGTTATGTTGGTTTTTATTTTTGAACACAAATTTGCAAGCTCCATTTAGCGACATTTGTCCACAGACATTTCAAAAACAAGAATTCCTCCGTTACGTGCTACTGGTAGGGCTTCCTACTTCACAATTTGGTTTCCCTAGCCCGCCAATCTGCTATTGCATCATTTCCTGATTTTTTCTTTGCGTTTTGGGGTTTTTTTTTGGGTTCCAAAAACATACTGGTCATTCCCACGGTATGTGAGATGTGTTTCCTGAAAAAGGATGAGTAAAGATCTATCGTAGCAAATGCACAATAACAGCTTTCCAACAGTTGGCATGGCATTTGATCAGAGTCTACTTTTTTGTAACAAGTCCAGTGAGTAGAAATAGTCATTGACATGCCATCAGAAATTTAGTACCGAGTCAAATTTTTAACCCAAAGTTCCTGCATCCTTTTTCAGCAAAATTAGACTTCTTTTCATCAAACTGACCCCCTTTTATTTCATTGTTCATCAGTAGAGTACATATTGAAGTGTTTGTGTTAATGCGACAGCTCTTGGTCTCTGTGATAACTCAGACTTGTGCAGGTGAGTACTTGCATGGGTTGTGTCAATGGGAGGTGCCTCATTTGTATTCTTTGGATTGTGAGTTTGTGTGAAGCTCAGCCTGTACCACTGTCACTGATCTAGTATGTAAGCAATGTTGACAAAAAAACAGCAGAAACATTTAAATACAACAGGCCAAGCCATGACGCGTGTCCTGCTTTATTCGCATGATTCGTATCACAGCAGCAAGAAGGGAGCCGCCGCCCGCCGCAGAAAGTAAGCCGGCTGACCCCGCCACCACTCCGAAACCAGACCGCCGTCGTCTCGAACACACGCCTGAAGAAGCAACGCACTCGGTGGTGAAGGTGGTAGCTCAGAAGAAGCCAGCAACGCTGAGAGTCGCCTTGCGGTCACCCGATCCCATCCTGATCCATGCAACCAGGAGCCTTTAGCTGCTGTTTGAATTCTTACTAATCATGCTTCCTCGCCCTCAACTGTTTGGTTCTCAGTATTTTTGTAAATAAAGTGTGACTCTTCAAGCCATGCCTGTAGAGCTGTTGTTATTCAGAAATCAATAAAGATCCGTATTTTTAGAAGTGTAACTTTAAAGTCATTTCTTCAAGATTTGCCATCCAGCTGCGGAGTCCTTGGTGAAATTGGTGTGAATGCGCTCGAGGCTCTGTACTTTCACCACGGTTGGAAAAGGCTTTGTTAAGATTAAAGCAAATTGGAGGAATTCCAGAGAAATAATCACTTTCATTTGGGTTGCAGGCTTGGCAAGTTCATTCTAAAGCACAGGCCTGAGGAGTATACAAATAAACAAACAAAAAACTAGGCTAAAAAATGACATGAAGTAGTATAGAAGTAAAAACGATCTCAAAATTGTGATGGGTCCGTGGAATAGATGATTGCTCCTCATGCTGCAAAATTCCCAAACTGAACACAGCACAACAAAATAAAGCTGTAGCATCACTACCCAGATATAACGTCATTTTAATGCCAGAACTTTGAGCATATGAAAAAAAATTACAGTATGTTTACTTTGACGTCCAAAAAGGATGATTGAGGACTAATTTTGGTGATGACCCACAATATTTATTGATTTAACCTACTTTTTTTCAGATGAAAAATTTGTTGTATTTGGAGTGAATTATGTAAGTGTGGTGTCATATCAGTGAAGTGAAAATATTCTTACAGTTTGGTCGTAAAAAAATAGGTTAAGCACTCAAAGACCTACTTGAGAAATAAAGTGCTGTATTTCTAATAACATGTTCTCAAGTTTAATCAGTTTTGAGTAACAAATTATTATTATTATTATTATTATTATTATCATCATCATCATTATTATTATTATTATTATTATTATTATTATTATTATTATTGTTATTATTATTATTATTATTGGCACCCCATTAGGTGTTTTTCAAGGAAAAATGTCAAATGTGACATTTTGACATCACTTCGGCTCATTTTTTCAAAAAATTTCCTCTTTTTTCCACAGGCCCCTGTACTTGTCAAAAATAAACGACTTATTTATTTGTGCGGGGGAAAAAAACAAAACAAAAAAACTTTCAGATCATTCTGTCTTTGTGTATCCAATTATTTGTCTGTGTCTGTTTTTGGTTCACGAAGAAACATATAAACAAGTCAAAAGTTTAATCAGGACCAGAAACAAAAAGACAAAAAGTAAAGATAGTCTGGTTAAAAAAAACAAAATACATTCGCTTTTATTTATGCCAGAACGTTATAAAATGATCTATTTTTTAATCATCATAAATTATTGATTTGAAGGTCTTTTCAATTTACTGTGAGGGGGGGGGCGCTTTGGGCCGTAAAGGGTATGCTTGCAGGCTTGGCCACAGGCCTCCTGTGTGCCGTTTAATGGGTTTATAGCACCGACTTGTGAGACAGTCAAGTTATAAAAGGCAATTTATGAACAGGTAGGAGGCAAAGCAGTTTTATAAAAATTAGATGAGAGCGATATCTTAAAAGCTGTCTGTTTTTTTTTAAACAAGTGTTGAGAGTCACAAACTGAAACGGTTTAATTATCCATTTTGACGGCTGATTAACGCTTTGATTAATGCTTTTTGCGGGCCGTGTCCACAAGCGGACAGTCCCACGAGCTGTGTCCGTGGCTCCCAATGACCCGGACGTGGAGTGACCCCCGTTTGGGAGGACCGACCCGACGTCCCCCTGGTAGGACCCGAAGGAGGAGCGACCTCCCTAAGGACGAACCTGCAGTCCACTGACACTAGTAGCGAGGCTGTTATCACGTCTCTTGGGCTCGTCTCCGGGGCTTGTGGTGACCGTTAGATCACAGGGACCCTGCAACTTCAAGGGATGGTGCCCAATGTGTCCCTGCTCCTGTGGGGGTGTTCAGCTACTAGTTTCTGAGACTATAAAGTGCCTGGTTGATCTATTTTAAAATAGCCAGTGTGTCAAACAATAATATAAGGGGCGACACTGTGCCTGTGTGTGACTCATGTGAATATGCTGTTGAGGATAAACCAGAAAATGACCCCTGAAAATGTGCATCTGGCTCACACTTACAGTAGAGACTAAGCTCACACACACACACACACACACACACACACACACACACACACACACACACACACACACACACACACGCACACACAC
>JASSRZ010000080.1:236760-264618 GCA_032164315.1 Malacoctenus gilli | reverse complement strand
GTGTGTGTGTGTGTGTGTGTGTGTGTGTGTGTGTGTGTGTGTGTGTGTGTGTGCGTGTGTGTGCGTGTGTGTGCGTGTGTGCGTGCGTGTGCGTGCATGCATGTGTGTGCTCCCAGCATCCTGTCCCAAACCAGAGCCCCCCACCCATGGTCGCAGACTCGGCAGAGTGTTTAGTGTTG
The DNA here is from genome assembly GCA_032164315.1 of Malacoctenus gilli. Taxonomy (NCBI): domain Eukaryota; kingdom Metazoa; phylum Chordata; class Actinopteri; order Blenniiformes; family Labrisomidae; genus Malacoctenus; species Malacoctenus gilli. The sequence goes on along the minus strand of JASSRZ010000080.1, from coordinate 264,439 downwards.
GACATGAGGTCCACTTCCTTTGCAAGCCCGGCTACGAGCTGATTGGTCCACGCACTCGGGTGTGTCTGGACTCCCTGAAGTGGAGCGGCCAGCAGCCTATGTGCAGAAGTGAGTGAAGGGGAAGGAACTCGCTCACTGACTGTATTTCTGTGTATTTGTTGTTGTTTGTTGTTTGGAAATTAGAATGTAGAGCCACAAGATCACTGATTGCTGTCATATGAATAAAAATGAACGGATGTTTGTGTTTCTTTGCAGGACTCAACATTACAGGCAACTCCCAGGCCTCCTTCTCACCTGCAGCTCCCTCTTTATCTGCTTCTCCCCCCTCCTCCTCCTCCTCCTCCGCCTCCTCCTCCTCCTCCTCTTATGCCTCAGCTGCTCTTTCAGGGTCCTTGTCTTCCTCCTCCTCCTCTCCTTCCTCCCCCTATGCTGCCGCGGCATCCTCTTCACTCCCCCAGCTGTCCCTGTTGCCCACGTCCCCCTCACCGTCATCCTCTGTCCGGCCGTCTCACTGCACGCACTTCCTGGGCTCCACCCGCTGTACCTGCGATGTGGGCTTCACCATATCAGGCCGGGACAACAACATCTGCACGGGTAATGAAGACGTCCAGGCAGAAATTGATCACTTAATGTTTGTTTTCTTCAGAGTGAAGAATTATTGACTATAAATTTTTCAAAATTCTCATTTAACATGTCAGTTATTGAAGGTGGTCTGTTCAAAAGGCTAAAACTCAGCCCGAAGAGGATCCGAAGGCAACCTCGATCATTCACTCAAACTGGAATGTTTGTTTGTTGTCTTGCAGACATCGATGAATGCCACCTGTTTCCTCTCAGTCAGCCCGGTCGCCTCTGCTTCCACCAATGCGTCAACACGCCTGGCAGTTTCCACTGCCTCTGTCCAGATGGCTACGAGATGGCCAGAGACGGCCGCAGCTGCACAGGTCAGAGCGCGCAGGGCGGGGCGGTGGCGGCGGGGGGGGGCATCCCAAGGTGTGGGTGGACCCATACTCATGACTCTGCCCCACTCAGACATCAACGAGTGCGAGACCCGGACACACAACTGCACGGCGGACCAGGCATGCGTGAACACCTTCGGGGGGTTCCAGTGCGTGATGGTGGAGTGTCCTCGACTGAAGAACGCCACCTACATCAAGACGTCCCAGATGTAAGAGGACTGAGCGCACTGCCTACCAAGTGTTCCCATGCCGCCTCTTTGGCAAACTTACTGCCGTTAGGTCGCATCACTATCAAATTTGGCACCATCCACTCACACGTTGTTGGTGGTCGGTTACAACCAAGAGACTCGCCCAACACAATGGCAGATCTAACTGGAAAGGAGCAGGTTCAAGGTGGTTGATCTACTGAATGAATAGGTGAGAAAGCTTTGTCATCAAGTCTTCTTGCTGCTGCACTTTGCAGCCGTTTGCTGCAGTGTGTGACCACGCGAAGGCGTATGTGTGGCCAAAAACATAGTCCATTTTATGATTCTGTTAGAGTGTGCAAACTGAGAAGTTTGAATGGACGGCAGTTATATAATGCTGCTTCCACTGTGTTCAGCAGCAACACCCACACCCACAGTAAAGTGCAACGAGTAAGGTGCTCCAAGAACAAAGTAGCCCTTGGAGAGGCAGAGACTGTTTAAGCAAAGGCCTTATAGGCAGAGGTCAAGCAGGTTGCACACCCACCTCAGTAAGGTGATCAAGTCTTAAGCCCCACCCCCAAGTGGAGCTCGCTGCATACAGGAGGGCCTCCATGAGCAGTGGAAACCCATAACTGAGAGCTGGCTGCAGGGTGTTCAGCAGACTGGTTTGTGTTCTGAACTTGGACTCGCACCCAATCCTAACCATGACCATTTTTTATTTTGATGTACCCTTGCTATCTACAGTAGCACTAGCCACGAAACAGTTATTATGCCTATAAATAAGTGACTTGTCTGAAAAAACAACAATCACAGTTTCCCCAACGCATTCTTTGGACTTGAAACCATTTTCAAGCATGTTAATCGTTCACGCCATGCGAATCGCTCTGGTCTGGGAAATCTGCAAAACAGGGACGGCGAAAGTGTCTGCGGCGACGAGACAAAGAAAACCACAAAACCATCACCTCACGAGACAAAGGCCAAGATGGAGCCAATGACAGGGTCAGCGAGGTGATGGGAACAATGAGTGAGGGCCTCACTGACGCCCAACTTTCCCATCGCTCCGCCTCCGTCTGCCCGGGCGAAGGTTTGGCCTCGGATGAACCGCTAAGATTTCAGGCTTCATTGCTTGAATATTTTTCACTGAATAGAAGATAGACAAGGACAAAAAATAAGTAAATAGGGGATCAAACCAATCTTAGTCTTTTGGAGGCCTGTTCTACACAGCCTTCTTGAGTTTGGGAGGCAAAAACGCAAAGAGAGCAGAAATGCATCAAGTCCCAACGTTAAAACGCGTATCCGGGGAAAACAGACCTTATTCTTAACTCTTTGCTGTCATCCGTGAATAGAAAAGATTTTGACTTTAGGTAAATGTGGTTGTCATACCCCCAACAGACTTTTAATTTGAAACCCAAACAAACTTTCTTTTTCTTTTTCCATTCAGTTCTATAGGTAATAAACTCGGAACTGATTCTCACCATCAGATGTCACAGAGTTAGTTCGAGATACAGAGCTGAAGGAGGAGGAGGAGGAGGGAGGAAGGAAACATCCTCCCATCTCAGTAGCCGTGACCACAACCACAGCTCACTGTTGATACTGTTTGTTTGGACCAACAATAGATGAAAGGAAGATTAACATCGTCGAAGCTGTGGCAGGAGTGCAGCCAGTTCATACTGTATGAGTATAAATCTCACACAATACAACGTGCACTATCAGAATAACAACAACACGACACAGTTCAGGAAACACTCAACAAATACTGACTGTAACCTGACGTGCTTGCTTCACATTCACATCAATTGACCTGACTAGGAACGTGTTTCACTTTACAGGCGTTGACCTAAATGTGCAGCAGGTGTTGCGTTTGCTTGCTGGTTCCCTTCTGAAGATGTTTTTCTTGTGCTAACAAGCCAGTTACAAAGCTAGTTGGTGGACAAAAAAGCCTGTTGATTGGTGCCAATATATAAACACCATGCTGTGAATCCAATATGAAAAGAAAGGAAGTTCAAATCTTAGCAGACTCTACTGTTTTGTGGTGTAACATGGACGCCTGTGGACACACATGGGACAGCTGTGTGGCTCCATAATCACAGCATCAACAGAGTCTGAGGTTCTGAATCGTGTGCGCAGCGGTTGCAGGTTCGGTTTGGGACAAAAGCACTGATTGTAAAAGAATGTGGGTCAAAGTGTTTGTGCTTATTTTTAAACTATATGAACAGAGGAAGTGTCCCGGAGAAGCGACTGAGGTCGCATGCAAAATATGCAACAAAGCATTTGCGTGTTAAATGAAAACCAATTTGAATCTTCTGCTAAACGTGAAACATGTGGCAGGAGAGCCAGAGCTGAAGACGCTGTTAGTCTGAGGACAAGCAGTGTCTTCAGCTTGTCCAGTTGATATGTTATATCGGGCATGCGGTCAGCCAGTCCAGTGGCTCGACCGGTGACAGTCAGCGCTTGGGTCCAGGAGGTGAACTTTACCCTGCTGTGTGTCTTCAGGCGCTGTGAGAGGAACCCGTGCATGCTGGGAGACACAGACTGCACTCAGGCGCCAAACTCCATCTCCTTCCACTTCCTCGCCATGGTGTCCAACATGTCGGCTCCCCGCGTTCTCTTCCGGGTGTCTGCGGCCCGGGTCCTTGGCGACACGCTACGGTTCGGCCTGGCGGGGGGCCAGGGACGGGGTCACTTCAGCGTGCAGCGCTCGGGCCGTCAGACAGGTACCCTTCTCCTGGTGACGCCCATCGGGGGCCCAGCCACACTGGAGGCCGAGGTAGAGATGAGCGAAATGGAGCGCCACATCCTGCTGGGGCGCTACCTCACCAAAGTCACCCTGTTTGTCTCGCCGTACGAGTTTTAGCAGAGGGGCTGGGCAAGGGTCCGCAGACTCAACAAGGGCTCGTTGAACTAATTAACCAAAAGTGAAATGACATGAAGCATTTTATTAGGATGAATTTTAGATACACTTCGGTTTTCGCGTCTTCATGAATCATTAAGAGTGAAAGTTGGTTGTTGGGAAGAGGAAGGTGGGATCCATCATTGAGCCATCGACCAACTCTTTGTCTTGCGGGCTGTTTGGGAATCAGTTTGAGGAGACATTGGTAATATACCTTAAAATAAAGAGTGCTTGTTTTTCCTTGTAACCATGACAACAAAGGTCCCATGCTTCACTGTAATGAAGCAGTCCTACATGGGGCTTACAACAGTTGTGTCATTGTGGGTGTCGACGGAAACCATGTTCTTGCCGCTTGATCTGAACGCAACTCTATTTGTTTTATGAGTCTTGTCCGACAGGTCTTGTGCCATTGGTTAGAAAAGAAATAAATAAACAAATAAAATGGGTGTGTTTCATGTGACTTCATCCTTTCATCCTACCAAAAGGCGTATTTTATCATGCAAAGCTAAATGTGCTACGATTGTAGCCCGAGTTTCATGACACCAAGCGTTTGATGGATTTGTAATAAAAGGAGTCATGTTGACATTTTCAATCACTTGTGATAAATTTTGCAGAAATTCAAGTGATGCATTAATGCTCCGAATTGAGGCCCCTTCTGTCTTTAACCCCTCCAGTCAAAGGGCCCAGTGTCTTTGTGCAAGACACCAGGGTGTAAGGGGGGCACGAGCTCGTCCCTCGCAGGACGCTAAGCTGACAAAGGACTGTCATTCCTTTGCGTCGGCTGAGAGAAGATCACATAAGAGTGACGCTAACAGTGGAGATGACGAGGTGCGGAACCTGCTAACTTCGAGAGTAGGTGAAGAACTCGAAGAAGACCTCACTGGGATTGTAAAACACAGATTTTAGACATCACTCTGAACCCAGCCAGCTGCTTTACTCGTCACCCCCAGATGGGTCCCCTCGAACCAGTTACTGAGGGCGTCTGAGCTTCAGGAGTGGAAAGCAGTTATTTTAAGTGAGCCGGACTCTAAAGTTCACGTGGGTGCGCGTGAACCCACAGAGAAACTGAGGTCACGGCATAGTAAAGGCGTCTACGGCGCCAACTCAATTAAGATCTGCGGCAGACTGAGGCAAGCTAATAAATCAGAGCTTACTGTTTCAGTCATGACTTCCCAGCAGGAAACAGGGCCTGAATGATTGCATTCAGTGGTCAGAGGAGAACCTGGTGTCATCGATTTTTTGTCACATCCGTGCTATTGTTCTAATAAACATGTATATCCCAGCACAGTGTCAGCTGCAGGGTTTGTTTTTTTACTATTATTTTTTATGTCTCTTACGTGTTCAGTCTAAATCACGTGTGACGGAGGCTTTTGTGGATGTTTTGGAGTGCAGTGGGAAAAAGTGACTCTGGCGTGTTTTTGACTGGCGGATGGAAGAATTTACCACGGGTGTGTGAGGCAGGCCCCTCGGGGGGCCTTCGCGGGCCCAGACGCTGGACGCGCTCGTATCACAACAGCGAGCCTGCAGACGCGCTGCATGTTTGCGCCCCAACATGGACGAGACCAGAGACGGGACGCTGAGTCAGCTCAGTTCACGGCATCATATGAAGAGTGGAGTGGCGGGACACACACTGTCCTAATGTTGATAAGTCAGAGGTGATTTGTTGACTCACAAGTCGTCTCCCCCATCCTGCTCCTGCGTCGCCTGCGTGGCTGGGCGAGTGGTTGCCTGGGACCGGGATGCACTGAGGGAGGCAGAGTGCTGCTGGGAGTGCTGCTTTCATCCAGGCGGGCCTTAAACAAGAGTCCAACGGGGCGATGTTGTGGAGAACATTGGGAGGGGTCGACTTGGCCCAAATATTCACACATTTGATGGAGCATCCGTCAATGGAAGTGTTCCTAAAATCTACCTTTCTCTTTGACGTTAGATCAGTTGGATCTGCACTTGAATGCCCCCCCCCCACAGCCAACATTTAATGTCTCCAGGACTTACTGGGGGGGGGGGGTCCTTTAACTGTGTGATAGCCCTTCTGGGAGGTCAGGTGAGGTCACCAACACACAAACTAGCAACAAAAGCTTGCTGTAACTTTTACACTGCTCACGCAGGACTTCAGAGTGTAACAGCGTTTTTTACTGCTGGATTTATTCCACGTGGCAGCAACCCGGCTTTCAAGAGAGTCCAAGAAAATCCAGGGCCAGGTGCTGTGACATCATCGTTTTTGGTCGCCTTTCAACGAGCACGTCACTCCCACCCTTGTCGTCACTCCGCTGGCCTCTGCCTTCATCTCAGAATTGATTTCAAACTCATGTTGGTTTCAAAAGCTCCTAATGACCTTTTTGACTGTGTCCTCGTGCGCCCGATGGTCCTATGGACTCACAGGGGCACACTGTATTGGTTTTGGTTGAGTTCTAGTCCAACCGTGTCCAGCCAGCTGCAGCTGATTTGTCTGCATGTTGGCATCTGACTGCCGTGCTGTTGAGTGATCTTTCTAGCTCACCAAAGACTTTAACCGGACATGGCAGAATTTTGGGACAGAAAGGGACCGGAGAGCAGAATAGAAACCTTGCAGACTTTATTATTATTAACAAACTGTCCAATTTTTCATCTGTACAGAACAACAAAAAAAAGAACCCCAAAAGAGAAGAGAAAAATGGACGAGGAAAGAAAACAAACAAACAAAACCAGAGGTTCAGGAGCTCCACGGATTCCGATAAAAATCGGGGTTTTACAAAAGGATCTTTGATCGGCACGGAGTCTCTCCTATCATCATCATCTCCCTGCTGCGGATCGATGTGCCGGCGGCGGCGGCAAAGGAACCCGACCGAGGACTGCACGGGCTGCCGCTGAGCGGGCAATCCGTGGGCAACACACACACACACCCACACACGCGCACACACACACACATCAGGCATCACTCAGAGTCTTTGTGGTCGCATGCACACGTGCTGCAGGGAGGGGGGGGGGATTCTGGGATGTTCTGTACAGTGGGATCCCTCGGCGGGACGGCGATTAGGCACGTTTCGATAAAAAAAACGACATCAAATGTAGAAAAAAAAACACAAAACAAAAGAGTGAAGGCAGCTCGATGGATCTGAATGTCTGGCTTACAAACTTAGAAAAAAAGAAAGAAACAATCGAAGAGAACAAACAGAAGAAGCATCCAGCCTCACTGAGCGCACACCAAAAATAGTTTACAGTAAGTCATCACTCAGTATAGTACACATGTACATGTGCTGGGGCTCGAGCAGCGAGCGGACCACCCGTGAGCCTCAAAAAAACCAAAGGTCTGTCCAGAACTTCACTGAACCGAGCCCCAAGAACCTCGACAACACACTCCAACTCTGAAACGCTCTCGCCCGCACTTCTCCTTCTGGACCAGAGCGCTAAGCCCCGATGTCTGCACAAAACCAGACCCGAGCTGCATCGACACCCGTGGGGCGTTAACGGCATCTCCCACCGAGATGCCGTTGGAACAGCCCCCCCCCCGCCAAAAGCATGTCTCTCTCAATATTGCATTCAGGGACTGCATGAAGGACCAAGGACACCACAGATGTATTTCTTTTCTCAACATGTCTTGATATTCAAATACGTCGATACCACGGCAACAAAATGCGCCACCAGATGGTGCAATGAGGTCAAGACACAAAAGCCTTCGCATGGTCTGAAACTTCTCATCGTTACGTTGCCATGCAGGTTCTTCTGCCCACCACAGCAACACAACCCCCCCGCCCCAACCACCCATTCCCCCTTCGTATACCTCCCCCCCTCCCAATTTGTTGGTTTTATTTCGAAAACCTTAATGAACATCAAATAATCTCATCTGAGGAGCCTTCAACATAAAAGCTCTGGCCAGTTGCCCAATTGTAGAGACCGACTATAATGCGGACATTCCTAGTTTCACCAGGCAACCCCCCGCCCCACCCTTCAAAGTGTTCAACACTGCTGTGTTTCTCATCCAGTCTTAACTGACCAGGACCCTGGCGCCTTCGGATATGAGCCACGAGCCTCCAAAAACACGACCACAGAGTCCGTCAACGACCGCTGCCTCGAGGCGCCGCTGATGCTACCACGCGCCCAAAAACTCCACCAACCACTGGAGCAATGCTGTGCCTGATGCCCCCCCACCCCCCCCCACCCCACCCCAGCTAAAAGGAGGATTCTAGCCGGACAAAAGGCAACCAGAGAACATTCAACTCAGCGGAAAAGAAGCCAACAAACTCTGACCATTAGTAAACAAATAAATAAGGCTATGACAAAAACAATATATATATATATTTATAGATATATAAAAAAGAAAAATGTGCAATGATTCCAGTATCATCTTTACACAAAAATGTTCACACCTCAATCATAATCTAGAATCTGTTTTTTTCTCTCCATTTTATTCAATCTTTTCCTGCATGCCCGTACCAACCAGCATGAAGCCCCCACAGCTGTGAACTTCAGGAAGAATAAAAACACAAACCAATGATGTCTCCCCCGCACCCCCGTTGTTTTTTTTTTTTTGCCCCAAACGTCATCACGGCCACAGCAGTGGGTGGACGGCGGTGCGTTTATGGCACAGGTCGGAGTGAGAGAACCCGAAACCTTGGACTGCATAAAAGGGGGTTGCCAGTGTTAGAAGGAGGAGGAGGCGGGGGCACGGGGAGGAGCAAAATGGGTGGGAGTGTGTTTGTGGCTCGGCTGGTTGGCATCACCCGCCTGGCAGTCCCGTGGCGAATAAACCAAACATACATCAGAAAGAAAACCAACAAAAAAAAAAACAACCCAAAAACATAACACCCAAACTGTTTTGTTTAGCAGGATGACAAACAATAAGATTTTGATGGTAGAAAGACACACACACACACACACACACACACACACACACACACACACACACACTGTAATCATTTAAAATACTGGACTTATTAGACCGCTCTATATATGAGCATTTTCCCCAGCCCACTTTCTACACATTTACACAGATTATGATTTATTCAACAGCCTCTGACCCTGTTTCTCCCTGCTGCCCTCCCTGTGCTCACCCGACCCAATCCCCTCCTCCCCCTAACAGGGAAAGAGGGGGCGTTAGGGTAATACTGCATCCACATCAGATGGAGGAACCACAGGAAGAGTGATGATCTGCGTCACAGCTCAGGGGGAGGGGGGGGGCACATGACGAGCGGGAGGTGGCAACACGCCTTCCTGGACAGAGAGGACGTGTAGCGGCAGAGCAGGATGGGGTCATAAGTCAAGTCTGCTCCCCATCTACAGGATCGGGGCAATTCTGTTGCCCCCCTGGTAGCGCTGTGTAGGTAAGAAGCACTGCGAGAGGAGCTGGAGTGGTCAAGATGTTTTGGCGGAGAGAGGAGGGGGTGGGGTGGGGTGGGAGGGGGTCCTTTGTTCAGTGGTGGTAGTTTCTCCTCTGAGGCATGTCCAGACTCTGCAGGAGGGGGCGGGGTCTACCTGTCCTTAAGCTCCTGGGTCATGCGCTTGGTGAAGCGGCCGCAGAGCAGCCCCATGAGGAAGAGCAGCGCCACTCCTGCGCCAATCACTGTTAGGATGTAGTTCTTGGACGACGAAGCCATCACCTGCATGGCCAGGTCGGAGAAGCCCTCCGCGGGTGCCACCTGGTGGACGAGGGAGGGACAGCACAGAAGGGCGTCACAATCAGTGTGGGACATACGTTTTCAAATAAGTTAAGTTTCAAAGGTGCGTATGCGTGTGTGTGTGTGTGTGTGTGTGTGTGTGTGTGTGTGTGCGCGCGCGCGCCTGCCCATGTCTCTAATGTAACAACTCTTTAACACAACCCAGGAGAACAAGAGAAGGGGAGAGTGTGACTTTGTCGTGACTATTGCCCCCTCCCCAAAAAATGAATACCCCCCCCCTTCAATCGATGCAACTCCAGACACTGACCTTCACACGTGGAATACTCCCAGATGTTCTCAATCTAGCTCCATCGTCCTCCTTGTTGCTATCAACCTTAAGTGCTTTTAAAAGCAAGTACTTTTGTACTTCAACTTCAGTAAAGTTTTGACCGAGCAACTTTTACTTGTAGTTCAGTAAGATTTGACTACCAGTACTTTGACTTAAGTACAAAAGTTGAGTACTTTGTCCACCACTGGCCCATCTACTCCAGGGGTGTCAAACTCCGGTCCTGGAGGGCCAGCGTCCGAAAAGTTTTGGATGTATCCCTGCTCCAACACACCTGCCTTAGATTAGTGTGTGGTCACCCTGCTCAGCAGAACGGTCATTGAAGACATTCAGGTGTGTTGGAGCAGGGAAGCATTGAAAGGTAGTGGGAACCCAGCCGTTCAGGACCGGAGTTTGACACCCCTGACCTACAGCTAATGATGAGTACAAGCCGTGTTTTGCCATGAAGGAGGTAAAGCTTTCCAGACGTACGCCGCCGCAAACGGCACTCCTCCACCCAGCTGAGAACGTTACATTAGGGGTGTGAAAAAGTTCGCCCGTCTCCTGCCTTCGCTCGCATCACCACAGCCATGTGTGTGTGTGCGCGCATGTGTGTGTTTGTGTTATCTTGTTGTTCGCAGGGCCACGCTGACAGGCTGAGGGGAGGGTGGTGTCTGCGGTTTACTCACCTTGGCAGCGTAGCTCCACATGTCGATGCGATCCTGGAGCCTCTTCTTGCACTCCGGCTGCAGGCGAACGCGCTTGTCCTGCAGCGCCTCCATCAGACACGACATCTCTGAGGAAGCAGCAACAGACACACGGACACACACAAAGTGTTCAGCACGCCACCATGTTTATGGAGTCTATGAAACAAACCCAAAAATAACATGTTTAGGAAGAGGATGCAGGATTTCTAGAGTTGGCTTCATATCATGAATGCTTTACATTCTGTGGGTCAAAATCTTTGTACCTAAAGGGGGAGCTGAACTAGAATCAATGTTGTGCATTGTTTGAATGCACAACCGGAACATTTTATGTTTCTATGAGGCAAAGAAATAGAAATGTGTGTGTTTGTGGGTGTGTTTCTGTGTGCGACTGTGTGTGTGTGCGTGAGTGACTGTGTGTGTCAGTGACTGAGTGACTGATCGTGTGTGTGCGCGCGCGCGTGTGTGTGTGTGTGTGTGTGTGTGTGTGTGTGTGTGTGTATACTTACGGCGCCCTTTGCCAGGTGGGATGGCAGCACAGTGGTGCTTGATGTCCAGCGCGCAGGCTGTGTGAAGGACGGGGTCGACAAAGATGTCTGCCTTGCTCTCCTTCAACATGTTCAGCACCTCCTGCAGGGAGGGAGGAGGTGAGGTTAAAGGGACAAGGGGGGGGTGATGGAAGCAAAGCAGAGTTTGCCTGTGCTGTGGCCACATTTACCTTCTTACAGCCTTCCTGTTTGATCTTGAGCAGGTTTACCTTCAGACACTCCTCCACCTGGCCTGTCTGCTCCTGTGCCGCTGCCTCCTCCAGGCAGAGTTGCGAGATCTGCGCACACGCACACACAAACGAACTCCCGTATGCAAACTTGTCAGAGTATTCCCGTCGGGCCACACTGGTGCTTTTTTCCCCCAACAACAAGGAAACCAAAACTTCTGATTGTATCAATTATGGACTCTCATCGTCCCCTGCTGGACACAATACTGCAGTGCAATATAGGAAGGCTCGTTTCAAGGACTCCACTTTCTCAAACTGACTTTTAAAAAAAGAACAGTCGACCGTGCAGCAGCTGGGCATGAGTTTTCAGAAGGGGGGGGCTCCAGTTACTCCCTGTGATCAGAAACTGTGTAACGAGTACAATATGTTGGCAACTGTCATATGCACGCCCAGCCACTTATACAGACTTCTACCGAAATATCTCAGACTGAGGAATGGAACTCAATTCAACTTAATAGGTGCTGCCTTTTTGTCTGCTTTTATGTGTTTTGGCTTTGTTTTGGCTCCTCGTTACGAGTAATGAATTGCTAGAAAAACATGTAACTCAATAACTGGGGTCTCCTGACAGCACTGTGCGTGCGTGCATGTGTGCGTGCATGCGTGCGTGTGTATGTGTGCGCGCTTGGGCGTGTGTGTGTGTGTGTGCGTGTGCGCGTGTTTACCTCTTGTTGACAGTGAATTTGCAGCTGAGGGTCCAGTCTATAGTCCAGCGCAGACTCCTGCAAGATGACCCGGATCTGATCCTCACAGTCTGGAGACAAGCGCTGTGAAAACATAGCACAACACACACACACACACCAAGGTTTAGTATTCACTGAATCTAAACAAAATGAAAAGACTAGGAAAAAAGTTCACTGTTTTTATTTTAAAGTGTTGCAATTTATATTTTCGGTAACACTGGGTTCATCTACCAGTGTTTGGTTGATGAAGCCTTATTATTGCAACAAGGCAGCTCACATAGTATACAAACAAAAAACTGGGGCTGCTTTGAAGAAGAAAAAACTTTCACCAACTAACTGACGAAGCTGAACTGCTTCAGATTTTTCAAATTCCTCTTATTTGATAAATTTGTGCTTTTCATGGTAGCTAGGCATCATCTCAGTGCAGGTGGGCCACTTTTCTGTTACTGAGACGTGACACAAACACAAAGGCAACAGGAGAGGAAATCAAAGAGCGGTTTGTCAGATGCCTGTTTACATGCAGCTGGTGTGTTGGAGTGTGTGTGGGGCGGGGGGGGGCAAACCTGGTCGGCGTATTTGAGCTTGAGACAGGAGATGACCTGACCCTCCAGCTCATTGTCCGCCGTCGCCTTGTTCAGGACGGGCTGACAGAACTTGGGGATGTCAGCTTTGCAGGCTTTCCTCAGCACTGGGTTTAACCTGTAGTCTGGACAAGGACAAGCACACACACACACACACACACACACACGATGATGCAGAACAACATTGCTGGTGTGCATTACAATAGACTGGCGTTGAGGACACAGATGTGAGTTGGTTTACCAACAACTTGTGGTCTTTTATGTTTTCCTAAGTTTTCCTAATTGTAATAAATTTACATCGTCATTTCTGACAACTTTGAACGGTCCACACTAGAAAATGATGCGTATATTTCAAAAAAGAGAGAGAAAAAAGGAAAGGAGAAAAGGGACAATCAAAGCCCCTTAATGTGCGGACCTGCTTCCTGCCCTCAGCGCGCGGAGAGTGTGAGTGTGTGTGTGTGTGTGTGTGTGTGTGTGTGTGTGTGTGTGTGTGTGTGTGTGCGTGTGCGTGTGCGTGTGCGCGTGCGCATGCGCGTGCCTGTACCTGTGTTCTGTGTGATCTGTCTCTTGGTGATCATCTGTTTGCATTTGGGGTCCATCAGCTCACTGTTCTTGTTCTGTTTCAGACACTGCAGAATGTTCTTCCCCTCCGAGTCTGAGCAGAACCGCTGGACACAGGACACGGGACACAGGATCAAGGACACCGGACACAGGACACAGGACAGAGGACACCGCTGTTAGATCCAGTCCAGTCAGGAACACCAACACATTCAGGAACTATTGTCCTTTTGATGCCATGGCCCCATGTGTGGCTTTGCAGGCCTACCCGGATCATGTGCTTGCAGACTCTCATCAGCTGGTAGTCCAGCTCCGGGTCAGCCATCTCGTCCTCCTGCAGCTTGAAGATCTTCTGGTGGCAACGGGGAGTCAGCTGGCGCTTGTTCTTCTTCAGACACTCGATGACCTGCGGGGACGCAGGCAGGACTGTTGATCAGTGGCCAATGAAGGCTTCGCTAACTCCGATGTTCCGCCGGAATGAAGTACACATTCTACGCTGCAAGCTCGACATGAACTCCAGCCACATATTTGCGGCAAAACATGTTCTTAGATGAGGACGCTTCCGCCAAACATCTTCGCCGTGGCGTCGACTAACAAAGTTGCGTGCATACACGCGTGCAGTTGCTGACCTGTGCGTTGCCGAAGGCCACGTTCTGACACAGCCTGTTGATGTCCTGGTTGCAGGAGTCGTACAGCTCAGGCTCCAGGCGGATGTCCTCCGACTGCGTGGTCACGGTTGAGGATTCACAGGGGGAAAAAACAGAGAAGGGAGAGAAAAGGCTTTTAAAAGGAGGAGTGGAGTGGCCCAGTGGGGTTTCCACTGTGCACAGACACCTGTGCAAATACAGCAAGCGATCTCATCAAGACGGGAAAAACTGCCGCCGTCAGTGTGAATAATTCTGTATTTTTGTGGAAGTGGTTTAGAGAACCGAAACGGTTTTGAATTAAATGTTCAGTCGGGGGAAGTCTGACACTGTAAGACAGAAGTCTCCAGGCAGCAGCAGGTTCCATCTCTTCCCGTCAGTGATGCTCACTGGAAACTCCACGTCAAGACACTGCGGCACTGAAGCCCTGGCACACGTACCATCTCCACCTCCTCCACCCGCAGCTGCTTGCGGCACTTGAGGGACACCCGCTGCTCCTTGTTGTCCTGCAGAGTGTCGTTCTTCACCGTGTTGCTGAGGCACATCACCACGTCCACCCTGAAGGGACAGGAAGACATGAAGAGGAGAATAGCGATGAGGTCTCTAAGCCACTGTTTTACCGAAAGGCTCAGGCACTTTTTTACGCTACATTGCGTCATGTTCGTGTGTGCAGCTGAGTTTCAACTCAGCTGACGTGCCGGATGTGTGTGACCCACTGAGCGACATCACACATCCAGAGTGACTGATTTGTAGTACATCGATAACAAACAGAGACACGAAGTGATGAGACTGCATTGCTCGGCTCGGGGGACAGAAAAGCTCCATTGCAAATCACTGAGGAGTGGGATGTGTAAAGAAATACTTTCCGTAGCACCGAAGCAGTTCAAGAAGAAAAAATGCCTTTAAGTCCCAACATTAGCGATCAGGAAGATTGACAAAACTAGCTTCAGACTGATCCTCAGCTGTTCAGCACGTGTCTGTTTTTAAAGGAAGAACAGAACAGCGTTCGTGCATCGACTCTTGCAGCTCTCCAGAGGAGGCTCGGTGTCCAGCGCAGCTTCACAACCTGTGTGATGACTTTGGCCGTCTGTCCTCAGCGTTTACCGGACAGTTGGACCAGACACACTCTGTTGGCAGCTCCCGCTTTAATTCTCCGACATCCCAGCTTCACCCCAGAACAAAAAGACTCTCCGCCAAAAGCCGGCAGAGGGACTCTTACTTCTTTTTGATGTTGGGACAAAGTTTCAGGACGTCCTCCTTGCAGGCCGTCTTGAACTTGTAGGAGAAGCGGAAGTCTTTGATCTGGATCTGTAAGGCGCAATAAGGAAACGGACAGAGCAGCTGGTGAGGAATCAATCCAGCACATAACCAAGCAAAGCACAGTCCATCACCAAAAACCACATGAGTGCGTCGCGCGGAGAGCCCCTTCAACTGCCCCCCAATGGCCAGCGAAACGACACGGCCTGACATTTGCTCTGACGCGCTCACCAGCTGGAAGTGTGTGACGCCCACGGCGCACTTCTCATTCATCTCCTTTTGGTGTTTGTTCTGAACCAAACACTCCATCAGGTCACCAGTGTCGATCTGATTGTCGGCCACCTCCTGAGGGACACGAGAGGGGAAGAAGGGCAAGGGATCAGTAATCACACAGCGGTCACATACCAGGGGAACCCTGCAATGAATCTGGAAACTGGAAAAATGTTACAGGATTGGCTCATACACGAAAAATGACAAAAACAAGACACTATAGCGCAATCTGTCTCTCCCCAGATCAGAACATTTGATGCCTAGAAAGCGAGACACATCTCCTGTGTGTTCAAACAGCCAACGGGAGGTTGAAGGTATCACTCACATGGCAGTAACCCTGAATTACAGGCTCACAAGCGCGCATCAGCAGTGCCTCGATCTGAATGTCCTGAAAGGCAAAGAGGAATGTGATGAGTAGGAGGGGCCCCAGCATTATGAAGCAGGGAGCACATGTGGGACGTGATTGGGATTCTGTTGCAGTCGGTAACTTTGCAAGAAGGGTCTGACCTCCGACTCCAACTCCGTCAGGTTGCCCACCACCTCCCTGCATCCGGTCACCAGGTCCTCCAGGTGGTCCTGCAGGCACTCCAGCTCCTGGCCCGCCTCCGTCTTCTCGCTGCACCACTTGCCCAGGTCGATCATGCAGCGCCGCTGCAGCTCGGGGTCCAGCTTCACGTTCAGCGCCCTCTGGTGGAGAATCCTCTGCACCTCCACCTTACAGTCTCGAGAAAGCTGGGGAGGGGGGTGAGTGGAAATGTCAGTTGGCAGTGGTGGAAAATTTGAAAAGACAGAAAAAGGCAAAATCTCTATTGGTCAAACCTCCCTTAAGGTGATACTCCACCACCAACTTTCAGCAGGAGGGACAATATTCAAAGGTGAATGTTGACAGTGTGTAAAATCTGTCGCTTCAGAAAGAAATAGGCAGGACTCAATAACTACCCTTTGAAAAGCATTTCCAGTGAGAAGTTGAGCTGTCAGGAAATGCACCAGCAACAGCCTTCTGATGACTGCTGAGGTTTGTCAATAAAATCCTTTTAGAATGGCTTCTTGGACAAGAATTTCTTTCAATGCTCAGAGACTCACTTTCACTGCATCATTAGCAAGTATAGTGTGAACTGTCGGATACAGAGGATGGTGGTTTTGGGTACCACTCTGAGTATTTTTTTCCCCTAAATATGTCTGTTTGATGGTTCATCTAATGTGGCTAATTACTGATCACTTTGGGAAAACACACAAGACAATTAGGAGATCTACGGTCAAAAACATGAGAAGCAACACGAGAAACAACTAAAACTAAAGGAAAGGGGAAAAAAGTTTAAAAAAAAAAAAACATTGTTAAAAACTGCATCAGGGGCTAATAAAGCTAGATCTTGCTTAGTCATTAACCTCTTTGCTAGTTAACACACATTGCAATACAACATTCATTTTTAATCTGATGTCAGGCCATGAATAAATCACATGACACTGTAACTCTCTGGTTAAGACTCCAAAAAGTTCAACTATTTAAAAGGACCTAAATTTGATTTATAAATTTTAGCACTTGCTCAAACTATAGCGGCTAGCATTTGCTGATTTTTTTTTGTCCAATTGTAGTGCTGCCACCTGCTGTTCAGTTCTGGGTATTACTTTTGTCCCCTACTCTGACTAAAGCCAGTACAATCCAAAAATTCCGAACAACAAACAGTGGTTGGCTTGAATCACAGAGGGAAGAACATCCAGAAAGACTCGTTCAGAAGGACTGACAGGACGTCCTCTCGGAGGAGTATCAGTTTGGGGACAGGCGACGCCAGTCGCGCCGTTCGTCTCCAAAGCAAACTTAATTTCCTGCCGCAGGTAATCAGAGTAATTGCTCTTCCTGTAGCTTTGGGTTTGATTCACCACATTCCCGATCAGCAGCTTCTCTCGAACCCAAGATTACAAAAGCAGCTCCCCCATGCAACCGAGACCACATCAGAATCAGCACGCGCAATTACTGCGCCTCCAGATCGCCGATCATGGGGGTAGGCACGTCCAGCGTCCTGTGATTCGTAGCATCATCGGTTAGACAGCAAGGCGTGGAGACACTTACATGAGGGTTCGTAGCCTCAGTAGCCTCATCTGTGAGCTACAAGGATATGTGTTGGTCACGGACAGATCCTGCATATGTGATGACGATCTTAACCAAACCTTTGTATTTATTTCTGGAAATATAGTTATAGCTAGGAACAACAAATAGAAACAAATATTGGAGTTGGGGATGAGACATAAATACGCAGATTACAAAGGAAAGGGAGCCACACAGACATGTAGGATTTACAATGTGATCAGGGTAAAACTTTAACTCACTGGAGCTCAGAGGCCACACGCAGCCAAATTCAACTCCAAACAAGTTGAATCCTTAACATGACAATATGCTGACTTCACCAGGGGCTACGCGTCTATTTTTCTATCACACGAGTAAGCCAAACCATTTTTGTGTTAAATCAAATTTAGTTCGATTTCTAGCTTCCTGTCACACACCTCAACGTGCAAACAAATAAAGTGTGATTTTGGGTTGCCAACATAGTTGAAAGCAACCATTAGTTTTGGGACAGCATCTCACGCCAACGTTTAAAACAATGTGTTGGTTATTTCAGAGCGCTCAGAAACACTGAATGTTCAGATTGTAAAGAGAAATGAATATCGACGGGTTCCATTTTAAAGAACAGCACTTCGAACATAATCTTTCAAAGCATCGATTGTTGAGTTGTTCAAAATTCATTTGTTGAGTTCCTCAACCTATTGTGGACTTAAACATTGCAGGCATGAGCAGCTCCGTGTGATGTTGTAGCCTCTTGATATCTGCTGAAATATTACCTTGTCAGTAAGACAACAAGTCTACAGCTAGTTGTACACTCTGTCAACAGTGGTCAGGTCATTGGAGTGTGTCTCCTGCCGATACGGTCACGACCGTGTCTCTTTTCTCCCCTGTATGTACGTGCCAATCATCCAAAATGGTCAGAGCGGGATGCGAACTCGCCGATCAGGTGACTCACTCTGCGTCCCTGCTCAACGGAGCGATAGGCGTGGCGGTACAGACAGGAGAAAATGGCGCCGGGCGGCATTATCTCATTGGTCTCGTTCCAGCCGTGAGTGTGGCAGAGCCTGGACGCGTCGCCCTGGCATTTCTTGTAGAGGATAGGGTCCAACCTTAGGGGGTGGCAGAGGGTGATATTAATTGAGGACAAAAGATGCTGCTGGAACATTCCTGTTGGAAAACAAAGCCGTTTGAGGACAGTGACTCATTGCATCCGACTTGTATGCTGTGACTGCTCTTGTCCCAGCAATAAGATGCACCCTCACCCATAACCCGTTTAACATTTACAATGTCATCGGTGCACCTGGATATTTTCTGCTTGAGCTGCTCCGACACTCTCAAAAGAGATGCAATCAGTGGGAGTTTTCTTTTCTTTTCTTTTTTGCTAATGACTCAAAACAAGTTGAATATATATCCGGTGCAGTGATTTGGTTTCACTTTGTTCTTTGAGCTGCATCAATCAACACTTTAAACGGGAAAAACAACAAAATCAAATGAAAAAACACTCCTTTTTCTCTTCTCTGTCCCTCCCTTGCTCACTCCTGAATGGTTCTCCCGTCTGTTCGACAATCAAAAGCTCTGGTCCTCTGCTACGCACCAGTGTTTAAATTCACCCACATCTGACAAATTGTTGTGGAGGTCGGGCTTGGCGAATTCATGTCACGTTATGCATCACGCCGTCGAAAACTCAGTCAGCGATTGGACGGCCGCACATGGGGGCAGTTCGAAGGGGCTCTTAAGCAGTCATTGTTTGTTTCTGGGCCGTCTTGTCAGACGACTCAACTCACTTCCAGTCTCTGGCAATGAAGTACTGCAGCTCCAGCAGCCTGTGCTCGCAGTCTTCCACCATCTTCTCGGTGTACAGATGTTCCATCAGACACGACAGGATCCTACAGGAAGCAGAAGCAACAGTGCGTTCACACCATCGACCTTCAGAATCGTTTGTTCTCACATGAACAGATGTGACTCAAAGACATTCGAGCACAGATGAAAAAAAAAAAAAAAGCCAGGCTGAAACCTGACGTGATGCAACCCAACCTCAACCAAAGGAAAACACTCCAACCTCGAACTGGCATCGAGGTGCATTTGAAATATCAAAAAGAGTTGCTTCAAAATTGCAGTCGGTTAAACGTCCACAAAAACATTTTGATGGCCAAAAGTGATGAAGCAAGCAAACAATAATAAGCCTGCATCAAGTCTTCATTTAAAAGCATTGATTGTCAGAGAACACATTTAAAGAACGTCTCATAAATTGAAGACCTATTTTGCATCATAAAGTCCTTTGAATTTAGACGGACTTGTTTACTTCTGTTTTACAAGAGTAGTGAATACCTTTAGTGTACTCAACAATCTGCATCCAAATCTGCCAGTCACAGCCAGACTGGTCTTGTAATACCTGGTACAACAGGATGGTGCAGTAAGACATGCCACTTTTACCAGCACGTGTAAAACGAAGGAATCCCTTCTGTTTAAAGGGGCCATGGCATCAAATCAAACTTTTCTAGGGTTTTGGGGGTATAATGTGATCTACTGTGCACTGATAAGGCCATGTGAATGTCAGAAGCGAGTCTCAAACCCCCTCTTCATGGTCTCAGCTTTCTGTCTTTGTTCAGAAATGGTCCAATCCGAAAGCAGCTCAACTTTCTACTTCACGTATACATTCTCCAATGAGAGCACACTATCAAGCAAACAGCCCGTCTCCCTCCGCTCGCCGTCAGAAGAGCTCATGATGCTAACAGATCCGCTACTCCAGTTAGCAAACAAACACCGCCAGCAACAGTGAGCATGTTCATATTGTCTGTTTTTTTAATAAAACTTTTTTCTTGTACTGCACAAACACGCACGTACGCACACATGCACGCACACACAGTGGGGGTGGGGGGGCTTACATGGGGTCGCCACTACGGATGTGCTTGCAGGCAGTTTGAATAACGGACTCGCAGGCCTCGTTGAGTGCCCTGTCGATCCGGTAGTCGGCTCCAGGGTCGGCTTCCTGGATCAGTGTCTGAAGCTGAGAACACACAAAACACACCAAACGGTGAGGCGTTAGCTTTGTCCTCCCGCTCGCCACAGGAGATCTGACAACTACAATTAGCAGCCTTGAGATAAGCCTTCGATCCTTTATTATGATTTATTAGGAGCTGCTGTGGGAATGAACGACAGTTCTCTGACTGATGTCTTTGTCCACGCTGGGGATATTTTTGTATTCATGTATCAATCATGAGACTAGAAAACAAACACAACTGGATACACCTGGAAGTGTAGCCCCCGTGCTTATGTGTGGATGCTGAAAACTCAAACAAATGCCTGGCCCTCAACCCACAGCGTTTTCAGCCCCCCCTGTGTGGATGACAAAACTTTTTTCCTTGTACAACGTTTCTAGTAACTTACCCAGCAGTAGAAAAAGGTACAACAAAAAAAGTGAGCCACCAAATACCTCAAGTGTGAGTGACTCGGAACTGATTAATGTTTTGCCATAGAAAAAAAAGTGAGCATTCCTGAAGTCTCAGCTAGCTTCAAGAATGATTAACCAAAACCTGACATGAAAACAGATGCCCCACTTCAGGGCTCCTTCCACTTCCTGCTTCAGCATTTTTCTCTCCACAGCTGGATAAAAAAAGATGTTCCGCTTTAGGTCATTACAAAGCAAAAAGGAGCCCGTCTCTTTTTTGGCTTTGTTGATAAAAAAGCATAGAAATATCTGCATCCTCCTCTGACGGGGGGAGTTTTATCTACTCAGGAGCTCTTTAGTACTGCTCCTGTGGAGAGGTGCCAACAGCCAGGTCAAATTCGCACCACGCAACTTGTTAATGGCACTTTAAAACCTGGAGTTCTCTCCAGGCTAATAAGCTGAAATGACTGAATCAGCACCATATATCAAAGAACGGAGCCTGGTCTGCATCCATTTCACCTGCTAAGCTTTGAATGCAGGCCTGCTTGGTAAAAACAACCCTCTGCTTTCTTGACAGATTGCCTGATTACAGCAAGTTGTTACTCAGAGTTCCTCAGGCGAGACAGGCTGGTAAAAGCAGCATTGGAGCTGCGCGACAACATCGGCTGCTGCTTACTGCCTTCTGGCACTTGGGCTCGATGTTGCCCATGTCTCCCCGGCCGACCCTCATCAGGCAGTGCAGCGTGCGTCCCTTGCGGTGCAGGCCGGAGCAGTGGCCCTCGATCTCGCCACGACAGTGCAGCACGATCTCGGGGCTCAGAGAGAAGTCCTCCATCAGCATGCGCCTGTAGTCCATCATCTCGCCCTGGCACTCCCCGCTGACCACGCGGCCTAGGGCGCACGGACACAGTACAAGCGTTAAAGCAAACGGTCGCCAGACCCACACACACTTTTTCAAGAGTGGAATGAATGAGTCAACGACAAGTTTCAGTCACCTCGATGCACGGCCGCTTCCAGGCACAGCAGCAGGTAGGACAGGCGGGCCTCTCGGGCCCGCGGCATGCTGCTGTCCACGCTGCAGCGGTGCCTCCTCAGGTCCGCCTTGCAGGCCTTGGCCAGCGAGTAGCTCACCTTGTAGTCTTGAGCGATCAGTTTCTGCCGAGTGGTCAGCGCCTCGCGGCACTGTTGGGACACAAGGCGGCAGTCATCAGCGAGAGACGTGTGAGCCTGGACACAAGCAACACCCCCCCAGTCTCCCTTTGGACTCACCCTTTCGGACATGGCCTCCTCAAACTTATGGTTGAAGAGACACTTGTACACTCGTCCTTCCCCGGCCAGCGTCTGCGAAATCAAAACATTCCGGTGAGAGACTTCCTGGAAATTTAACGTTCTCACCAGATAATAGTGACAAAAATCATCCTTAAATAGTCTGATGTGTGGCCAAAGAGGCAACATTGAACCACTGAGTCACTGGTCAGAGGTTCGAATGAAATGGCGAGAAAGACCCTCACCCCCTCACAGAAGCGCTCGCGGTCCTCTCTGCAGGAGAAGTAGAGGTAGCGGTCCAGGTGGAAGTCGTCCGAGGACAGCTCTGCCACCCTCATGATGGACTTCTTGCAGTCGTCCCTGATAGCATGTGCCCCCGGCTGGCCCTCTGCCTCCCGCACTAGGCCTTTCTCCAGACAGGCGATCACCACGCCCTGCGAGTGGATGTCCTGCAGGGGGGGGGGGAGTGAGTAAGTGAGTTGTCACTAACCAGAAACTGATCATGATGACCAATGTTTCAGTTTACTTCTTAGTCCACTGTTCTTCTTTATACATAAACTGATATAGAGGCGCAGAGCGGCTGTCTCTCTCTCTCTCTCTCTCTCTCCAGTACCTCTGCTGCCCATTAGCTTGGGCGTGACAACACCTGATCGTGTGAACCAATATCAGAGCAAAATATCGACGGATTCTTTCGAACCGAAGCTTCCATCCATCAAGCTGAGGAACGCGGTCTCACTGTTCTCCTGCACTTTGTTCGTCTGCAGTGAGCTGCACTTCTTGGCCCCTTGTGGGAGTTTCGCTCCCCGATGTCATTTGGTGGCGATGCTTCTGGTAAAACCGTGGGAGGAACTCGCGTGCGTTAGAAAACATCCCATTTTTTCCGAGGGCAAAAATGGAAAGTACGAAAAAAGTGATAGCATTTGTTAGAAATAAATAAAGCTTGTTATCTGACAAGGGACCCGAATAACTAAATCGATTTTTTTTAATAAAACTAGTTAGTAGCTGTGATCAAGTTACACGAGTCAAATCGGAAGGTGGGTGCAAGCAGGGACGTTCCCAGGCAAGGGTGGGCTCTCAAGGATTCTGTTTTGTTGTTTGTGGAACAGTCAAGGTCTCGTCCGGCTTCGTGAGAGAGACAAAAACAGTTCCAGCGTATCATTTTGTCAACCTTCACAGAGCAAAAGCGGAACCTTTCTCATGCGCCACACTTCCAGTCCAGCTGCCAGTGTGAAGGACAGATCACAGCCTGACAACACGGTAGAGCTCTGCCAGTGCTGCAGAAAGGTGGGCGCAAGAATTCATCGACGTCAAAAGTCGATACACCTCTGAAAGGGACAGGCATGATTGGTGGGAGCAGAACGTCTCTGTGCATCAGCGGAGGACTGTTGTCCTGGATATGACCAGGCAACTTTCTAGCAGTGATAGTGAAATACATTTTAGCACTTTTTTAAAAGTGTCTGCCTTTGAGGAACCCTGCGGACCTGATTCCTGATTGGCCAAAACACTACAGTGAAGCCAGAGAACTACTCATGGCAACACATTCTCATCTACATGCGAAAGCAGGCACCTTCAAAATAAAATAAACTGCTAGTTTCCTGTGTTTACTTTCGTATTCATTTGCAATTTGGGTTTTTAATCCTAATTTTGGCATCATGCAGAGCAGGTGAAGGCTTCGAATGAGCCTACCTGATCTCAGGCACCTGCTCAAGGGGGTCTCCCTGTTTGGGAGCCAGTGGCGCAAAGTATTTGCAAATAGTGTTAGGCCTGAGATACTTTGACTTCGAGTGACTCGAAGGTCACCATACGTGTAATTATGTGTACTCAACCAATGGATCTTTTTCATCCCAAAACATTTTTTTTCCTGGAACAGACCCCAAAAAGAGAATATCGCCCATTAGTCGCTGCCTGAATAAACACATGAATGCTCTCCCTTTCAAAGTAATGGCCACTTAGATTTATACATGTAGCCAACAGGACTGGGAGTTTTTTTCCCCACAGTGTATAAAGAGCCAACACATTGTAGCCAACCTCTGTCGGAGGAAGTTTTATGTACAGAAGCAACATGGTTGGTGTAATCTCCACAGTGGACTACTGCTGTAACCAGTTCCTGATAATGAGAAGCGCTCCGCTCCCACCGACAGACGAATTATTTCCTCCGATTTGTTGTAGCGTAAACATGATACCCTGTAATAACTGTGTCCAACAGGCCTGTGAGACTCGGTGGCTGGTCGGGGGACGCCGATTTGCTCCGCTTGCTGCCAAACTCGCTGGATGCGACTGAGCCACAATTTGAACATACTTTTCTGAGCTTTCATAACCGAGAGGAGGCGGTGAGGAGGACCCGCAAGAGTTGCGGGGAAGGCTGGTGAACTGCAGCAGTTTTGTAAGCAAGGAAACAATCGTCAGTGCACTTGGCATGGTTGTCTGCAGCCATGTCTGATGCCAACTAGCCCTAACCATCAACCGAAGCTAACCAAAGCTAAGGACTGCTCTGGAAGGTCTACCATATCGTCCGATAACCAGCTGGACGAATCTTTTTTTTTTTTTGCAGGATCGACAACGAGGACACAGCTTTTCCAAAATACAAGGACTTTGGCGGCACCGTGGCAGCTCTTTCGCTCACCTTCTCCCCGATGGTGATGCTGCCGCAGTGCAGGGCGTTGATGTCCTCGCGGCACTTGTCCATGAAGCCGCAGATGAGCCGGTAGTCGCTGAAGATGATGCTGGTCATCTTGGTGATATACTGGTTGCACTGGTAGTCAGTGATGTTGCCGCGGTGATCCACCAGGCAGGACACCAGGAAACCTTTGCCCAGCTCCTCCGCCGCACATTCTTTGATCTGGAGCACACGGGTCGCACACGTGACATGAGAGCACTGGAAACTTTATACCTGCTAAGCATTAGAGACCAGGTTACAGCGTTGTTCCATTTCTGTATTTAAAAAGGTTAAAGTTGCACCAACAGAGTTTTAAAGCTTATTGGCCATACTTGTTCATGTGCTGTGAGTAATTGACATAATCTGCTTGGAGAATCCGATTCAGCTACATAAATTCATGGAATCTACAGACCGGACAGGGATTGAAAACAGATGTTTCACTCAACTTTCACAGTTACTGCAGCAGTCAACGTCTACAATTGAAATCCACTGAGTATTCTGACAACAGCCACAAGCTGCTGTCACAACTGAAACCTCGCTCTCATCAGGATATTACATAAAACTCGAAAAATACACATCCCAGACCTTACATTGCATCAGTGGAGCCGATACAAAACCGTCCCTCGCAGGGTGATGAAACCGTTTAAATGGGACTTAATGTGTTTCCAGTGGAGATCAGCCCCTTTCAAGGCCAGTTGCGTTTCTCTCCTCCCAATAAAAGGTGTGGCTCACAGCTGGCTTCCTCACAAGGTAACCCGACTGCACACTTTGGACCACGGTTGCTGGTTAGTTTGGGACATAAACGGCCAACTGACTGCATTTATCACTTGTCACATAGTGAGTTGCAACACTGCTGCCTTTGTTCCCAGTAAATCCCTTCCTGACCCGTGTGCTTTATTCCATTGTGTGTGGGCAGCAGATAGAGGCTGCTGTTCTCTGCTGCGCTTTGTCTCGTGGCCATTTCTCTTGGATCAGTGTATGTGCATTCCAGTTTTTTCCTACATGTTCTTCCCGTTTCCCTTCGATGTCCACTCTAGTGGTGAAATTCAATCAACAAGCTCATCAATAGGTTTCCTCTCAGTGTCTATGTGAATGACACTGACAGTAACAAATCCGGGGGGGGACACCTTCCCGCAACCGATACATTGAAGGTACAAGAGGTATGATAAGGTAAAAGGTTGGGCTGGGACTGCGAGACAGTGCTGGGACAGTGCCACGACAATCAGATGACGGTTTACGAATGCCGCAAGTGTCGACTTTGTTTCTCTCCTTCCCTGCGTCGTAGCGTCTGTGTGAATGTTGCTGAGGCATAACGGCAGAAACGACTTCCTCCACTCTCTCGTACTTCTCAGGGGGTATAATCAGAGGAGGGGGGACGTCAACCGAGACGGCGGGACAGGACATTGACGATAAGCAGAGGGATAAGCAGGAATTGACCCGATGAGTGGGGAAAAACACTACGAGGTGCGGGAGATGCTCGCCCTTAGAGCTGACGAGGAGAGAAAGGGCCTGTCGTATTTGTCACGCTGAAGCTGCTTCTTCTGTTGGCTCCACTCAGTGCAGCCTTGGCCAATCTGGGGTGGGTCGCCCCCTTTTGGTTGCCTGATAATGTGGGCATGACAAGGCGTGGTCCCGCTACCGCATGAATCCTCTGTGTGACAGGATCTTCTGGTAGAACAGGCATCACACAGTGAAATGAATCCTTCAGACTTTTGTTCAGCGCAGGTTCTCTTACATCATCACTTGAATCAGCACTAAGCAGTTGTAATTTGATGGGAGAATTCACCAAATTCAATCCCTCTTTATGAATAAAACACAGTTGCTTTTTATCCAATACAATTAAGTAGACTTTCATTAAATCTTGGAAGAGTTAGTGGAAGAGTTTGTTCTGATGTCACAGAGTTTTCCGATCAGTTTCGAGAACGACTCTTAGCTGAACTGGGGGTCCTCACGTCTGTCTCCCTGGCTGTGGCGGGCTTCTCCTCCACAGCCTTGCGGGACACAGAGTGTCCCACGGAGGTCTGGCTCTGGGTCACTCACCTCGGAGATGGTGGTCTTGCAAACCTCCACGGCGACCGACTCGAACTTGGGGTCTGTGGTCAGGTTCAGCTTGTAGTTCCACAGCAACTGAAGGGCAGAATACACAGTGGTCTTCATTAAGACAGTAAGACACAAACCAACAGCTACAGTCGAGGATTCAGGTCATTTCTGGGTGAAACGAGAACAAATAAATGTCTTGATGCGCTGATGCGCAAAAAGTGCATGCTGGAAAGTGAGGACGTCAGAGAGGGATGCACTTACATGGTTGCATTCAGCGGCGATTTCAGTTTCCTGAAAGGAGGAGGAGAAGGGGGATTATCAGGTTTATCATCATCTTCACATCTCAGGACATGTGATGACAGGTACAACTACTCAAGGCTGAAATACACATGCAGACACAGAAACAAGGGTTCTCGTCGCTTAAAAGTGGACGAGACATTAAAAGGTACTTTTATTTTGGCAATAAGCTCACTTTGGCTGAAGTGATTTATTTTGGTGGTCATTGAGCAGGTTTGTTGCCACATGTAACATGGTTAGGCTTTACTTCCGAGATACTGCAACGAGTCGCTTCTGTGTCATTTACTGCAATGTCCCTGAACACATCGACGTGAGGAAGCAGTGTGGTCGGTGGCAACCGAGGAAACAGAGCACTTTCACACCAGGTCAGTTCATTCCATGCTTCATTTGAGTGCAAGTGAAAGCACACCTGGAGTCTGGTTCACCATCAGGTGAACGCCACTCCGACAGAGGGACCACCTGTGACCAAGCAGGGCAAAGGCAGGAAGCACCTGTGTGCTTCTTCTTGTGTGTGTGTGTGTGTGTGTGTGTGTGTGTGTGTGTGTGTGTGTGTGTGTGTGTGTGTGTGTGTGTGTGTG
>JASSRZ010000080.1:209271-226658 GCA_032164315.1 Malacoctenus gilli | reverse complement strand
GAAAATCTTGTATTTATCATTAATAAAGTTGCTTTTTCTTTTTTTTCCAATATCGGCTAAAAAGGTTGTGTGATCACAATCATTTGGTTGGCAATTTCTGTAAGTGATGCAAATGCAAAGATCTGGAGATTGTAGTATATGATTTGTTGCTGTTTTTGGGTGGGCTGATGCACTTGCGATAAATATTGCACAAAATGATGAAGCGAGGCAATAAATCAGAGGGCGATGTCTCTAATTACCAAAAAAGATCCAACTTAAACGGTAGCGTAACCCAACATACACATGGCTTCATAGATATACGAGGCCAGGTAGCAGAACTGTGACCGGAACAGAGTTGGTGGGGGATTACTCCAGTTGAGGGGTCACATGCAGCTGAACAGGAATTAAAGTGGGACCAAACCAGATGTAAGTCAAACTGTGGAGTCACACTCAAAATGAAAGTAAAAAACACACTACAGGTGGTTCCTACTTTGATGTAATGTCCTTAAAACAAGTCACAATGAGGCTCAGTAGCATGTGTGGCCTCCTCGTGCCTGGGTCTGGTCATGCTCCTGATGAGGTGGCAGATGGTCACCTGAGAGATCTCCTCCCAGACCTGGACTACAACATCCACCTACTCCTAGACAGTCTGTGGTGCAGCGTGGTGTTGGTGGATGGAGTGAAACATGACGTACCAGATGTGCTCAATCGGATTCAGGTCTGGGGAGCAGATGGGCCAGTCCACAGCATCGATGCCTTCGTCATGCGGGACTGTTGACACACTCCAGCCACATGAGGTCCAGCATTGTCTTGCATTAGGAGGAACCCAGGGCCAACCGCACCAGCATGTGGTCTCGCACTGGGTCGGACGATCTCATCTTTGTACCTAATGGCAGTCAGACTACCTCTGGTGAGCACGTGAGGGCTGACCGACTGCCAAACTGGTCCTGCTGGAGTATGTTCTCCCCGGCGTCTCCAGACTCTGTCATGTTTGGCACATCTGCTCAGTGTGAACCTGCTTTCATCTGTGAAGAGCACAGGGCGCAAGTGGCTAGTTTGCCAATCTTAATGTTCTCTGGCAAATGCCAAACATCCTGCACAATGAGCATAACTCCCACCTGTGGACCACCTTCATGGAGACAGTTTCTGATCGTTTGAGCAGACACATGCACGTTTGGGGCCTGCCGGAGGTCCTTTTGCAGGCCTTTGGCAATGTACCTCTGGTTCCTCCCTGCACAAAGTCGGAGGTAGCGGTCCTGTTGCAGGGTTGTTGCCCTCCCCCATGTTTCCTGATGAACTGGCCTGTCTCTTGTAGCGCCTCCACGCTCTGGACGCTACGCTCGCAGACACAGCAAACCTTTTTGCCACAGTTTCTATCAATGTGCCATCCTAGATGAGCTGCTCTACACGAATTACTTGTGCAGAACCACTCCTTTATTGAGGGTGTCTTGAGAATTGCCTCCAATTTCCATCTGTTGTGTCTTCCATTTTCTCAAGAGCATGTGAAAATGATTGTCAACCATTGTTACTTCTTCAGTGGACAGTTTGATTTCACAGGAGTGTGACTGTCTTAAGGTGAAGGTTAAGAGTTCCCTTTATTTTATGAGCAGTGTATATCTATGATGTAGATCCATGCCTGACCATCTATAGCACACTTTTTCTCTATTACAATAAATGTTTGCTCTAAAAAATGTGAAAAAAAGCTGCAAGTTGTTTTTATAATCGCAAAATAAGTTTTATTTACTTAAAAGTTGTACACAAAACAGTTGGTACCAAATATACAATATATACAATGTTGTAAGAAAAGAACATAGGAAAAGTGAATTGTACAACGGCAGAGCACTTTGGCACTTCATGTGGACCCAGGGGTACCTTTAGTGGTACTTTTCTAGAACAGTTCCACAGGGCAGAAAAAGAATCTTATTATTTGAAGGAGGGAAAAAAGAAGTAAATATGACAAATGTTGGTTCTCATTGATGAGGTGAACAGAAGCTCTTCATACACTCATCTCCTCTGCAGGGTTTCATCCCATTATTGATGTTTCTTTCCAGTTATAATTTGGAGTCATTGAAGACCTTAATGGAAACCCAACGAAACAAACAAACATTCATAAACAAACAGCAGCTGGTCCTTAAAAAAACTGAACAGAAGACAGTTAAAATTTTGGATACGTAGAAGGCTGAGCGTCCATTCAGGTGATTAGAACCCATTGTGCGGAAAGCTGCGGTGCGCCTCCTGCTGACCGCTCGCAGTATGAACAGAATCCACCTGGATCGACATGGTGAAATTTGGAACCATTTAAAAAAAAAAAATTGAAGTAAAAGGTAGACAAACAAAGTAGGGCATAAAAGTTCACACGGAGACCCTCCCATCATGTAATGAGACTTCCAAGTGTTACATTCTGTTGACACAAGCTTGCACGTGATTGGCCGAGCTCACTCTTCTAGCCCACCATGTAACTAATCGGCGCTTCTCTTGCCTGAACCTAAGCAGCCCAGTCAGCTCGAACCAGCTCTGACTGAGAGGAGACCATCTCCATCAGTGAGTGTTGCAAAGTCTTTCAAACCCATCACTTTATATTCGCCTCATTGCTCCGACGTGTTTAGATTAGGCAGAAGCTACGATTTTGAGTGAGACTGAATACGTCAACAGTTGCAGCAATATCGTCTTTCGTTATAAGGTTATCTGCACAAGGTTCAGTAGTTGCTTATAGGTGGGGCTATGAGGCTGGTGTCAAATTACAAGGTGACGATAAAAAAAAAGAATGTTTCTCACGGCTGGCAAAAGAAAGGGGGCTTAAGGAGACACAGGAATGCAGAAAAGGCTCAGAGGGTACTTTGTAAAAGAAAGTACAAAGTGTTAAGCGTTTCAAACTCCTCTCCTCAAAAGGCACTTTGATATTGTTGACTTCCATGTCAAAACATGCAGCCACGAAAATGTGGTGAGAAGTCAGCTGAAACGGCAAGAAGCAGGAAAATGAAGTGTGCCACTGTATGTGCAGCAGCTGCGTTCAGGCCGTCCCTGTTCTCTATCTGTGGCAACTGATACGGCCTGAGAGCCATCAACAGGAAGTGGGGATACTCCTCACTTGGAGGCCTGTGACTGGAATCCTGAAAGTGCCCCCCCCCCCCCAAAGAATCACCTCCTTCCTGTGTCCCACTGAGAGTAAGTCCCTGTTGAACACTCAGAGTCCAGCCGAGGAGACGGGACCATCCTCATGCTGGCCCATTTTCAACGATTGATCTGAACTTTAGTCAGGTGGATGCACTGGTATTCGCAGCAACACAACTCATTCAGTGTAAACAAACAGACACGAGTTCAGCAGCATGTGGTTTCACACTGATCAGCTTTCCTGGCACATCTCAGTCAGCCCTGGTGACAGACCCCACCTCCCCATGCTCACTCCCACTTATACACCTTCAGCATCTTTTCCGTGAGCGCTGCCATGAAGTGCTCGCCGTTCACAGTGTAGGAGCTGATGTCCAGCACGGGAAGGTCGGCCGGGAGCTTCTGGAGGAGAGCGCCGTTGCTGGCGTCCCACACCTGAAGACGAAGGAGTAACTTGTTTCAAAAAATGTGCTGTGTTGTGATTCTAATGTCCCGATGACTCCACAAAGTTTTGTTTTTGTTCCAGAAAAAGGAAAGAAGCCAGTGAACCCGAGCGGTGACTTTTCTCCAGTGGGAACTGGGACTGCGTGGCAGGACTTACCATGGTGGAGTTGCTGGCCTCGTCTCCGGCGCAGACCAGCGTGCGCTCCCCGTCAGGACTCTTGAAGACGGTGTTCTTGGTAAGCAGCTTGCAGGACGAGCCGGCGCTGAAAGTCTGCACGGGCGAGCACGTGCAGTCAGGCAGCTGTGCCGAGTCCAACTGCGGGCTGCGGTTCAGGGACATCAGCACGCAGCGCAGCGTCGGGTTGGTGCGTCCTGTGGCGCAGAGACATGTTGTGTAAAAAAAAAAAGTCGCTAATAGAATCCCCTCATGAGGCTACTGTGCATACAACAGTCGTGAACATAAGGTAAAAGCTCCCGTGTCCCTGATGTGTGTATATGCGAGCATGGTGCAAGGACTCACCTGGCCTGTATGTGACCAGACAGTGGCGACTCTCCGGCTCCACCTGGATGTCTGTGCAGCCGGCCGCCTCGAGCTGCAGGACGTGCGGCCTGTAGGTGGTCTCGTTCACCTGCTCCCAGAAGCAGCCACCCTCCAAGGAGCCTGCGATCAGGCCGCCGCACGGGAAGGAGCTGGACGTGGCCCGGGGGACGTAGCACAGCGACGCCACGGGGCACCTGCAAACATCACAACATCAGCTGGTCACCCGGGGTGGCTGACAGGTGCCGTGAACGCCCGGCGGGGCGACTTTGAGTGAGTGCAATTAAGGGCAGGCACCTGGAGCGCAGCGGCTGAAGCTCTTGCACATGGGTGCTGGTGTCTCTAGTGTCGTAGACCAGCACCGAGCCATTGCTCAGGCCAGCGTAGACGTAGTTACAGTTGTCCAGACACCAGCAGCAGCTCCACACTGGTTTACCTGCGTTGTAGGTCTGAACCACCGTGTTGGTCAACAAGCTGTGACGCACAAAAAAAAAGCAAAACACTGTTACTATGACAGAGACAGCCAAAGAGGAAGAGGGCCTGGCTTCTGGCATGGCAGGCGCACCTGGTCAGCTTGATGGTGTTGTCGAAGGCAGCGGACAGCAGCAGGCTGTCGTTCTGCCTGTTGAAGGACAGACCTCGGATCTGTTTGGTGTGGATGGGCACGTACTGACTGGCTTTCATGGTCACGGCGCTCACCTTCCTCACCCCGAAGCCTGTCAGAGAGCACCGACACAAATGCACACCCTTGTCAGTGTGGATCAAACACTGGTGGAGGCATTCAAACATGCACACACACAGCTGACAGCAAAAGGAGGGAAACACAAACCAGAAAATGAGCAACTGGGTGGATAAACAATTCGGTGGGGGGGTTCTGGTGTATATCACTTGCTAACACTCCCTTTAGCCCCGGAACAGCTGATTCCTGTATAACTGGAAGTTAGCAGGTGGCATTCTTCTGCACTGACTGGTTTTGTTTTAATACTGCCAGTGTTGAAGAGATGACGGACTTTCCTGCAAATTTGCACTATTTCCTACATAAAAAGGGACAACAGGTTAATGCATCTGCAGCTCACGACTAAACTCCCAGCTCCTGCTAACTTTCCCTGGCTGTCACACCAAGTTATTGACACGGGTTTCTTGTCCAACAGGTCTTGATGCTTGATGAACCGTTGCTGCATGAAGTGACTTGATAACAAAGCCTGAAGTTTAGTTTCTACATGACATTATCAGTAGGGAGGCACCCAAATGAAAATTCTTGGGCGAAACCGATAAAAAAATGAGGAAGAAGCCACGGCCAAATACCAAAAACTGAAATCAATGACTTTGTTAGTTTTTAGAAGCATAGCATTTTTTGGCCATGATGTATACTAACCTCACGAAAATCAAGGTATTACAATAAATCAGTTACAAATGTATCAAACTATCTACCACTGACATTACAACAATGCACAATATAGATTTGAATTCAAAATAAAATGTTTACTCATGTGTATGGTGCACAATAATTTACGTACTTAAAACTGACTGGACTGCTGAAAGACAGTGCTCTCAAAATATGTTCTCATAAAAACTCAAAGTGCATAAGTCAAGTGCCTTATACATTTTTCTCTGGAGGACTACTACTACAACAAAAAAAACAATGTACGGACTTTATAACTGACTGGACTGCTTAAAGACTGAAATTAAATACTGTAAAACACCAAATAACAACCAGGTCTAATCTACCAGTAGAGGACGCCAATCACATTGCCACTGATCAATCGCCATGGCTCTGGTTCAGCGAGAAAATAAAATATATGACCTCAATTTCAAACAGGCTTATTTAATTATTAATTATTTGGTTTTTTTTAATGGACACTTGCTGATATTTACTGTTGGAAAGCCCATGTTGTCTAGGTGCTGTTGTTACTGTTACTACTGTGCATTTGTATTGTTAATAGCTAGTCACTATATCGCCTGTACTCCTGAACGCACCTTAGGAATTACGACGACATTGAATGTAACGCACTCGCAATACTGCGGCAGATTGCTAGACAATTTTTCTTTTTCCTAAGTGCATTCCGCATGCTGTCTGCGCTGTTTGCTTGCGATCCTTTTCCTTGGTGCTGGCTGCGCTGGTTGCTGTGTCATCAGAAGTTTCAGCCGCGTTGCTTTGGTTATTTATGTATTTCAGCCGAAAACCGAAAATGAACTTTTGGGTCATTTTCGGCCGAAAATGTTCGATTGCCCGAATTTCCGGTGCATCCCTAGCTATCAAGTGCACAATTTTCGATCGGAAATAAAAAGATCCGGAATAAACTATGCAAACAGAGTGGGATCTCACCGGGCACCAGCGTGGAGTGAGGCGACGGCTGCGAGGCCAGCAGGCAGCTCAGGGGCTCGCAGTAGGACAGCACCCTGCAGCTTCCCGCCTGGGAGATCAACACCGCCTTGGAGAAGCTGTACTGGGCCGCCCTGGAGCCGTCAGCCCTCTGGGAAAGGCTCAGGGCAGGGGCAGCGGGCGAGGGGGCGGAGCTCCTGCCAGCATTGGCCATTAGCGCTTTCAGCTCCTGCGCAAGCCAGACAGGAAGGGGGACATTGAGGCATGATGTAGCATGTTTTCCAGACTATAAGTCACCCTTTTTGTCATAATTTGGCTGGGGTGTGACCTATTCTCGGGAGCAACTTATGTGAATTATGTTAACTGCGTATTCTGAATTTTCACACTGTCAACCGCAATAGGGCACTCTAAGTTTGTGTACCGCTACCTTCCACTCGGGAGCGACATGTAGTCCAGAAAATACAGTAATTGATCAATACGGACATGAGAACAATAATTTTTCTCACTGTCTAAACTAGTCCAGACTGATACTTACTTTAACCTGTGGATGCTCATGCTTCACATGGATTCCAGCCAGTATGCTAAGACTACAACAATGTGCTGAGTTCTAATCAGGATAATAAAGTTTCTCTGAGAATCTGACCATATTCAGCAATTTTTCCTTAATTATCCTTTTTTACTACCAATCATTTGGGCTGAACTACAACCGTGTACAACACACTGATGTGGTGTGGATGGTACAGTGTTGGAGAATGAAAGAGAGGAGTAGCCGCCACACCTGCAGCTCTTGTTGTGCTTGTCCGTATTTGTTCGTGACCACCTGCAGTTTAAGTCTGTACTGAGCAGACTCCAGCTCAGCCTTCCTCCTCAACGACTGCTCCTGCTCCAGAGACCTACACACACACACACACATACACACGCACACGTTACTGCTGGATAAAATCATTACCAGTGTGTTTGCATTGCAGGGACCCTCGAACCCACCGCGTACGAGGCCAGACACTCTGACTGAGGCTGAAAGACTCCTCGAATAATTCCAGTCGTTCAGTTACGAAAATGCGTTTAAGTCCAAATTCTCCACCTTGAGGATCTATTCAATTCACTTCTATGCACGATACGCGCACGGCACGTCCATATTCCGCTTTGATGCCGCAACACGTGTGCATATTACACTCAATCTATAAAATCCAGAAGATGCCCATCACCCTGAATGGATTCTTCTTTATATAACCAAGCAGTTTAGTGCCACCAAACTCTGTTCATTTTAAGAGGAATTCCTTGTCAGGAATTACTGATAAATTAAGTCATATGATAAAAAGAAGCTTTTTAAAAATGCAATTACTCAATTATTCACCCGAGTAATCAATAGAATACTCAATTACTAAAGTAACAGATAACTGCAGCCCTCACTCTGACACTCACTTCTTCAGGCTCTCCTGCTCCGAGTTGTCCAGCGCTCTAAGCTTCGGGGCGTACAGCAGCACGATGTCCGAGCGCTTCGCTTTCTTGTTGCACTACAAATACAACAAAGACACCTGATTAAAAAGTCCGGACCACCCGTCCGCGTCCTGTAAACCCAGTTTAAACCCTGCTGACCTGTGGACACTTGGCCGACGGGCTCTGGGCCTTCAGCCAGCGCTGGATGCAGGTGTGGCCGAAAAGATGTCCACAGCGCAGCGCCGCCAGCCGATGCTCGCCCGCCGTCGTCCATGCCTCGAAGCAGATGGTGCATACCTCGCCCTCTCCGTCATCATTTTGAGGCAGCGGCTGGGCAGGAGTGGCGGCCGCCTAGGCGGGGGAGGAGAAAAAATGCATTTTTATAGTAATCTATAGCACTTATTGTACTTTCGTTGTTTTGCTAAACAAAGGAGCAGCGCTCCGGACACATCCCGCTAATTCAGGACCTTTCATGGCTTCAAACCTGTAAACCTCTTTCCAAGCCCTAGCCCCTCAACGAATGGTCAGATTTAAGAGATTCAAAGACAGGCAGGTTGTGGAGAATCAGAGCTTTGGGCCCAATTCCAATTATCTTCCTCAATCCTCCATCCTTAACCCTCAACCTTAACTCTAAATCTTAACCCTCAAAACCAAGTGTTAATGGCTAGAAACGGGACACTCCTTAAATGCAGATACTTCCTCAGTCTGTAGGGGGCAGCATTCCGGCAAAGCGGTGTTGAGTCTATCAAGTCGGAAGAAAAGAAGCCGTAGCCATAGCAACAGCAGCAACAGTATTGCTACAGGCCGCTATTGACAAAAGATCATAAAATAAAGATACAACTTGATGAGGTAACAATGAGGTAACTAATCCATAACATGAGCCTAAACTATGAGAATACGATGTTTTTCGTCATATTCATATCTCCATTAACAAAGAAAATACATTTGTAGCTCGCCATATTTGCCACCATGTTTATTAACTGTAATTAACGCAATACATTCTGGGTAACCCTTACTTTTGAAGGGAGGTGCCGGACACTCCTCAGTTTTAAACTCACTCCTCAACTTCACTTACTAAGATTTGGGACAGTACTTTGCACCTCACGGGAGCGTGCATTTTTTGAGAAATGAGGGTTAAGGCTGAGGATTAACGAAGGAATTGGAATGCACCCTTTGATTGGTGCGCCACCTGTCCCTAAGAGTTACGGGGGGGGCGGGGGGACGACCAGTCAGGAGTAAGTAACGAATGGACAAACGAGAGAAAAATATAGGAACATTTCTTCCTCCAATTTGTTGTTTTGCCTTAAAACTATCGACTGATGCAAAAAACATTGATTGCATATTATCTGAAAGGCAGGCTGTCACCAATGTAGTCTCAAAAGGGTTACAGATGAATAAAGGAGAAAAAGAGGTCTGAAAGATACCTGCATGTTTAAATTGGGAGCTCCTGACCGCTCGGCGTCTGTGGCTGAGCTGGAACCTGGAAGCAAAAAACCCAAAAACACAACAGTTAGAAGTGCAGTGAACGCCTCGCTGGAGGCGGACGTCACCTTTCTGTGCAAGCACCAACTCGGCGGTCGGGGACTTACTGGATGTGTTGGCGTCGTGCGGTGGGACCTGCTGGACGATGCCGTCCGTGTTCGGCTCAGCAGCTGGGCCGGGCTGTGGGGGAGCTGCCGCATCCTCTCGGCCCCCGTCCGTCTCCTCATCCTCGTCTGACTCGCTGACTTCAGTCGTGCTGCCTGACTCTGGCCCTGCTGCACTGGCGGCTGGTGCCCGGAGCAGGAAGTCCGGGAAGCCTCTCGAGGGTGCTGCGGTCTGGCTGGGGTAGTGCACCCTGAGGCCCTGTCTGAACACACACACACACACACACACACACACACACACACACACACACACACACACACACACACACACACACACACATATACGTTTGGCCCCCTCATATATAACGCCAATCAACCGTCTCAGTGCGGCTGAGGGTACCTGACTCTCCTACGTCTCTGCGTTCCCCGGGCTAAGGAAGGGGAGATGGCAGCGGCGCTGTGCACAACCCTCTGACTGAACGCCCACGTGGCAGGAAGCCTCGGCGCCGCCGCCGCTTCTACGCCGTCGTCTTCATCCACTTCGGTGCTGCTACCGGAGTCAGAGACCACCATGGGTGGCTCGGCCCCTTGCGCCTGACTTGCAGGGGGAGCAGGAGCAGCACTGGCCGCCGGCTCGCCGACATGTGCAGCCTGCAGCACGGCGGGAAGGTCAACCTCCATGGCCTCCATCTGCATTCGATAGAAATGAAGTGAAACATTTTTCTGAGTCAAACTAAAAGATTGATTAATTGAATAATGACTGTTTCAGGTATTCCAGGTATGCAGTCAAAAGTAGGACAGAATTCCAAAAACACACAGAGTCAGGTTAGGATTCTTCCAATGAACTGGGTGATATTCTTTGGAGGATTCAGAGGGTGTGCATCCTGCGACAAGCTGGACCTGCTGACACAGAACCCGAAGGTCAAACGTAGTGGTGATGCAGCAGCTGAAACGTAAGGATGTCGAAGGTCATCTCCAAAGAGCAACAGGGAGCACCCAGAGAGGGGAAACCTCCGACAAGACACCCCATCTTTCATCATTTGAGGTGAACTATATCATAAGCAAAATTCTACAATTGTACAAAGTTAATTCTAGACAGACAGACAGAAAGACAGCAAAAAACGTACACCCTCCTTGGCGGAAGGTGAGAACTGCTGCCAGCTCTCCTAACTGTGCTTCCGAGGCAGCACGAACGATTAATAAGGAGCCAAAACCCCGTTCAGGACCACTTCACGTTCAAACAACCTGTGAAACATGCGATTAGGCCCGACTCATGTGCTCTCTCCATCGCACTTGTCAGCTGGACGGGGCGCCTTGCTTCGGCCAAGCTCAGAACTCCAGCTCGAGGTCGCACGGGCCTCTGAGCCGAACACCGGTGGGTAAAATGTAGCATTTCTCCTGGTTCACAGAACCAACAAACAAGGGACAGAAGTCACATGACCACACCGTTCTTTTACTGTTGATGTTGCGTTTGATTTACAGGTAACTACGGATGCCTGTGTTGATAGACAGTTTCAGTCTCACGAGTGGTTAAAATTGCTGTCTCAAATAAAAACAACAATTCTAGTAAAAAAAAGGCTGTTTTTTTTCTGTCGATCGTGTCGTCACAACGAAACAGTCCCGAATAAAAACGATCTACACGGCGGTGTTTGTTTGCTAAGCTAGCAGTGTTAAGCTAACGTCTGTCCAGCGTTGGTTAGCACCAGAGCGGACACGCTCCAGCGTACCTGTGAAGGTTCAACAGCCGCCGATCCCACTTTCAGACGTCGTTGTACGTAACGACATTGCAGCGGGGCAGAACCTGCCGTGGTGGGGCAGAACCGGTGGGTTTATAGGCTACTTTACGATCCCTCAACGGAGGATTCAGCCGGAACGAAGAGAAGGGCTCGAATCTCCCGGCGCCAGCCTGCTCTGCCCGCCCCCATCCCGGCGTGACGACATGGCCAAAGATCGTTTGTTGCTCAGATAATTCCTTCGCTTTTCTTCCGCGCCTGTCGAGAACTGGGATCAAAGGTCCCAAAGCTAGTCCTCAGGGCCCCGCAGCCTAACTCGCGCGCGTGTGTGTTTGTGTGTGTGTGTGTGTGTGTGTGATATTAAAAACAAACAATGACGCGTCTTTAACATATATCATGACACATACCACATATATCTGGATGAACTGAAGACAGACACTCTGCCCCCCTTCCATTCATCACCCCCTTCCCTTCACGAACTGGAGTGGATGCCTCAGAAGGCCGTTTTTCCCCTGGAGGGGGCGTAGCAGAGGGTTCCTTTATTTCCACCCTCTTTCCCACCGTATTCTTTCCACCATGTATATGCTGATGGTGCTCCATTCATAGATGCTGTAGATGGCTGCCCAAACATCCTCCTGCCCTCTACGTCATGTTTTTGTTTGTATGAGTCTAACTTTGGACAGGAAAAACTGTCATTCAAAACTAATAGACACAAAGCACTGACTTCACTCCCTTAATATTGCTAATACACTTCCTGAAATTTTTAAGATTGGAAAGAAGAGTGAAAAGACAATTGTTTGTATGATAGGATGTTATTTTTTTAATCACTTTCTGTCTCTTCAACAGGCCAACATATATAATTGAGGTACTTTATAATGTGAGTGATGGGCAAAAAATAAAGAAGCGTTGCTCTATGCCCACACCAGTCAGCATTTAAGTTCAAAACAGACTCACATTAGCAAAAGAATAGAAGTGCCAGAAAAATCATTGATCCAAAGTGGACATGATGGAGTTGAATCAGTCTGAGGCTGAACACTTGTGTTAAGTTCTTGATTATGTTGTTCGTTTCCCATACTTACGTGGAGTGTAGCTTTTAGACAGAGGCTAAACATCTGTTTATAAGTGTGTCTGTGGCCGTCCCTTCATCTGAGATGATCAGTCTGACTTGAATGAGTTACCAGGAAGTTCTAAGAGTGTTGGAAACACAAACCATTAAGAATTTTATTACCGTGATTAATAAAGGCTCTAAGAATTCTCAGTGGATAACGGGTTCAGTGTGTCCCATTGGCCTCGTAGCTGCCGATTTTATGCATCCAACATGAGTACACAAGCTGTAATTTCATTGACCCTGACCTCAAAATCCTAAAGCCGTTACCCAGGCAAAGAATGTGCCGCGAACCTCTACCTTATCCAACAAACAGCCCGCTGTGATTAGTGACGTTGACTTTCTGTTGTCTTCACTTCGCTGTATAAATGGTTTGGATGGCAAATTGCAAACAATTCCGTATCAGCAGTATACAACACCAACAGGACCCATCCTGACCAACATAATGTTTGAAAGGTGGTATCATGTTGCCACGTTGTTATCAGAGCATGATGAATATCATATTGGTCTGCCTGTGTGAGGGACGTCCCGTTGAAGGCTGTGGTTGACAGGGAGCTGATCAAGACAGTCAGACGAGTTCTGCACAGTTGAGTCTCACAGAGAGATTCTGGCCCGGTGACAGTGATTTCACCCCAAAGGCTGAGCTCAGCAAAGCAGACTTCCTCCATCAAGCCTGCTCAACAGAAGCCGCATTTGTGTGGCCGTAGTCAAAGCGCTTACAGTTTATGGCCGGTGCGCCTTGCAGGTCATCACTGGCAGGCATGAAATAAGTCTTTGGTGACAGATAGTCTATCGTTCCCGCACCTCCGCGCGCCGGTATGAGTTATCACTCTGCCCGGGAGTAGAAGATAAACAAATCTCGGGCGTGTCAGAGCAGGGCAGCTGCAATCACGACTGAAGTGCTGAAAGACTGCAGCCCGCCAGGAACAGGAAGGAGTGAGCGGAAGGAGGAGGAGCCCCCAATGGTGCACAAGACTGTCAAGACAGTTTCAGTTTCTTACCACAGTCACACACGACTTATACCTGACTCACAGCGCCGCTCTCACTCGCCTCCTCATACCGGTAAGTTCTTGTTTTTCTTCTCTGTGGTCGTGTATGGCTGGTCTCTATCAATCAAATGGAACCATGAAAGGTGCTGTAAAGATCACAACGTAAAATATTGACACTGTACAAGCTTGAAGTCAGCGTTGGCTTTATTGGAACGCAGTATTCCAGTTTCCACCCTTGTGCTGTTGAAAGTTGACACCGACTACTCCCTTCAGGGCGGATGATAATTACCTCTCCTGTTCCTACCTGCTCAGTTGAATGCTGGACTTGTGAGGGGCTTCTTCAGAGTTCTGTGTCAGGTAAAAAACATGTAAAAACCGCAGAGCAACACACAGAGCAGGACTAAACCCTGCAAAGTCCAGGTGTCACACAGGGAGCAGTGATTGGACGGAGGAGGGCTTGTTGAGAATAAAGGGGGATTATGTTTGTTGATTACAGTGTCTGTTTGATGACAACAGTCACGTGCGAGGGGGGGACCCAATGGGGTGTAGACCTCGGCCACACCACATGTTGTGCACAACTGCAGATTGAGCTAACACAACACGCTAATCCTATGTGCTCTTGTAATAAGCTAATGCTACAAGCTAACATGAGGCAATGTCATGCCAGCGCTTCCCAGCAGGGCTGTTAGACACACAACAGCACACAACAACCAGCCCCCTGAAGACAAAACTGTCGTTCATGCTCCTTAATGCTTTCAACAGAAACGGAGTATTGGGGACACAACAGAAGCTAGTTTTTGGCAGCCAAACTCGGGACC
The DNA here is from genome assembly GCA_032164315.1 of Malacoctenus gilli. Lineage (NCBI taxonomy): Eukaryota > Metazoa > Chordata > Actinopteri > Blenniiformes > Labrisomidae > Malacoctenus > Malacoctenus gilli. The sequence goes on along the minus strand of JASSRZ010000080.1, from coordinate 212,598 downwards.
AATGACATCATATTATGTCACTCACTCTAATGCCAGGCTCACACCTCCCGATTTTCACAGTTGCAGACTAACGACTGACAGTCTTTATGATTCGCAGTGGAGTCATCATCTTGATCGTTAAGTTTGAGGTGGTAATCTGTGCTCTGCACTCGAGTCCGAGTCCCAAGTTCCTATCTCTGCTGATGAGACATGGCCAAAACACACTTGTAACACGTCATGACTCATTCAATTCAAACAGAAAATCCTTCCTTTTTCGACATTGTGCCGACTTGAATGCACCTTGTGCCTCACGGTTTGTGTCCCACACTTTGGCCCATCATAACTGGATGAGGGGACTATTTCTTTGAGGCCTCTGTGACGGTTGACACCCACTGTACACATTGTAGCAACCTCACTGCATACTGTGATGTCGAGGTGTGTGTCAGATGGCGTGTTTGACAGGTCAAAACCCAGTTAAAGTTGTACTTGTGAGGTTGATCCTCCAAAATATATGGGACTTTGTGTGTGTACTCGTGGCAAACTACATGCCAGACTCCATCCCTCCATCAGTCTACTTATCTTCTTTTTCTCACCCATTGCACATGTCTGAGTTCCTATAGCCCTCAACATCGAGTTCAAGGAAACGGTTGAGCGATCATTAAGCCCTTCCTATTTTTTCACCTCACTGATCACCTGGATTGTTATCACCCAGTTCTAATGAAGCCTCCCGTGTGTATAATAACCCTACTATGTGTTTGTTGGAAGAATGAGTCCCTGATGGTCTTTGTGTTTTTTTATTTGTTGTTGTCTATGTTGGAACACATCCCAAATGACACAGGCTGAACTTACCGTCACCAGTCGGATCACCAGTCATACACACTGTGACTCAAATATAACAAATTTGCCCGTTCTCGGCCGGTCAAACAAGGAGAATCTCCAAACACAGACAAGTACAGGCAGTACTGGTAAAAGTACACACGGGAAAGTCTCTTGGGTCAGGAAAAGATTGTGTCCCCTTCATTAACACTGCAGTGGAGGTGAAGGTTCAAGTTGACAGACTCTGCGGTTAACCGGGACGATTGCACGGAGGGGGTTTGGGGTGGGTCGGTCCAACTTGCCACTGCTGATGCCACACAGAAGGTTTGACAGACAAACAAACCACCCGAATCTGTTCAGCTTCACTGCTGGTGATTAAAACATTTATTAGGGCTGACGAAGAGGAGCAGTTCAAAGAAATCACGCGGCAGGTGTACTAAGTTATCCGTCACGGTGTGCTGTGACTCGGCGACAAATTATGCTGTCAGTATGAATTAGTTATATACTGTCTTCGCCTTGCATGTTCTCATTACACACTGACTGCCACTCCCATGAGGTATTGTCCCCGCATAGAGTTTCACATAGCATCAGCTCAGTTCACTTCAGATGGATCCTGTTTCAGAACAGTTTCACGTTACTTTGGCCCAGAGAGCTCACAACAATATGTTGGTGGAAAAACAAGAAAAAAACACAACCCCTCCCCAAAAAAACAAACAAAGCCACAACACCAATGAAAAAGCCCCATCGGAAGAAAGTGGACTGTTTTGAACTGTTTTATTCCTTTAGGAAACGTTCCTCAAGTCCATTGTTGTGCAGTGGTGTTTTGCTCCAAACTTTTGCTTTTGTGTTATAAGTTTTGGAGTTGTGTTGCCAAGCTGCCCAGTTGCAGCTCATCTAGGGTTTCTTTTTGGGGTTTCGTTGTTATTGCAGTTCTGATTATTGTAGTCATGCTGCTACCTCTGTTGTGTAGTTGTGATTGTATTTTACCTTCTGTAGTTCTGTGGCTGGTTCTTTGTTTGGATTCACAAACGTAGAAAAAACAACAGTAAGATTTGTGAATATATTTTCTGTTCACTGTATACTGAGGAGAAAAAGTTTTATTTCAAGGTCAGATATAATACCACCATAACAAAGATCAGTAAATTGAGGGGAAGTGACTATTATTAATGTATATTCTCTGTTAAATAAATGGAGTAAACATGAACCGTCTCTTTAATGACCGTTTAACCCTGGTTTTCTTTTTAATCCGCCATCCACAACAAACAAACAACAAACAATAATCCTATTATCGGCTTGATCATTCCTCTTCTTCTTTTGGCTCCCAAACTTTGTTTTTTTTTCTTGATCCTTGTGTCAAAACGTTTCAGTAAGGCCAAACAATGGTTGACCACACACTCTCACCAACACACAAAAGCAAACATCTGCAAGTGTTGCATCTGCAAAGGATTCAAGAACGTGTTCGACAATGCTGATTGGACCTCACAGAGCGAATCAAATCCAAGGATGCCTCCTCCTGCATCAAAACACTGTTTAAGACATACAAAGATGTCAACATGTCAAAAAACTATCTCTTTGCTTTTTGTAGCTCATCATGGACTTCATAGATCCCATTTTGTCCATCGCTTCGGAAATCTATGCCTTGGTGGAGAATGTGAAGGCCAACAGGAAGCGCTGCCGACGTGTTTGTGAGCGCGTCAGGGCACTGGAGGAGCTGGTGCACTCCATCAAGCAGCAGCAGACATTCCTGGCCCGCGACGAGGTGGAGAAAGCTCTGGAGGAGCTCAGGGCGACCCTGGAGACGGCGCAGGAGATCATCAGGAAGTACACCTCAGCTAACTGGATGAAGCGGGTCATGAACTCCGGCAGCCACGAGGACGAGTTCAGCTCGGTGAACGACCGCCTCAACGATGCCTACCAGATCCTGTCGGGCGCCATGCAGGTAGAGCAGGGGAACATGCTGTCCAAGGTGTTCGAGCTGACCTCAAGAAGGAAAGAGGACGAGGCTGACAGGAGGGAGGACGCTGAGGAGCTGAAAAAACGTGAGGGGATGTGGATGTTTGCTTTTGGAGTTGGAATATTTCGATAAAATCAGTTGAATGATGTGTGATGTGGAAAAACGTCCAGAAATGTTACGCTGTGCCTGTCCTTGTAGAGATTTAAAGTAGATGGAACCACATCCAAGGAAGTTTGAGTCAATGTTTCCGGTGCAGGTTGCTTTACTCAATGAAAACACTAAAACCAGGTGGAGAATTGAGCCAAGTGAGGCTGAGTAGATACGGGGACAATGCCAATTCTGACTTACTGTGTAAGTACTGTGTTACTGTGTAACCCATGGCACACGTAATGTTCACCTGTGAGCAACACAAGTTCCTGGCTCAAAGTTTCAACTCAAACGCATCTTCAGTCAAATCCAGGCACAATGTTTTGGGCAAACTTCAGATATTGTTATTTCAGGTTGTACTGTGTGTGTGTGTGTGTGTGTGTGTGTGTGTGTGTGTGTGTGTGTGTGTGTGTGTGTGTGTGTGTGTGTGT
>JASSRZ010000080.1:175074-191714 GCA_032164315.1 Malacoctenus gilli | reverse complement strand
TGTGTGTGTGTGTGTGTGTGTGTGTGTGTGTGTGTGTGTGTGTGTGTGTGTGTGTGTGTGTATGCGTGTGTGTGTTGTGTGCGACTGATCATGTCTCTGTGATGGACAGAAGACGTGTCAGCAGCTGGAGAAAAACTCCCTACAGATGAAGAGTAAAACTGTTACTGTAACGACACAACTTCCGTGAGGAGCACAGCTGTGTCCCTCTCGGACACATTTGACCTGCGTGCTGCAGCTTCAGCTTCCTGCCCTGTCGTGAACCCGAAGTAAGGCCGCCAGCCTCATCCCACTTCCTGATTCACCCACCCCACAGCCAAGAGAATGCACAGCAGACCCAGTTCATTACAAGACTCAACACTTGGTGGGTGGCCTTGAACCTGTCAGTCTTTAAACTGTGATTCTCCCAGCTATCATTCTTTCTGTTTCTTTCTCTCTTTCTGTTTTTCAGGTCTCCATCTGTGTATCCATCTATTTTTTAATGTCTGCGTTTACTGTTAAGTATTTACATCATCACTGAAGTATGCAGTGTGTAACCTATCAGCCCAGTATCTAAAGTTAGGAGAGAGAGAGCAAATAGAAACAGGTGTGAAGTACATAAGGACACTAGAGCAGACACAGGATATATACTGAGTCATATTATAGGTGGCCCCTTTGCAGGCACTTGACTAAACAGTGGTGTGGCAAGAAAAATTACCATCTGTGAGAATTCCACACAATGCCTTTATTAGCTCAATCACAACACTACAGAACAATGCAGTGTGCAATGCAAAGCAGTGACCATCTGCCCTTAAAATAACAAAAGCCAACCTTAAGCAGGTCCCCTGGCTAAAATATTGGCCATAAACTTGGCCAGGCCGATGAAAATGTTGTCGCCTTCGGCTCCAAATATATATAGTATCTCGTCATGTGAAGAGGCAGCAGTGGGTAGAGTGCCGTCCCTGACAGCACAGCACCAAGTGGGAGCAGAGTTCCCCTCATTCCCTCCATCGAAACACCAGCAGCTCCACACACGACTCCACCACACAGTCCAACTTTGCGCCTGATTTACAGAATGTGGCTGTCAACATGGCTACATGATACGTGTCACAAATTTCTCCTTTAAACAATGTCAACACGTGTTGTGTTCAAATTCCAAAAAAAGGAACAATAAGGAGATCAGTATATTGAGCCAGAAATGTCAAACTCATGTTACAAAGCAGGATGATGGCGAAAGAGATGAATGAAGTGAAATTAACTGTATTTTTAGTTACACTTCATGAAACAGAATGAAGTCCCACAATGCCTGAAGTCTCTTTCTTCAGAGACCGGTAAATGGGCAAAAAGACTTTATATCAGCCCCTCAATGACCGCAGCCTCACTTGCTGTTTTTAAAAGGTCGACAAGTCCTCGCTGCCCCCCCACATTCTGAGGGATTCAGCCATTCTGGACAATACTCTGATCATCAGTGGACATTGTCCTTGTTGGTTTCGAAGTGTCCGGACAATTTTTCAATTCCAAAGGTGTTCCAAAAAATCCAGAAGTACCGTATCCAAAGACTGAAAATTGTGCTTTTTGTGAATGGTTCCTGAATGGGATGAAGCAGAAGTTCCACTTTGTCATCGCATCCCACGAATGCGTCCTTTTATGTTTTTCCCTAACCTTACCATCTTCTGATTGTGACACAGTGATTTTCACTGGAATCAGTGGCTCGTGCAGACATGAACATTCCCTAATGCATCCCTGTCCTCAGGGGAAAACTATTTGAAAGGGGGGGGTTTGACACAAGTAGCATCAAGTTGCTTTGGGTTTTGTGAAGATTGAGTCACACAGGAAGTCCCCACAACAGTGCACAGCCAATCAGGATTAAACAAATCTGGAAGTGAAAACACATTGAACAAAGTGTGAATCTACTATGATCGTCCTGAGTTGAAGCTCTGCAGCTGCTCCTGTGTTGGAATGTGCGTGCGTGCGTGCGTGCGTGCGTGCGTGCGTGCGTGCGTGCGTGCGTGTGTTTACTTGTGCGTGCGACTTGACTGGCACAGTGTTGCATTCTTGCGCATCCCAGTCGCAGTGGGGAGCAGAAAGGAATGGGAAAGAACACAGATCTATGCTGTGGTGAGTTGCGTGTGTGATGCTCCACACTGGTGTCACATAATCTGTGTCTCTGTGGTGGAGCATGCCAAACCAGCATGAGCAGTGAATGATAATGCAAAGACAGTCAAACACATGAGAGGAATACGTGTCACCACTCAGTGAAGTGGCCTTCAGCGTGCTGTATTCCTGGTGCTTCCACCCACGTGCCCACCTCCTCACCAGGGTGTGTTGGTCTCACAGTAAGGCATGATCAGGCACGTTCTTGTCATGTTACTATCTTGAGGCAGCAGGAAGCGGGTGACCAACAAAAACAAGATCACGTGCTACCTTTGTGTCAAGGACACATTATCCAGACACGCATGTGTGTCTGCTCAGAGGTGGAAGCACGAACACATGAAATAATGTGGCATTTTAGTTGCAATATGCCAGTGGTGCTTGGGGATAAATGGATGCTGGATGGTGAGTGGAATGTTTATTTGACTTTGGGGAGAAAACAATAAAGATGAAAACAAATTCTATGGTAAGATGGACTAAGATTGTCCCACAGCTCACATGCAGATGTGAAATTCTGCTTTATTTATTTTCCTTTGTTTGACTAGATAAAGACATGTTGAGATTGAGGTATCTTTTAAATACAATATCAGGAAAAACTATTTAAGAAAATAACAACACAATAAGGTCCAGAATTTGTTCACCCCTTGATTAAAAAACATTTTCATCAGGTTAATTCAAGTGCCAAAATCATTTGGAGTCATCAACAGTAATTCATTTGCCTCACCAACTGCATGAGCAGGAAGGGAAAAATGCGACACAGGTGAGACCACTTTGCTCAGCCCGATGGTTCAAAAGTTCCAGTTTCACAGCCTTTTAGCTGTGAGTAAATGACACGGTCAAATGATATACCAAAACAATCCAATTCTATTTTAGCATCTGAATCTTAGACATGTATTAGACATGTGTTAGGGGACATTTAATGAATGAGTTCTCCTCCCTTTTTGATTATACTTGAAAGCAGTTTCTTTGGAAGCATCCATCTCCGTGTTGCAGCCTCCGTAGAAGCTGCTGGAGGTTTGCAAAGGCGCCTGACCGCTGCTGGAGCTCTCAAACCCAGAAACTGAGCTTTCAAAGTGCACACTGATGATTTGCTGCGTTGTTGCAGTTTCGGCAATAAGAAGGAATGTTCCAAGTAAGATTTCTTAGTAAAAATATGAAGACTTCAATTGGTCAGGTGGACAAAAAACAGTAGAACGAGCAATCTACCCCATTACTAAATTATTAATAACTTTCTGCATATCCATCCATCCATCCATCCATCCATCCATCCATCCATCCATCTATCCATCATCCATCCAGATACTGAATCCATTCTTGAAAAAAAGCAGTTTGTTCTCTAAGTGTTCCTCGATTTGATGCTTGTTGCTCACTGTTGTCAGGTTTCACAAGATGCGCTTGCATGTGTGCGTGCCTGCATGCCTGCGTGCCTGCATGCCTGCCTGCATGTGTCCATCATGTCACTTTGCAGCCCACTCTTATCGATTTTGTTATTAATGTAACTTGCCAGCCACCATACCCGCAATAAATCAACGAAAGCATCACCCAATGTGGACAGGAATTTTTGGACGTTTTTCAAGAAGTCTGTTATGAACAATCTCCCCCCTCACCCAGCTGAGTGAGAGTTGCAGTCACTATAGCTACACTCCCAGGTCTCCAGAGGCAGTGCAGACTCTGAAGGGTACTGACCAGGGTGTGCTGCAAGCACCACACAGTGAGAACAGTGAAGGGGGGGTCACTCACGGTGCTAAGGATGCCCTGAAGCTCTCCATGGACATTGCTGTTCCCACCAAAACTGTGCACTGCTTCGCCACCAACAGGCCAAGAATAAGCAGTGATATCAGGAACCTCCTCAACAAGAAAGAGGAGGCATTACAAAACAGGGAGCAGGCAGAGCTGAGGCACCTTCAGGAAGCACTCAAAGCTGAGATAGGCTAAGGAGTCCAGCAGGAACCTGGAGCACAGGCTAGTAAATAACAGGATGAGGGAGGGCTGGGATGGGACAGGGACCATCACAGGCTGCAACAAGAAAAAGGCCCTGGTTCAGAAGATCACTTGTACAACAGAGTTGCTTCTCCCTCCTCTTACTACCATGCCCCTCCGCCCTACTTCCTGCATGCTGAGTTCTTGATACCCCAATTGACACTCCATACACACTCGACAATGCCCACCTGATGTCTCCCACCACTGTAGAGCAGGTCAGAAGAGAGCTAAGGGGACTTTAAACCACCAAGGTCGTCGGCTGGACTGGGTGTGTCCAGGAATGCTCAAGTCCTGTGCTGCTCAACGAGGGGCAGCATGTCTTCAATGTCTACGTTGACATTTCCAAGTATCATCTATATGAGACATAAATAGTGTGTGTGAATTATGAGCTGCGTCACAACCTCCTCTGATTACACTGTGTCCCCCCATGAAGTCTACTTATAACATCTGGCTGCAGATCTGAGGGAAGGTTCCCCCTCAGATCCAACCAAAGAGAACACATTCACCAATCACGGCCTATTGATTGAAATTCATCATGCTGAAGTTCATCCATTCTCAGGTCAGATGCCAATGATATAACATCTGGGAGTAACAAGTGAAAGTCATCTCATTTCAAATTCACTGGAAACGGACAAGCACTGTGTTGCCTGAACAGACCCTGTGCACACTGAAATCAACAGGTGGACAGCTCCTACTTGGGTTTCAGAAGAAGACAGGTGAGCGATACGGCCCAGACATACACAGTCCCAAAAGCTTTATGACCACAACATAAGGTACATGGTTGGGCACCCTGTCTGATATAGGATTACTGTTGGGTGGGTGCTCCTGGGCGAGGGGCAGTGGACGAAAAGCCAATGGATTCCAATAGGGTGCAAGCTTACATGAAAAAGCCATGTGGACAGCCCACCCAAAAGGCTAACATAAGGGTTGGTGCAATGCTTAAATGAGAGATTGTATCTTCCAGTTGGCCTGGGGACAGTCAGGGTCCCACAGGGACGCCTGAGGGAAGTGGTCAGGGACAAGAATGTGGCCTGTTCTATTCTTCAGAAATTTCCATTGAAACCACATGTGGGTTGAATTGATGGATGTGCTCCACTAATATGCGGAAAAACAATGTGAGATTGGAGGAGGTGGTGGGAGTTTCCTGTGTGCAGCTGGATCACACAACGCTTGTTTTCTTCTGTACTTTAATAAACAGAATCTGAGGATGGATCCCCCACCATGAGAATCGAGTGCCGCAGTCAGAATGAGGGTCAGGGCGTGGCTACTTTGGAATCAATCCACTATCTGCACATCACTAAATCTCAGTGACTTCTGATTTTCTCAGTAAAATATTTACACAACTTGTTAGAGCGTGTTTTAGAGCTTTGCATTGCTAGAAACTGTCTCTCCCCTGTGTTCATTCAGCTGCATTTTTGGAGGCAGTTTCCAACTTCTCTTTGTTCTCCGCACTATATTAAAAACTCAGTAGGAGCACCAATACTGCTCCTTAACAATCAGAGACTGGAACAGCAGGCAAAGAAGAAGGGGGGGGGGACACTTTAGTTTCAATAACAGCTTTCAAAGCACTCCCCATTCTCACCGTCAAAGTGGCCTCTCACTTAAAACACCACCCAGCTGTGAGACATGGCACACAGCAGGGCACACAGTGTGGTGCACACCTGCACGCACAAGGGGATGCAAAGGGGGACACACAGCGGGACTCACAGAGGGACATACAGCAGGATGCACAGAGGGACACACAGCATGATGCACAGAGGGACACACAGAGAGAGATATAGACAGACACACTGCAAGACACAGAGGGACACACTGCAGGATACATAGAGGGACATACAGCAAGACACACAGAGGGACACACATAGGGACAAACAGCAGGACACACAGAGGGACACACAGCACAGATTTTTACGAAAAGCACATGAAAAACTTTAAAAAAAATTAAAAAGTCATGAATGGACATTTCAAGATGAAAGACTGACTACCAGGACTGATGTGAATGTGTCTCCATGGTAACATGCATAACTTTTCCATTTCGATGTCTTGGAGTGTCTGAGTGGTAAAACAACGTTTGTGTTCCTGCTTCGGATAATGTGTTGGTCGAGTGTGGATGACTCACTGAATGAAGCTCCTTCATTCTGCTGCTCTTACATTTCAGTTGGTCTTTATGAGCTCTTTGCTGCCTGGACCACCCGAGCAGAGTCTGACATTAGCATTAGTGATGAGTGATGTGTGGAGTGGCACGGTCACATGCACACTGAACTCTTTTTTGATCTTTTTCTTGAGTGAAGTCTTGTAAAGAGCTGCTCTGGTTTCTGTTGTCAGCAGATGTAAAAGCTGTGGTAAATCATCCAGCTTTATGTCCCACCTGCTGTGGAAGCTGAAGCTCCGTGTGACTGCATCAACGAGTCACTATATCCCCAACACAAGACGGACATACATCAAGCAGCTGGAACATTATGACCACTTTCTTTCTTTCAGTCGCCGCTTTCTGTCCAGGAAGTGGACAGCGCAAGTGGTGACCAGGCCACGGGATCACTGGTGACCACAGTTCAACCGATCCAAAGACTGGCTGCTGAGACTCAGCACAGCTTGGAAGAGCTACCGGCTGGAGCCTGTGTGTCTCATCAGGCTTTAAAGAGTCGGAGCTCAGCTGACAAACAAACAATAGTGGGTATGAAGTCAAACCACAGTGTTTGTCGTTTTGTACACTGCAAGCAGAAAAAATGTCATTTATATGATCAGAAAACTAAGAAATATTTGTATGCACAATCCAAATCCTTTTCCACACGGCTCATGAACATAAAAATATAAGTAGTCACTTATTTTGTGTGTAGTTCAAAAGCAATTATTATGAAGGTGCAAGTCCATGTTTATGTCTACGTCAGTCAGTATGTACACAGGGGTTGTGAAATAACTACAAATAAAATCTAAGATTGATTTACAGTTACAAGTGGGTGATTAAGTAGTACTTTGTAGTTTTGTGCATTCCTTTATCATGAAGTAACTTCACATCGACTGACTATATAAACAAATGGCATTTTTAGTTACATGCTGTGAAAAATTGTGTATGCAGTTTCTTTGACACAGATCCTCACAAACCCTAACCAGAGATTTAAACATGCTAAATTAAACATTTTTCAATCTGTAACTCATATTCACTCAAACACGTACAACATCAACTGATGTTTTTATGTCTTAACATGCACTTGATGTCCTGCAATGTCTTGAGCTGTTTGACTTTGATTTCCTATTTCGTCTTGACTTCCTGGCTGTGGCCAGCTGCACTGTCGCGGCGACACTCACCCTAAACTTGCCGTGAAAGACGACATCCCGGAGAAAATGTGGAGCCTGTTGCTCGGATCCAGATGTGGGACAAGCGGCTATTTTCAGCTCAGCTTCTTCCGTCATTGTCCAGGTTGGAACAACGTGAAGAGAAGCACTGCGGTGAAGAAGCTGTTTGCAACGAGCCTGGTCCAGTGCTGGGTGTCCTGTGGGAGATGTGCTGCTGCGTTGGAGTGCCTGCTGTCAGCAGCCTCTCTACTGCCGCTCTTCGTCTTTTCAACTGTCTTGCCACTTCAGTGTGTTTGCCTGTGAGTGGAGCCGTGTCTCTGTGAGGGGCTGAAGTGAGCCTTGCAGCGTGTTACTTGAGAAGCCGTCCACGAGCCAAGATCTAAACTTAGACAACGATAAAACTCTGATGAACACAAGGTGCCCTCCCTCACTTTCTCTCTGTTTTCTCAACTGTAATCACCAAAAGATCAACGAGCTCAATATATACAGCGAGCTTACTATAGCCCCCACCTCACCCCCGTGTTGCTGTAGACAGTCACTGGACAGGCTCCGGTCTGTCATTGGGAACACATTCGGTCAACTTTTGACTGGAGGTCACACAGTAGTGAGAGGAAATATGGAAAGAATTTGAAGGGTTCGATCTCCTTGCATGAATAACTCAAAGAACTCGTATGATAATTGAGGTCTTCAGAGTAGATGAACATACGATCACACAAGTTATTACAACATTTTTTAATCTTTCAACTGTACAACCAGTAAATATCCACAGTGCTGTTAAAAAAGTCCGTCTAAAAAAGTCCAGTGTCTGACATATGCTTCTTCTACGTCTTGATGGTTCTTCTAGAAAAATCATCAGCAGAGGTGGATTTTTTTTTTTTTATTAGAGAGAGCCTTTATTTAACCAAGTCAGTCCCACTGAGATACAATGAGCTGTTTTTTTCAGGAAAGTCCAGTCCAGACAGCGGCCTGACCAACACTGTACAAACAAAAACAGCACAACAAACAACGCGATGCATGCCACACATCAGCAACAAGATGAGGTGTTTACATCAAAAGGACAGGAGTGATATGGAGTTGCTACAAAGTTTCTTTTTCATTTTGTTTCTCCATTATTTAAAAAGTTTTGCTTTGACCATCAGAGTGGAGGGGCTGTTAATATTGCATTGGTCATTTGCCATAATTGGAAGACCAAGTAGGTGCCAGTGCGAAAACACCCCCAGTGGGGTTCACGTTCCTCCTCTGGGGACAACAGTGAGCCATTACTTTGTGAGCAAATCAGAAGAAAGCAAAACAAAATTGTAAAAAAGATAGAGAACAATTTAAGCCAGGGCGCTTAGGTGGGTAAAAATTGATTTAAAAAAAAAATCATTAACAACTCGAAATGTATTTGTACAAATATTTTACATGGATGACTACATCATCTTATTACTTTTCTGCACAGAGCACATAAAAGTCATGAAAACAGACTAAATGGTGTTTGAGTCATTGACTTCATTCTCATCAGTGTGAGCTTTAAAAGTGCAGGCCAGGAAACGTGACATTTTTTGCAGCTTCTTCCACCTCCCCGCGCGTCCTCCCTCTGTGAAGCCGTTCCAGGAAACTGTCCTGTCTTCTACATTTGTTTACTTTGAGAGGACCGAGATCCAAAAACTTTCTGTACAACCTCTCATTCCTGACACTTCAATCCCACATGCTTATGTAACAAAGCAGCAACATCCGCACTCCGGTTTATTTTTAGTCTTTAAGACTTAAAAAATACACAGAGAATCCAGCAAAGGAAAGCAGAGACCTTGTAGAGCACAGGCTGCTGAGCCCCCAGGGGACCACATGTGTCTGACTGGATACTGGGAGCTGAATGTAAGGGTTAAAGGTCAGTTCTCACAGGAAACAGAAGGAAGTGCTGTTTGGGTTCATATACTGTAACTCAGCTTTTCTGACAACAATAAGCCAAATGTTGTGTTCACAGTCACTTTATGTTTGGACATATTGGAGTTTTACAATTTAGGCTTTTCTTTTTTTATCAGCAAAGTGGGTCCAACTTATTATACTGTGCAAAAATTGCTGGTACTTACTAAAAGAGGAGAGAGGATGGTAAAATAAAGGACTACCTCTTAATTATGAAGCACCTCCCTGCTAATGCTACAGGAAACACTCCTGTGGTGGGAAAAGCAGTTAAATCCTTCACTTTTCTGCTGAACTGACCAGAGGTTGTGAGCTGAGTCTCGATTCCCACACCCTTTTCCTTGGAACCAATTCAGGTTTTTTAGTCACCTCAGTGTGAGACATGCAGCAGTGATCACAGACACAACAGATAAAGACATGGTTAGTCCTAGTGCCAGCAAGCTCTCCCCTGGTTTCTGTTTTTGACTCATCTCAACTATCTCCCAGGTGCACACTGGTGCCCTCAACTCAGCATTCCATGACAGGACTGTGGGTAAGTCCTTTGTGGAGTTTTGGATGTTATCTCTCTTCATCTTTTCCATGCGAATTCCTTCAATCCTGTTTCACTGACCTTCTCTTGGCTCACTTTTCCGCCCCAGTTCCTCTGTTAACAACTACAACTTGTCTCCCCACAGCTCTCACATTTACCATTGCTCATTTCCCTAATTATGAACGGTGTCCACTTTTGTTTTGTGCGTCCTTCCTCAGACTATCAGATATCTCCCTGCTCTAACACACCTGAATCCAATGATGGCTTGTTAGCAAGCTGCTGCAAAGCTGGGTGACATCCTTAAACCTGGTGTGTTAGAGCAGGGAGATGTCTAAAGCGTTGAGGAAGGACAGGAGTCCTCCAGGACTCCACAGACATATATATTAAAGTTGTCATGTGATGACATTTTTAATCAGAATAATTGGATGGTTTCTGCAGAATAACTTGAATCAATATCTTTCATTTTAGGTGTATTAATCCTGTTTCTTTTTGCATGACCAAATAGACCCAAAAAAAAGAAAAACACAATGCCGGGTGTGACATCCAAGTTTGCAAGCTCAACTCTGTTGCGTCACCTGTGTCCCTCTCTTGTTGATACTGTATAAGTCATCAAAATCAAGAAACAGCGGGACGTGAGAGGGCAGGAACAGGGCAAAGTGGAGTTTTTTTATCACTTAAGCATGAGGAGAGCACACGGCGTCCAGTGTGCTCACCTCGCTCCATCATAGCTCGCTGCTACAGGACCATCAGAGCTGCTCCTCACGTGACATTCCAAAGATGTCAATTCATTGCTGGCACCAGTTCTTAAAGATCCGTTTGTGTGGTTTCAGCATCCCTGCAAATGTTATCACTTCATGTTTCACACTGGGAGGCAGACAGTGATACCCGGTGGGGTGCATGGCCCAAGATTTATGGGCTGACTTGGGTTGGGTTTTTTAATTAATTTATTCATTTGTTTTCAATTTGAAGACACAGACTACGGCCCAATCCCAAGCCGCCCCTTACACACAAAGTGGAGGGGTGTCAGGGGCAGTGTGGAAAAGGGTCTATATGTGGCTGGAACAGGGGGATGCAATTACTCAGCGATGACACAGGAAGGCCTAAGTACCTGAGACAAGGGGGGAAAATGATGTTGCATAAAACAGGAAGGGACATAATAAACGTGGAGCCCAGCTGGGACATGACAGACCTGAGAATACTAAACTTAAACAGAGATAAAGCCTAAATAATGCAGAAATAATCTTAATCCGTGAATCCAAACAGGAAGGCTGGACCAGATTCATGATACTGAATAACTGATGATGTAGTTGTGGGAGGCCTGAACACAGGTGAGATGGGATCTCCTAGGAAACAGATGGGTTTTGTCCCTGATAGCTTCAAGTCCACTACCTTCAGCCTGTCCCCACCTAAAGGTTGGTGCAATAGAAAAGTGGGTGTCCTGCTGGTTTCCTGTGGGACACCATTCTGATTTCTTCTGGTAGTGGAAACACTGTGTGGAACTCTGACGTGGGCCAGTCACCCTTCCAACCCACATGCAACAACTCAACAAGCAGAAGTACATAGGCAAGGTGTGGCAGCGAATCACCAAGGGCAGTCCCTCCCCTCTTAAAAAACATGTAGGAGTCTGTACAACAGTGCTATCTCATGGGTGCTTCACAGGTCATTGTGAGTGTTATTCCAGTGCTCAGGATGTGCGGTAGTCTGCTGCAAAAATATTCTGTGTGCATGCGTGCATTTGTGTACAAGACATTTTGTGTTTGCAACAATGTCAGTTCGTACCTCCTCCTAATGAGGAGGGTGGAATGATGCATGGATGCTGTTTAGCAGCTATGTGCTCAGTCTGTACTACATGAAACAGTCAAGCTGCAAAGAATGTTTTACAATAACCTCCGAGACTAATGGACCTTGGAGCACGCAACGTGCACCTGCAGTGTTTGATTGTCTTGTTTTTGGAGCAAAGATATGCTCTCTGAGTGGTGCCTCATGCCTCTGCCACCACCTCCGCTTCTGCCTGTATGTGAGGCCGCACTGGACGCATGAACGCAGTTGGGTGCTACATCTTTGTCTGGGTGGAAAAAGTGGTCCCTGTCTCCTGATGGACACAGTGTCCACAGGCTCCAAAGAGTCTCTAACTGATTCAACTGATGACAGAACAGTGTCTCATTCAGAATAGAATAGAAAAGAATAGAACAGAACTCCATTCTTCCCACTCTGAGGTAGATTACATGTTACAGTCAACGCAACACATTGTATCATCAGGTTTGAATGTTCAGAGATGATGTGAATGTGCCTTAATTGATTTACACCAAAATAACCAACAATAAAGCTTTGATTTTGACCAACTTCTCCTGTCGTCGTATCTTTGAACTGCAGCTGTAATATTCACACTGTACATGGTATGCAGCGACTCCAAAAAATAGTAAAGTCCATGGTTCTCTCTGGATTTATGGCACCGCTCCTGCCGTCTCTGCTGCCACCGTGTGGTCAGTTTGTAATCTCATCCACCGAGGGCATCGTAAACAACACTACGTCACTTCCGCCTTCAGGTTGACAGCAAAACAACAAAAGCAGGAGCGATAGATAGGGAACCTGTTTACAGAGAGACAACCTCACCGACCACCAGCTCCGACTACGCGATGAAGGTCAGAGTGCCGCCGTGCGGGGGGCCGTGCGCGCGCGCGCGCACACACACACACACACACACACACACACACACATACACACACACACACACACTCACACACACACTCACACACACAAAACAGTCCGAGCAAGTCCGTCATATGTGTTTCAACGATGTGTGTATCCGCACGTCCGTGCACACGCGCACAGCTGCTGCAAAAGCTCTCTCTCTGCCGTGACGTTGCCATCGGTTAGTTGTCAGTGAAGCAGCCTAGGTCGGCCAGAACCTGCTGCTGTGTGTCCATCACCTCAGCAGCACGCTGAGTTCTGTGGATCACTTCATCCAGCTGACTCATTGGTTCATTGAGGTTGTCAATGAAAAACATCCCAAGTGTATTTTGGACCTTGTTGGACGTCTCTGTTTATTTGATGTATTTTCATGGATAAAATCCAGAAAATACATCAAGATGTCATTGAATGGCAACATGCTTTGGGTTTGAGGGACACAGGTGATGCACTCAAGCAAAGACTGTGAAAAGTTACATTTTCATTTCAGCTCAGAAAAAAAAGTGTTTGTTCCAGAGAAATAGTTTTTTCTTTTCCCAGCTGGAGTTGATACAGAAAGCTCACAGACTTGTGACCTGTTTAGGGATTGATCAGTGAGCAGCATACGTCTGTCCCTCATCTCAGTTAAAGCTAAATTTGATGGAAATCTTCAGTCAGTGGTAATTTTCCCTCTGAGTGAGGTCCCCTGTTCGTTTCCCGGGGGCCCGCTTTGGCCCGCGGGCCGCAGGTTTGACTCTCAGTACTCTTTAACCTTCATGAGAAAATGAAAGGGCACCCAGAGTTTGGTCAGTTGCTGGTCAGCGGGCCCTTGGAGATGTGGCCGTGGTTTCAGGCCGTGGCCCCAGGCTGTCACCAACACAGCTGTCGTTGGCAGTGAAACTTTGAGAGCTTTGAATGATTTTCCTGCAGGTTTGGAAGGACCACCCATCCCAGGACATGACGGCACTCCACCCGGCCCCTCACTACAGTCCACTCACGCGTCTGTCCTCCGTCTTTCAGGTCCTGACCTCCCAGCAGGACTTGGAGGATGAGAAAAGCTCATCGGCCGCTGAGGGTGACAACCACGGCAGCTGTGAGGACACAGAAGATGAGGAGGCTCCTCCCCAGCTTCAGGACGAGGACACGTATGGTGAGGGAACACAGCCGGACACGGACATGTCCTGGAGCTCCAAAAGCCACCTGAAACCAGGACAGGCAGTGGGGGGCAGTAAGGGGTAGTGCTGCAGGGCTGCTGGATCTGTTGCGTTGGCAGGCCTGCTGTCTCTGCAAGTGTTGAATGGAGCCAATGAAGTGTCTCTCATCAGGAGACACTGATCATGTTGAGCCTCTGGTGGACACACAGTCCTTTGATATGTGTCTGAAGACACTACAGATGCTCATAAAGTCAGCAGCTGCACAGGAAGTCGCTTGCTTAATTATCGTCTCAGCTCTTGGTTCTCTAATAAGCGATACAGACATCCCAGAAAGTCCCAACTGGAGCCCCACTCGGCTCTGGCGGCTGGTACGTGGTGCCGATGAAAGCTCAGCAGCCCCCCCTGACAGCATCTCCTAGTCCAGGTCAGAGTAACAGGAACTCTTGGAGGGAAAGCAAGAGCAGGCAGGAGTGTTGGTCACATGGTAGAACTCTGTCCAACCAAGGGTTTGGTAAATGCTTCACCTTAGCACTGTTGAGCAAGGTGAGGCTTGCCCATGCTGCGTCACTGAGCCTTTGACCTATCATCCTCTTTCCTTTGAATGTTCTCCTCCCACTGACCCCCTCCTCTAGGGGGGTGTCACGGTCTCCCCATGGTTACAGTAGAACCACCTGTTCTGATGCAGCATAGAGAGGGGGATGATTCCAGCTTGACATAAGACCTTCATGCCATTCCAGCCGGTGACACTCCTTCACAATGAAGGAGAAGCATCTCTAAAGCTTGACAACGAGTGAGACTCTCAGGTTCTCCCAGATGATCCTGTTTGGTGACTGACCCCTGCGTGACCCTCTGTCTGTCTGTTTTCAGAATCGGATAAGGAGCACCCCAGACCAGAGGGAGGAGTCATGTGGCGAGTGGGTGGCGGGCTGTTCAGCATGACAAGGAACGTGGTCGGTGCAACCATTGGGGGCGTGGCCTGGGTGGGGACCAAAAGTTTCGAGCTCACCAAGACAGCTGTGACCAGTGTGCCCACAGCCAGTGCAGGACTGGTCAAAGGGAGCATCTCCATGGTGACAGGGGGCGTGGGAGCCGTTGGCTCTGTGGTGGCAAGCAAAGTCACACCTAAAAAAAAGGACAAGGCCGACTGACTGCCGGGACGTCAGATTGTGTGTGAGTGTGTGTATTTGATGCGAAACCAGAACAAAATACCTCAGAAATTCAGAGTGGATGTTGGTCAGTTGGGCCTGAAGCCGTCGAAGCACTCGTGGAGCTCCAAAGACACAAACGCAGCGGGAGTCCACTTTTTCTCTGAACACGCTGCACCAAGACAAAAGGAGAAATGTTGCCGTCCAAATCTTGGCAACCACGTGGGAGCAGAGTTGCTTCGTGGTGCTGGATGGCAGCGATGCTGCAGACTTTACTGTGTGCGTCTGAGCACGTGCTCCCCTACCAGCTAGAGTGAAGGAGGGGCATGAAGAAGCCCCCACTGAGCTGTGCTCCTCAACACTCTTTGAACAGACTTCCTGGATGGCTGTAAAACGGGCTCCACTGAACAGAACAAGAGACGGAGGTCCTTTTGATTTTCTTGAACTTTATCCTGCTTCCTGAAGTGACCTCAAAGTCATCCGATTATGATAATTTCAAACAAAGCTGGATGCTGGGGAGGCTCCCAGGACTGGACTCTGTCAGGGTGTGCCAGGGCCATCCGTGCTGTTTCAGCCATGTCAGTTCATGTCTTCATCCTGCTGTCATTGCAGCAGATCAGCTGTTCTTGCTCTGAGTGTTGAATGAGCATCTCGAAATACTGATGAACCAAACCCAGTGAGGAGCCAGGTGTCCAGATCATTCAGTGTGAAGCAGCAAATCATGGCTGCAACTCAACACAATTAGTGTTACATTGTTATGTTTCTTAGTGGCTGTAGTTTAGGAAATGTACTCTCTCTCTTTCTCTCTCACACACAAACACACACACACACACACACACACACACACACACACACACACACACCAACACACAGACTTTCAGCCATTGCTGTTTGAAGACAAAACTACTTTCAAACGGTGTTTTCAAAAAACATTCCAGTTATTCAGGAATGTTAATGAAACAGAATCCAAATTCACAAACATTAAAGATTTTGTTTGCACAGTACAAAGTAAGAAATGTGGAACAGCAGCCATGTTGACATAATGAGTGGGTTCTGTGGGATCGGTCCCCTATAAGACCTGTGCCCCTGTGGGGACAGGAACACATCGTGACTGAGGGCTGCAGCAGTCTGACCTCCAACTTCACAAGGAGCCTAAAGCTGCAGCTGTCGGCTCGGCTTGTTTGGTCGATTCAAGGAGCTGACTCCAGTTGAAGCGCCTCAGAAGCTGTTTGGTCTTTTTGGCTTTGGAACGCTTCCCTGATGTGTCAGTTTGTTGGGAAACAGGTTTTCGCAGCAGTAGGTAAAGAATTTTGACTGACTGATGCGCACTGAGCCACCTGCTACCTGACGGGCTAACAGACAAAGCACCCAGAGAACACGGTTTGGGATGACTGACAGCAGTCCCTGCTGACGCTGCATCCCCCTCCTGCAGGTGGCGGCAGCCTGGATTCCTCCTCAGACTCTGGGATGCTCAGCAACAAAGGAATAAAAAACAAGCAATTCATAAAGTTGCCAAAAGTTTAGTTGTAAAGATTTGAAGCTTTTCATGCATCAACTTGTGTATTTTCAACACAAATTCAATCAGTTGTGGGAATATCTGCTTTGGAAACAATGAAGCTCCAAAAATTAGACACCGATGTGGACCCTCCAGGGGGCGGTGGCTCCAAAGTCACAAGTAGAGGGAGTGTCATTCCACTGAATGTGCCATGAATTGTATCTAAGTTTCAGTGTCTGAACCAATCATAGTCAAGTCAGTCCCACTTCCAAGGTGCTGACACACACACACACACACACACACACACACACACACACACACACACACACACACACACACACACACAC
>JASSRZ010000080.1:123498-151346 GCA_032164315.1 Malacoctenus gilli | reverse complement strand
TGTGTGTGTGTGTGTGTGTGTGTGTGTGTGTGTGTGTGTGTGTGTGTGTGTGTGTGTGTGTGTGTGTGTGTGAGTAAGTTTTGGAGTGTCTGACCCTGTTTTGGGGCAGCAGTTGTTGATGCCAGTTCTCTCAGAATCCACACACTCCTCAACCGAATACTTTTGTGAGGAAGCAATCTTCTCTTCATCACTGGAACACAGATACAAACGTAAAGACATTAACAGTTAATGATCGGCCAACCACTTCAGCCACACAAACAGAAAACGGTGAGATGTAAACGGTGATGCATGCTGAATTGACTAACAGAACACAGTAAAGCAAAGAATGGTAGTGTTGAAATGAGAAAACGGTGTGACCTCTAAGACAGGAGGGCATCAAAATGTACAGCAAATGGAGAAAGTCAACAATTTGGTTCATTGAGCTGTGACACGTTTACTTTGTTGCTACAGAGCAAGCAACAGTAGGAAGGCCTACCAACGGATTCAGAGACAGATCAGACCAAAATGGATTGTACCAGCCGTTAGTCTTGCTTTGTCTCAGAGAACCACCAATAGTTTTGATGAGGCCCCAATCAAAGCAAAACACTCACAAATGTTTCAATCTTACAATGTGTTATAAACAGTTTTTTCTAGTCATGGTCAATGTCAGAAAAAAAAACACTGAAATAGTCATGCTTCACTCCAACAAGTTGTTCTCCCTTTTTAAAACTTTTAGAGTTACAAAAAAAATAAAAACAGCTAAGAGAAAATAAAGGACCTTTGTGATATGAAGAGACCAGACTGAGGTCAGACAGAATGCTGTGACCACCAAAGCTTTTCAGCAAATCAGCTTTTGGGTGAAGAAGATAGAGCCTGAAAAACAGAACGTTTGACTGACCCTTAAACAATTTGTTTGACCAGTGTTGACTCTGAAAAGCTGACTATCATCATTTCTGATAAATGCTCATTAGAAAAGTCATATTTACGTTCATGTCATTGTGATTTGTATAAAATAGCTGCTTCTAGGCAGCGTACCAAGAATTAGGTCAGGATGGAAACGATAAACTTAAACTGGAAGCAATTTCAGAATTTGGTTGAATTGGCTTGTACTGTGAAAAGACATCTGAATACAATCAAAATAAAGAACTTAAAAGTCTGCAATTGGACAACACCTTTGATAGAAAGACATGCAGAATGGAGATAATGAAATCAACAAACAAGGAGTTGAAACTAAAGAAGATCAAAATCGGCAAAGAAAAGTTGGTGGTTGACGTGACAAAAAGACTACATCACGGCTGCAGGCTGATTTCTGATTGGCTGTACATACCGATAAGATTTCAACACTCTGAAGATCACCACACCCACAACGCACAGCAAGAGAGAGAGGGGAAGCTCAGATTGTAAGTGTCGCTCACTTCAATTAACTTCTGTCACATTAGACACAGACAAAATAAAGCAGCATTCACACAGGGGACAAGAGACAGGAACAGCAACCCTGGCAAGTTACAGAGGACAAGGTTTTATAATGGGAGAGTGTCACTATTGGAACATTATTGCTCAGAGTAGTGGCCAAGGCAGAGTCTCAGAGATTGTTGCTGTTATCCATTTGGAAGAATTTTGGAATACATCCAGTGCTCAGACAATCACTCATACCTCTTGATCTTTGACACGATTTGTAAGATGCTTTAAAAGCCAGGATGAATTCAATGGAGTACACTAACACAGAGTACCGCCCACTTTTAAAGTGCAAAAGTATTCAAAGGACAGACAGGAGAATCCATCTGTGAATGACCGATTCTCAAAACGGATGCAGAAAATTCTTAGGGCCAAAGAGGCTGGAGAGCATTCGTGAACATCCTGCATCAAGAAAACTCAAAGACCACATGCCAGAAAGACTGTAGTTGTAGTGAAGAAGCTAGGAAGCAATTTGGTTGTTAAGGAAATATATTGTGCTCCTTTTTCTACATTCAAACATATATCCTGAATGTCTAAATGAAACTGACACATTGTTGTCCAAAAACCCCATGAATGGAGCACGGTGGCATTTCTTACATAGCTGCAGCATGTTCACAGCAGCCTGTGTCAGAGGGTGGTCGCCTTCGTATGACAGGGGACATGAAACAATCAGTTTTACAGGACTTTGAACATATTTGTGGGCCCCCCAGCCCCAATAATGTGTGACAGCAGGTGGAGGGGAACCAGAGAGAAGTGCACATTTTTGTCAATGTTATTTGTCAAGTCTGCAGAGTAAACCCTTTAGGAATTTTCCTACATTAGAGTAGAGAGGTTTACCAGCTAATGGAATATAATCAGCCGTTGACCTCCACAATTATTCCTTTGTGTCCTTTGAGAGAAGCTGATGGGGGAGGTTCAGTTGCCGCTGTGTCCCAATCGGGTTACAAAGTCGAGGCTAATTTTGATGCTTGTCATGCAAACAGCTGAGTTCAACCTTGATGATAGTTAGAAAGACTGATGGTGCACATAGAGGTACGGAGTGGTTCTTTGTTTATATGTAC
Source organism: Malacoctenus gilli (assembly GCA_032164315.1). Classification (NCBI taxonomy): domain Eukaryota; kingdom Metazoa; phylum Chordata; class Actinopteri; order Blenniiformes; family Labrisomidae; genus Malacoctenus; species Malacoctenus gilli. Next base: position 148,851 of record JASSRZ010000080.1, on the reverse strand, counting down.
TATATTGTACTTTATGGAGGAGTATAAACAGAATTTAGCCTGTAATCTTTTACACCCCCCCCAAAAAAAACCTGGCAGCTGTGGCTCCACGGAGGCATAACCCTGTCGGAAGAGTGGAGGGAAGGGTTGGCTGTGGTAGTAGTAGCTCATTAGCATTTGACCATGAACACCCTCTGAAAAAGGGAGCTGCTACTGGGTGCACATGTGAGCCTAAAAAGAATGCAGCCGTGCTCAATTCATGCTTTCTTGGGACCAAAGCATGTTGCTAATATTTCAGGAACACATACAGACCGGTGGAATATTTAAGGAGTTACATCAGTAACTTGACCGGTAGCTTTTATTGCCACACATTTTGTTCACCAGGAAAACACACACACAGACACACACAGACACACACGACATTCTAAACCATGCCATTACTGAAGCAGTATTCTCCGACAGGCATTCAGCACATGTGTGGGTCTGTTTGTGTGTTGGTCATTGGCGAACCTCTTGAAAACAGCAGTCTCTGTCTTGGCGTCGACGGTGAGGCTGAGCGTTTCCTTTATAGAACCGTTGATAACCGTCTCTGTAATGCTGCGCTGCTCTGAACTCACTGTCTCCTCCTCAGCATTTAACTTCCCACATTCCTTCGATGTGGAGGGAGGAGCCACATTGGTGCCCAGCCAGATGTCACAGTCTGAGACAAAGAGAGTAGAAGAGTTGTTGGGTCTGATCAAACAGTCATTCAGGCTGTGTAATCAATGCAAGGTACAACACATTAGATCTGGATTGTGGCTTATTTCAAATGTCCTACTCAAAACCAAGCAAAGTGGAACCCCTCAGTGCCAAGTTATTCAAATGGGGATGAGCCAACAAGTTGGGCCACAGACTGAGTAGCAGAGGACTCCCTGCCATGCAAAAAAAAAAGCGTGTGTGTGTGTGTGTGCACGAGGATTTGTTCACAGTTGCAGTGCTGACTCATCCTTTAGGATAAACCGGTAAAGAAAACTGTGAACCGACTTTTTCACTTTGTGTTCATAACACCAAACTACTGGACAGCAGTTGTGATTAAGGCTGCAACTATTGAGTCACTGTCAACGGAAATCAAAAACTAAACCGACAGTCACTGCCAGATTTAGTGTTCAACCGATGCCTTTGAGAAATCTTGGAGAGACAGAGTGACATTTATACTCTTGCTACCTTTGTCTGCCCTGAGTTGCATAATTATGCACAACAGCATTCCCTGCTGGACAATACTGTCTTGAAAAACCATCACACTGACAGCAGGCACTGGTTCAGGTACTGTATCTTGTGCAACCAACAGCCAAAGAGAGGAAAAATTAGGCATTTGACATGCAGGACTTCCCCAGTGCAACATTTTCATCACAAACAACATTCATGGGTCAGTCACACGCCAGTAATTCAGGCGCCTCAGGACTCAGCCGTTTTAGCAATCAGCAACTATATGGATATTTAGCTATTCATAAGAAAGTGTCCTGTCCTCCTGACCTTTTAATAAGTGCAGTTCTCTCCTTGTCCAATGTGTCGATTTCTGTGCCAATTGGTTTGCTTTTTCTTTTTCTTTTTTTAAGTGTGGTCGTGCATGTCAAAGTTTGATTACCACTAGCAGAGAGAAAACTAAACCACACACTCACTTAGGCACTTTTCAAATATGCTCAGTTTGCTTGTTATAGGACATTATAGGGCATGGCTAATCGAGCAGGGTGGTCTCAATCCTAACAAAACAAACCCATAAACTCATGTTCGCTGCTGAAGTCTCTCTGGCATCACAGGTTATCACCATCTCACCTTCAGGCTGCATGGGTGCATTGACCCCGAGAGGATCCATTGTTTCAATGCTGGTTTCCATGGCAACGGGAGAGTTGCACCGTAGAGGGTCCTTGGGGCTGAACAATGATAATGAATTACTTTTTCCCCACCCATTCAGCTGGAGTTTTTCAACAAATCTACAGGAGGAGTGGGCTGTGGGACTGTCCTACCTGACAGGAGAGAAGTTAGTGAAATCAGCCCATCCCGTTTCAGTGTTGGAATGGGTGGAAGGAGAGCTGCTCCATGCTGCCTCCGACACAACTTCTGGGGACGAGGAAATTGTGGACGAAGGAGAGGACACAGCAGGGTTGTTGAGACTAGAGGTGGTAGACGTCAATGTGCCCGTGTCCATGGGGATGTCGTCAAAGTTTGCTGTCCATACAGGACCTGGGCCATCAAGTGTTGGTCAGAAAAGGTGAGGTGCTGAACTTCTACTCACACCAATGATGAAACCTTTCTGACATCACTTGTGTGAGCTTTAGTAAGAATGTGGTTTGTATGTCTTATTCAATAAAAGTATTTTTTTTTGCACAAACCCGCGTCGACTTCCATTCGGTCATCAGTGGTGGGGTTGGCTGCTTCAAATGGGTCTCTTTTCACATCCTCTTCCTCAGAGTCTGTGCTCTCCTCACTGTCTGTGCTGCCAGAACTCCTGACATGAAAACACAAAAACATCTGTGCTCATCCTCTCATGCATGAACCATACACGGGTGGTGATTACAGCTCAGCTGTTCAAAGTCATTGAACGGCTATATCTACAATATCTATCAGTAATATACCGGTGTCAATGTTTTATTTTGAAAGTGGATTCCCAATGATTTTCCTCCCACGCTCAGCACGTTGGTGGAGCTCTGGCACTAAACATGAGTACAGGTGGGGGAGCCTCAGCGGAGCCCCCACCTATATGCGCTCAGCTAACCTTGGACGCCTCTTTGCCTCTGGTGCAAAGGTGACATCTTTTTCATCCCAGATATCTTCCTCATCTGACCCAGCATCTTCAAACTGCTGGATTTTCTCCTTGCAGCGTGCTTCGAACAGAGCTATATTTGCCTGAAAGACACATACATGGGCCACATCATCAGACGCTTGCGTTCATCTACAGTTCCGGTTCGGACAGAAATTAGCCTAGACAGAACAAAAACATGCAAACACCCACATGGACACCTGCAATATTTAAGGAGAACAGCTGGACTGGAGTCAACTGACGAAACGCATGATGATTTCCAAATCAGCATGTTTTGTTCTTTATTTTAACCTTTTAGTGAAGTATGTGAGCTGAAGACAGCTTTAACACTTTCACTGCTCTGGCTGTTTGTACTCCAAGCTGCAGTCACATGTCAAACACTTTGCTTCAAATAACCATTTGATCATCTTACAAGACAACAGGAATAATGTCAATGGTGATATGAGGAAATATTTATAATAGCGTATTATCACAAAATATTTTTGTACGACAATTATACTTTATGGAATGTTCTTTGACTCAGTACAACCTAAGGATCAAGAGACACAGTACTCACACTTTCATTTGTGTTCAGTGAAAAATTTATGTCCGATATTCTATCGAAGGGAATACTGCAAAGTTAAAAGAGAACAGAGTTAGGTTTAGAGAGGGGCACTCGGCATCCATACACTGCTACACAAACACACACCTTCCAGCACACATCAATGCTGCAGAGGCAGCTTGCAATTCAGAGAATATAGTCAACATCCACAATCACATGAAGACCCACTAAAAAGCCATGTGTTCTACATGTACATGTCCTATGCTGTGAACCAGAGCAAACGGCAATTCTTCAAAAAAACCCAAATGAATCAAATTGTTGTTCAGTGCGCTTTCCAGTGGGTGGCAGCTTTCTGACATCAATAATATGCACTCAACATTTATGATTTGATGGGAAACAAAACAGCCAGCTTTCCATGCAGAGTGCATCAAGTGGCTCTGCTATGGAACAGTATGTGTTGTGTTATATATTGCTTTGGACCAAAGCATCTGCTAAATGAAGCTGTAGAACTGTAGAATGAAAGTAAACAAATGTAAACACTTGGACAGTGCCTACAGGTCACAATGTCGCATTGAGTTGGTTCCTCCCAAGGTACTTTTCTATCAAACTGATGGCAGGGCTAACTCATGTTTGAGCGGTTCTTGACGTGTGTCACACATAAGGAGGAACTTTTTCACCATCATGCTTACTTGGAACCTCAGACGGACTTAAAATAACTTGTAAATATTAAACATTCTCAACCTCAATGAAGCACAAAAAGGGGGAAACGACCAGATTTGTTTTTAAAGAAAATGAGTGGAATAGGGTGTCATTAATGTCCTCTCCATATCAAAAAGTTGTTCTCAAGCTGTTCATTTTTGGGCATCAGTGCTTTGTGAGCTACTCCTTTACAAACAGTGCCCCCTTCACCTTTTTTTTTTTTTTCAAACAATCTGCCAATTACTTTACACCTGTGGCAGTTTTCTAAATATATGCACTTAATGTACGTACATAATTCTATAATTTTGAGAAAGATTTGGATTTCACCAAATGGTATTCTGCAATGCCATCATTATCTGCTGTATCGATGAACAATATTTGTTGCTTATGATCTACAAGACAGACTCAACATGTTGAAAGTAGCCTCACCACATCTGCATTGTATTGTTTTTCTTGCTATACTATTTTTTGTTAACTGACTGCTGTGTCTTTAACACTAACAAAAACACGTTTGAGGCACAGGAGGAAGGAAGAGAGATAGTAGTTAACTCTTTAACACAGGTCATTCGATTATTTGGTCTTTTGGCCCAAGATGGTCTCATCGAATTTGTTGCAGAATTCAAGGGTCTTGTCTCTAGTGTTTCGGTCAGGGGACACAGCTCAAATGTTCAGTTCACAATCCTGTTCAACCACACCGGTTGCCATTTCTAGGTACAGTCAGTCAGACTTTTTTGAAGGAAAAATGTGATTCAAAAGAAAAAGCACAGACATGAAAAGAAACTGAAAATATTAAATCTGATGCAACCTTAAGAAAAGATTACAAAGCCTCAACAAGATCCCAAAGGAACCCGTTAGTGTAACACACTGGCCCCTGGACACAGCAGGAAGAAATGGCACACACAAACCGGATCTGGTTTCCTCTATTCAAGCACCAAGCTGGGTTTTGGTGGTTCATGATAGCAGCCTCAAAAGGCAGGTAAACGCTCTCTTGTTGCTCCGTCATTAGAATGTCAAAGTAATTTTTCAGAATCAATGTCAGACATGATAAAACTAAGCTTGCTGTTGTTATTTGTTTTTATGCCAAAAACCTATCAATACAAAAAACACTTGGAACATGAGGAAACCTGCCCGGGCAGTGTTATATAGTAGACAGCAAGTGTAGTCATGCAGGATGAGTACTCACTCCACAACATCGTCCTGATCAGCAAACTCTTCGTCATTGAAGCCGAACTGCTCAATAAAATTGGACGTCATTTGTTGCATCTGATAATCAGAAAAGGCCTGGCAAAACCCAGGACCAACGATAATGATATAGTCTTGGCTCTACACAAAACTGGTGAATACAACTTGCAGGACAAAGAATAGCAAATGTATATATATGTACACAAATATTGGTGTGTGGGTGTGTATACATACTTTATTTTCAAATCAAAGAAAGAAGAGTTGTTATTGAATATGAGACGAGACAGATTAAATATAACATGCATTTGCAGTCAGAAGCCAAAATGCTTTAACTAATTAATGATCCTACCACAACAATTGTTCTATCTAATGTAATTAAAGTTGTCTCGACATCACAAGTAGTTTATTAAAAACATGGTGAAATGCCTGATTCTGTGCAGACACTATTGTTACCAAGACCCACTTTTGAATTATAAAACTAATATAAAAGGCTGACTTTTTGAGGGTGGATTGGTGTGACACATGAGGTTATTCAAACAAGACTAAGCCAAAAAAGTTTAAGTTTGGCTTGTGCTTCTTTAGTTGTTAGAAAAAGAGGTTAATCTCTGTGGCTGTGGATCTGCTTCTAGTGTGCATTGAGTGTGTGTGTGTGAGTGTGTGTGTGTGTGTGTGTGTAGGCTTACTTGTTGAAGTGAAGAGTCCTGGTGAAAGCCATTGTCTTTAAAGTCCACTTCATCATCACTGGATGAGTGGATATGGTGTGTGTTCACCTGAAGAAACACCAGTCTTAGCTTTCCACTGTGACGCCAGTCAGAGCACCATTTCCATTGAAAAACAAATAAAAGGAGGTTGAAAAGTAGCCTCAACACACGTGTGCTTACTCACCAAGTCCACAGTGTTTCTTTTGTTTGTATCAGCCAACTGCCCAGAAATGAATGCCTCCCATTTCTCTCTGTCTGCTGGAGGAAGCCCTTTGACAGACACAGCCACACAGTTTGAAAGCAGAATACATTTAGCTCCCAGTAAATCATGGAATTGGGGAAGAGAGGAAGCTTTTACCTGAGATCAGCTGCTGTATCTGTGGCCCATTGGGGCCTTTGTCACAATTATGGACTATAGAATTGGCTATTCTGGTGAGGTGACCCATGTAGCCCCGTCGACGACCACCTTCAGCCCTAAAGAACACATGAATCCCACCAAGATGAGTTGATCACATGATGAGTTCTTGCTTTGTGCAATAAGGTCAGGTATTGTTTGCTTCAACAATACTCACTGTTCCTTCTCATTGGAGCTCCATGCCTCTATGATTCTCTGTATAAACTGGCACTTTTGAAATAGCTGGTTTGAAAATGAAAACAAATGCATATATTTATAAAAGCAAAAACAAACATATTTATAAAAGCTCTGACAGACTGCCCATTCCCTCACTCTGCATCACAGGACTTTTTTTTGACATTCTGGAGGCTTTGCCTCATCAGGAGGTTTAAGAACAAAAGCACAAATAAACTGCTCTTTCAAGGCAAAATGTTTGTATTTTATTTTTAATTAAAAAAAGAAAGAATATAAATTGATTAAATACAAATGCAAGGACAACACAAAAAAACCCTAAGTAACTTTCCAAAAATCAAAAGAAATCAGGCTTAGCCAGGTCACTGCAGGACATGAGGTGTTCCAGCCTTACATGTTTGATGAGGATGCTCTCCCTCGCATGCTCCTGCTCCATGTCTGGCTGGATGTCTGTGGAAGCAGGAGGCAGAGCCAGGATCATGGCTGTGCAGATTTCCACCTGAATGTGGAGGAAGTTGTTCCAGATATATCTGAAATACATATCCTGTTGAGACAAGTACAAATGATCAGAAGATGAAACCCTAACGGGCAGACACCAAACCAGGGGTTTTCAAAGTTTTCCAAGCAAAACCCCCCAAACTGATGGAACAAGGACCCCCTACTTATCTATAAAATTGTGCGTTATATTAAACTGGTCCAATAGTGCCTTGTAGAAATGTACCTTGTTATTTCATTCAGTACTAAGATATTCAAATAATACAAAAGTTCATATATTCATGTTCTTATTTGGAACATGCACGATGGGTTAGGATGTTTTTAAAGAGGCCATAAGATGATTGCTCTGTTGTGTTGCCGTGTACTACTACTGTCAAGAAATCTTGCCTAAATATATTTTAGAGCTTTCTTTTTTCTTCAGTCCCAAGATCTTAAAGAACAACTGCAACTGTATTTAAAAAAAACTTCATAATAATTTTCTGTGCGTTTGAAAAAGTTGTGGGTTTTTTCAACAACAACAACAACAAAAAAAACTGGCTTAACTATTAAAAATTTCAGTCTTCAACATATGTCTTCAACAGGTGGTCTGTGTGTTGAAGACCTATGATTTAAACTGTAAATTTGAATGTGGTAGGGAAAAAATAGATTGGAATCTTTTATGTACTTCAATATTAACGTATAAAGAAAAACTATTTAGTAATTTGAACCTGTATCATTGTCACTTTGAAGGTAATAGTCCTGCTTTATGCCTACAAACAGATCTGATTGGGTGGGACATGCCAAAAATGGGCTCTGCGATTGTTTCAACTGTAGGAGCCAAGACTAGTGGTTGTCAAACTTCACAGTTCTCATTGTATCCTAACAACGGGTTTATATGTGATGTGTGGTTTTCTCCTGAACTTGGAGGCAAACAAAAAGATGATCTAACTGCAGGGGGAGCTGCTGCTCATAGATAACTGGTGCCTCCTTAAATTTTTAGGAAGAAATTTGCTGAAGTGCAAACAAACTCCTGATCCAAATTATAAGCGCAAGCTGAAGCTGCTTCATAGCTCCCATAGATGAGCTGTGACTGAGGAGGCCATTAGAATAAAAACATGGAAAATCAAAATGAACTTTGCATTAAAGTCTGAGCTGCATGATAATTGTTCTGCTTGGCTCCATTAGCTGCAGTGAGATGATGCAGGCATTATGTTCTGTCATATCAAATGCGTGTGTGCAAACATAACATCATTGAAATGGAGTATACCAAGAATGAGTATAAAGTGACTTCTTGTGCCATCCTCAAATAACCAGCATGAAATCCTGCATCATACTGGCAAAAAGGGAAGCAAAGCCCTCTGAAATGCTTCAGCAGGCAAACAACACAGAGACAGTAAGTCGACTGAATTGGTGTGTTGTGCCCCCAGTGAAGGATTCTGGGGTGCCTCACTATATGTTCAAAAGTGAGAAGCAAGATTGTGCTGTGCAACATGACCCATAGCTGCCCTTTGGAGGACACAGCTGACACTTCGAACACCACTGCTTCCAATCAACACACTTGGAATGACAAAGTGCTGAAGAACCCACTTTTAAACACTATACAAGATGATGCACTTGGTTTTCTGACAGGTCAGGATGGAGTGCAGCAGGTAACACATTGGGGACACTGTGACATGTGATTTTAAAAACCTTGAGAAACGCAAGTTGTTTGTTTTTCTAATTGACTTGATTGTCTTGTTTAGCTGATCGACAGTAGGGAAGACAAAAAAACTTGTACTTACGAGAATGACACCCAGTGTGTTGAGGTTAATGAGCTCAGTGTTGATGCTTTGTGTGTTGCTCTGCAACAGACTTGCCACTAGTCTCACAACATTGAGTCTGGTGTTCCCCACTGGCGGGTCCAGGACCCCCCACGTTGTCTTCATCACATTTTTCTAACAGTGGAGAAAAAATACACAGTTCAACATGCGCACAACTGGCTATGACAATTCAATTTGTATTTCTCATTTAATGCTCGAGAATCACATAGTAACCAGCAAATGCTGTAAACTAAAAAAAAACAACAGCCAGCAACATTCAAAGCTTTAATGTACATGTTGGACAAGTTTGGTTACTTTTGGGGGCTCCAACAGCAGCTGGTGAAAGTCTTTAAGTCGAGGCCTCACAGCTTCCAGGATGCTGTGATTGACCGAGGACGAAGGGTGCGACATCCCGGGGGGGCACTCCATATGACCCTCAAACCTGCAAGTACAACGAAGGGACAATGAAGGAAATGGGATTAGTCCTCAGGACCACTTTTACACTGTTTTACACTGTTCCCCTCAAGACCCAGGTGCTATAATGATAACGACAACACCACATTGTATGCCTACAACACTTTTCATTAGACTAACTTTTTTGAGTGACACAATATATGTATATGACACGATAAAACTCTGGTAGGGGTACTTTCTGTGGTGAGATTACCATCTGCAAGTTCTCACAAGTCAACACATCATCAGAGCCTCCAACAATATTGATCGACTGACAAAAGTCCTTTATGAAATGACACCATGAGGACACCATGGGGAAAAAAGGAAAGGACGTACGCTGGTCTCCGTGTCTCAAACAAGGTGAGTAGGATCTGGATCACACTGACAATTGCAGATTCATTCTTCTCCTTTTCGAATATATTAAACAGCAGTTGCTCCACCGTTTCTTGTCTGACAAAGAGAAACAACAAAATGTATTAAAAGTTCAAAAATTATCAGTGAAACCGTGTTGCTACATCATAAACAGGATCATTGGGTGCACATGACCAAACATACTTTTCCAGTGTAGCCAGAAGTGGGTCAGGCTCTGAGCAGCCTTGGACCTGGAACATCTGGTCTCTGCTCAGTCTGATGATCTCACACAATGACTGGGAAGCATTCGAGTGCCTCTGTGTCAATGACAAAGAGATGAAAATCACTCAAATTCATTGATTATTTTCTTAAATCAGCACAAAGTTTTATACTCATGCAGAACCCCCCCCCAAACATTATAAATAGCTGATGATTCCATTCAAACTCAAAAAAGAGCTGAAGGTTTTAAAAAGTAAACTCTCTGTTTTGGAGCTCCCACACAAGACGCCTCAAAAAGACATTTGAGTTTTGTGTGAAACTCACATCTTCATCCTGACAAGACTGCACCATGTCCACCAGTCTTTGGATCACCTTTTCCTCATTCAGCCACTGGAAAGAGGCAGAGCAAAGACAAATGCCTTGAAACTACAGTCAGCCAGGTACAAAGAATTTCAATCCAATTGGCAATTTAAATAACAGGAGGAAAATACTGACTAAAAAAAAAAAAAAAATCAGTTTCTTCTTATTTCACTTCATTCGTACACTGCGCCTAACATGCACTCACTAATAAGGGCTTTTATTAATTAACTGACTCGACCCAAGGTGAGAGGATTCCTGATTCTAGGGAGCTGCATTTCTGCACGTATTCCACATGTTCCTTCTTTGACACACTTAAGTCGAATCAGTGTCATTATTAGGCTCTGTTGGAAGCTGCTAATGAGAAGCTCATTGCAATCTTGTGTGTTTGATTAGACCACAAAATGTGTATTCGGAAAGTTGCACCATTTTAAATTCATTGTATTTGGTGGGCTAAAGGGTTTTTGATATCCTGTTATGCAACAAGTTTTTGTTGCGAGCAAGGAAGCAGTTGTTTTTGGATTTTTTTTAAATTTAAATTTTCCATTTCATAACCGTCCTTTTTAGTCACAGTTATCAGTGTTTTGGGTTTATCTAATGTTGGCCACCTAAGTAAAGGAGCTGTAGGCAGCAGTGGCAACTTTAAGACAGTTGCGGCACCTCTGAGAATCAGAGCTGCCAAAACCAAATAAATGGGAGGTAATGCCTCGTTTCCACTGAGCCTCCTCACTTGCTTCACGTTCCGCCTCCTCTCTCGATGTATCTGCTGTCCTGCAGAGGTTCTCTACGGAGCAGCGAGCCGCTAAATAGGCACGGAACAAAGGTTCTGACACGATGACGGTGGTGACTTGCATCCCAGGAGCTCCTAATACGCAGAAACTTGTGACCGCTTGTCGTGAATGTGACTCTTCCGTCACCACACTAATGTTAACTCCTGGTTTTTGATGTCCTCTATAACAGTCGGACAACAAGAGGATGGCAAACATAATATCAAGGCTCCGGATTTTCAAATCTGGGAGGCAAAAAGCAGATGTGCGTTACATCACACACAGTAGCCAGAAGGGCTTGGGGACAGGCAGCGGGGGCCGTTGCTCGAGATGGCATCAGAGTTGGAAATCACTGGTCCACATACTGGTCCACTTTGAGTGGAGTAGGTTTGTGCATGCTGTGCAATAGGACCAATGCAGACTAAAATTTGAAATGAGATGTCATGACGACTAAATTTACTCTATTTTACCTTTGCTTGCTGGCCCTTTGATTGTACCCTACCCAGTGTGAGGATAATATGGCTGACGAGTAGATACATTGAGAAAAAAAAGCTACATGTGTAATCATGTTTAAGTGCTGATCAATTTTACAGTAAGTTAGGCAATTCCAGAAGCTATTTTGTCAAAAGATGCAAAACGAATTTGTTTATTGACCGCTGGACCTCATAAGTATGGGTTTTACTTGGCATTTTTACCTTTCACAATATTTCTTTATCCCTAAAGAAAGAAGATACAACCTGGAGAAATCAAGACAGTATAATTCCATCAAGAACACCCAAGTGAAGGGTGAAGTTCCTTTAATTGAAGTGCAATGCCAGAGGGCAGTTTTTGTCTCTCAGTTATGATGCTCGAATCTGAACTAGTGAAAAGAAAAATCAGTTGAGAAGAAATGCTACCCACAGTGAGAACATCTTGTCGCAGCTGCTGTGGTTCAATACAGGTGAGCATTCTGAGCAGCAAATCCATGATGGCAGATGTCCCGATGTGTTTGATCATCAGATCCACAAAGTCTTCCTGCTTTCGCAGAAAACCAACTATCTGTAAACATAATGAACACAGGTCTTATAATGAGCAAATTGACTGCGGAGTTTTCAGCAGGTAAGCAGGACGGTGTCAAAAAACTAACACCGACAACATATGATCGCTTTCAGAGGAATAATTAGATATGGGTATTTTTTTGAGAAATTCCAACTCACCTGTTCAGGTTTGCGGCCTATGAGTATAGAAAGGACCTTGGAGAAAAAGCTGGCAAGAAGTGGGTTGAGAGGAGGCTCATTCTGGAGGAAGCCATACAGTTTCATCAGAAGCTCCTCATCTTCTCCAAGCCTGTCATTGATCTGGCTCACATCTGATGTCAGCAGCTCACACGATATGTTGGGATACCTGAAAAAACAACATCTGCTCTAAAGTCTTTTTCACTTGGCCAATAATACTCAAAGCACAACCAACCAAGAGTAGTCTGCTTTTAGTGAACATTTAGAGATTAATAACTTTGCCCAATTTAGATATGGAAAAAAAATCAATTGCAGATACATATCCAGACTCCCAAGTGGTTTGTCAAAGGCGAATTGCTTGTACAAAATAAAACATAACTTTGTGCAAGTGATATTAAGTTGCTTGGTTGAATAGGCAAGTGAATTAATAGCAGTCAAGAAATCTTTTCTATACGAGTGATGTTGCTTTACACTGGCCTGAGAAGGTGCTATGGGTGTTTGGACTCCCCTGCACTTATCTGATGCGAGTCCTTTTGAATTATCACCCTTTGAATCTTTAAAGTGTTTAAAATTACTACGTTGGTGTCACAGTGAATTGTGGCAAGGATAGCCTTTTTACACCCATGTATCTGTCAGTAAGACTACAAAGAGCTACTGTTTTACCATGTGTCACTGGCCTGGCATTTGTCATATTGTCATAACTCACAGATTGTGCTGTGCCTGTACTCAATGTGCACTTACACATGACTTCTACCAATTTCATTTCATTTCAATTCAATTCAGTAGGAGTAACAAATTGTCTCCAAGTATGTCACCCTGCCTCTGTTGTCCCGGACGCAAGATAACATGTTCAATAAACTGTTAGTTTTCAGATTTTTTATTTACAGCCAATGCTTTGAATAAGATAGTAGCTAATTCAGTTTTGTCATGGGGACATGTTTACTCCAGCATCAATGCAGTGTGTATGAACATCTCAATGCTCACATGATAGGCAGCTGTTTTAAACACTGTACATTTCAGTTCCGGGAGAATCGAATATGATAATTTATAGTCTTGATGTGAACTTGCCTCACAGTTGGCATAAAATAAAAAAGATGTGCACTCGACCTCTGAAACAAGTGCATTTTCAAGATATCTACAAATCTACTATCAAGACATTTGAAACCAATGACTGATATTTTGCCGTCTACACAACATTTTACTCACTTGTACTTGACCTTTTCCTCAACATCAGTGCTTGGTTCCTGTGTGATGTACGTCACCAGGTCCTCCATGCACTGTGGTCTGAGCAGAAAATCCACCAGCTTGTGGTTCTGGGCCTTACACTCCTGCAGGACATCATCCTCGTCCATGACTTCGGTGAGAGTCACATCCTCCTTCTCCAGCAGTGTGTCGATGTGGGATGTGGTGTGGAGGTCAAATTTCCAAAACATGTTGATTCTACTCACACGCCACACGCGTACACGCACACACACACAAACACACAAAAAAACCCTCTCAAACAAATGTATTGACTGAACAAACTACATTTGTCTTTGACAATGCATTACTTTTTACACCAGACTTGGGCAATGATTTGAGGGAATGAATGATCAGCTAACCTGCAATGTGTCGAGCCCAGGCAGCGGCGCTCAGGTCAAAATGAGGTAGGTTTAGTCTTGGAGGTTGTGGCCCATTCCAGGTGTGCACGATGGATGGGCAAGCAAGCAAACAGCGAGGATGGACAGACCAACAAAAAGCACACATACAGCAGTTCAACAGCACACACCTGTGAGGCAAAAAGAAAAATAACATTAAGGAGAGTTCAACCCCAGCCTTTTGAAAAATGTACCACCACATTCTGGTGCTTCTCCTTGTTTAAATAAAAAAACATAATCGCGAATGCAGTGAAAGAATTCAAGCAGTGCTTCCTTTTTGTCAAAATCTGCCATTGGTATATCTCCGACTGTTGCATAGGATAAGGGTTGGCATTTTTTTCCCCTGGTGTTACAAACTCGGGTGCGAAAGCAGCCAAAATGCTTGTTGTGCTCCAAAATATGTGCCTGCAGCACTGACTCTCTGCTGGAGTCTGACTGGAGAAAATCTGCTTCTATTCAAATACATTCAATCTTCAAATTCTCTCTGATCAGAATAGTGTTCTAAGTGCATGGTGTAAACATTACGTGGTAACTGTTGGCAGCCCAAGACCATTTCTTCTTCTGCATTGGGGTTATTCACAGGAAAAATATGCATTTTGAACGCCGGCTCTGTTACATTGGTATTCTTGTTTCCACAAATAAAACATAGGCACATACCAGTTAATACTTAGTTATAAATCAACATAAAATTGCAGTATGACATTTTTATTACATTCAGATTCGTTTAAACTTAACACATGTGCGCGTGCGCGCGCACACACACACACAAGAATTTTGTTAACTTCCAAGGAAGCGAATATTCCGACCATGTAATCATGGCAGTTGGTTGACTTGGGTTGCGGTGTGGACTGATCACCAGCAGGCGTTATGTCTGGGCCCAGTTCTGAACAACAGTCGAACATGTCTGACCATTGTCACTCCAGGAGGCGATGGCTCGTCAGACCCTGCTTCCATGATTATTTTGCTTGTGTTTCACTAAGAGTTTGGTGAAACACCATTTCGTCTCATTTGGTAGCGGCAGCCGTTGCATCTTACGCCAGCTGTTTTGCTTGAAATAATGTGGCTCACTTTCACAGAAATCTTGTTGGAGCCCAAAGCTGACATCTGCTGATCAATTTTGGGTCTTGCTACAGTGGAATGCCCCTCACTTTGACTAAAAAGGTAAGATCCCCAATTAACAGATTAGCGACCAAGTCTGTAGGAATTTTTACTGTAATTCTTTATAGGATCAACCTGAGTACTGGATTAAGCCCTTTGGTGGGCCACATTTGGTCTGCGGGCCGCATGTTTTAAAATCCTGCTTGTTGCCAGTTCTGCTGCAGTCAGTGAAGCACAGGTCAGATGAGCAAGATGGATTGTGCTCACAGCAGCAGTGAGCTAAGTGAAAGTGAAACTTTGGGAGACAGAGAGGAAAAGACTATGACTCTATGGTGATGATATCAACATATGTCAATCAGTAACAATGACCCTGCTGACTGGACATGATGTCGACATAAAATGATCACCGAGTGGCCATATTTCAGTTTTATGCAAAGTAAGGCCAATTGTTAATGTACAATGCAGCCATGATCATCTTCCAATTTTCCTGATTGGTGTGCCAAGGTTTTTTATGAGCAGTTCACTGAACTTTGGCGATTCTCATCTGTAAACTCTCCCCTTACTCTAAACATTACTTTTGCTCAGGTGGTTTTGACCACACTGAGTGGTGTTTGGATATAAGGGCAATGGTCTGTGTGACAAGTTGAAAACATACAGTACATTGGTCCATGTCAGACTTGTCATAACTGAACCATGTCTATATGAGAGCGGGAGCCCATCTTTTGGGTCCGAGCTGTCGATCCTGCACTCACTCCTTTATTATTTGTGTCTTTCTGCCTTCTTTCTTTTCCATTGCCCTATCTAGCTGTGAAGAACAACAGTGTGCCACAACAAGGCAAAAACAAATGAAATACTACATACAATGAAATCATATTGTCATGAAAAATTGCACAAGGTGTCACTCCAAGCAGTGTGTGAGTGGAATGGAGATGAAAGATTCTACCTCGGGCCCTTGAAGCTCTACCAAAGCATAATATCTACTTCCTATCGACAGGTTTGGTAGTGTTTACAGTTATGCTGAAGAGCACACAGAAAAACAGTTTCAATCATACTCTTAGTTGAATTCATAGCGTTACATAAATTATGGCAAACCCAGCCTATGTAACAACATATACAAAAACTGGCGACTCTGAGTTAACAGGCCTACCAAGTGAGCCGACCAACTTCGACCAATGAACCAACTTTGTCTCAGTGAAGTGGTTGCTGTGAGGTTTCACGACAAAGAGCAACTACTGGATTTATCGCAAGCAGAAATACAACTCCTTCAGTTCTGCAAGCTGTTAAGTTTCGGCGCAACTTCGGCGTTAAGTTACAATTTAAACCTATTTTCATTTAGCAAGCACAGCCAAGAGTTTTTTAAATTGAACGATTTTCCTCTTTGCTCAGTCCAAACATTGATTTAACTGACATATAGGAACTACAACATCGATATTGCTTGTCTAACATAAGGCAACACGAACCATTATTTACAAGACCGCCAGACCACTGACATACTACGGCCAAAAACATAGCGCTACTAACGCAACAGCTACACATCGGCTCAGCTCTCTGGCTAACGTCACTTGCTATTGTTAGCTTACCGGACCAGAATCAAACTAGCACAGCTAGCAACGTTCGTACCAAACAGGAATGTGCTACAAGGTTAGCACTAGCAGACAGAGATGGATAAACAGTGGTATTAAATCGACCTGATACCGCTGCTATACAATCTCTTTATTATCTCTGTCTTTGTTCCAGCATAAACAAGACTGCCCGACAGCGTTATGTGCAGAAGCTCAGGATGATTATTGCTGGCCAGCAAACGTTAGCCGGCTATCTACAGCTCACCGTCTCTCTAGCACCAAGTGCAGGGATGGGAAGTATACGTACCGAACAACCGTAAACAGCCAGTCTCCAGCATGTAGCTTATAATGTTATAAACCCGATGTCTGGGACGCAGATCTAGAGATTACAGGAAGTTTCGCTGACGAAAATAAAGCATTTAAAACTGATTATGTCAGGCGCGAAAAGATACACCTTCCGAGGGCACTTTTCAAGATGGCGGTTCCTTCAATTTTCACCGACCCCTTCCCCCACTACGCTACATAAGCACTGTCTGTAACCGAGAGAAGCACCACTCAACGATTGGTTGTTAGCCCGTCGGTCAAACTCATTCTGGGTGTGTGATTGGCTACAGGACATCTCACTTTAACACGTCAAGTGACTGCAGTATTTCATTCTGTGGTCCAGAAGATCGGAGAGATGATACCATTTTACAAACACGGCGTGCGATTTGAAAAACGCGTGAAGAAAAACGATCGTTTGAGCCTACATGAATTTCATCTGTATCGTGAATTATAGTTATAAGGGAAACCTGCTGGCATTGATCAATGCCCCCCCCACCCCGTCCGTAAGTTTGTTTAAAATATTCAAACGGGCACACTTGTACAGTTAGAGAACGCCCATCGCCTTACAGTGGCTCAGAAACGCCCTTTTGACTATAAGCAACAGTACAAAGAAACGACTGTAAGAGTCACCTCTAAGACTGTAAGACTGTCACGCTAATGGAGAGATTGCAAGTTCCAAGCTTCATCTTCAGACTACTTGTTTTTGTGTTTCATCGGGACCATGTTATAGTTCTAAACTGGAGTTCTGTCAATGTCAAGCTCAAGCAATTACACTCAATTCCATTGCTGACCCTAACTTCAGTTCCAGTCCTGACCCTAACTTCTAGAGAAAATATCAGAAGTCGAAACTAGAAAATACAGAAAGAGTTCTAAAGAAAGGTGTGGCTCCAATTTTCTCTAAAATTTGTTGGCACAAAGAGAAGAATTCACTTGATATCAGGAAGTATTACTGATATTCAGCTGATCGAAACAGGATATTATCAATGACAGAGTCCTTCTCAAAGTCTTCAACTAAATGTCTGATTTTGCTACATGCAAAAAAATGAAGTTGAACATCTTATTTATAACTACTTGTCTTTTCACATGGAAGTATTTTATGTTGGCATATGACGCCCTTTTGCATAATTATTGCTATTGATGGAGCGTATGTAGCATGGTGTTCAACCCAGCCTGTGCTAAAATGCTTGTGAACCAACAAAGAACAAGAGAGACACATCCAATATACTCATAGTATTACTGAATGTTTTCACATTCAGTGTAGTATTGACATTGTCCAAAGACAGCTTTATTAGCCCCCTATACCAAGCTCAAGCCCAGAGGGGTTTTGCAAAAAAAACAAAGAAAACAGAAATGCAAACTTTTAGAGTCACCGAATGGAAACCCCTATGATACCAAGCAGAGTAAAATAATTACTCCTAAGAAGGCATAAGTGGGAAAGGCCATTAAGGCATACTCATCGCTAAAACAAATAAGGATTTGTTTATTGTGAACACTCCATGACAATCAATGGCACTTTATAATAAGGACCAAACAGAAAGTATAAAAAAGATTAAAAGCAAATTTACAATCATTGTTGTTTCACCCAAAAGTTCCAAAATGACCTTGGCCCAGCAGATAATAATAGGCGCTTATTCTAAGAAGAGTGTTTACTGTTGGACAGCATGTTCAGGAACAGGTAGGAGCTGTGGGAGTGACTGCTGCTCAGGGGACTGTGCCTGTTACCCTGCAGATTGCTGCATCTGCGCTGTAAGAGGCCCTTCGACCTTTGACCTTATTTTTGTAGATGGATAATGGAAGAAATAATCAGAGCCACAGTTTGCACCACCAGATCAGTTTGTCCATCTAAAACATGTCCATGTCAGGACAAGAGGGTGTGGGTGAGGACCCACATGCAGGAGGAATAATGGAATTCCAAGTCATTTTTTTCCAGAAACTTTCCGAAGCATCGCACACATGAGGAGAATTAAAACGGCAACACAAATCAAAGTCCAAAAACTCAAAGCATGGAAACCAGTGAAATAAAGACGTGACTAAAGTCCTAGAAGCCAAGTATCAAAATGCAAAACACAAATTAAGATGTGGTTAACGTTGGTGACAAAGTGGGAGACATGACTTGAAAGACATTATAATCTCACTCAAGACGTAGGTAAACACAGAGCATAAGTGAAACAAGCATCAGCAAATTCCATTGAAATCACATTCTTTATGACTTTAAATTAACTTACATTCACACCTGGAAGGGGAACAGGTGGATTCAATCGTTCAGGAATGAAACAGTAATGGCAAGGTACCAGAAATTAAACGGGAGTGAGACGTCAGAAAAAAACAAGCAGTAACATTACGAATATTGTGACAAGAAAAATCATGACTCAGTTTAAGAATATGAAAAACAAAGAAATGACAAATCCCAAGATGAACTGTATTTGTTAAAATAAAGACTAGGGAATTTTTGGAGCTGTATTTTTTAATGTGACCGAAAGGACTGAAGTTCCACTTCCTCACTTGTACACAAATGAACATGTCTTTTTTTAGCTTTCCAGCTGCCCAGATGCAGTGGCAACCGTGGACCATGGCTTAGGCTCGTGGGATGGTGAGTACCCATTCTGCCTCAGAGAGACATAGGGGTAAATGAAGCCAGCTTTAACTATGGGAGGTGGCCTTACTCTTACTGAAAACCTCACCCAGATCTTGGTAATCTTTTGGATCTGAAATCAGGTTGGGTTTTTTGGAGTCTGGGTCTAAATTAACAAGGACAGCATTAAAACCAGCTTTCACACTCAAATGTTTGCATGATTTAAATGCCTGTCTTTATGGTTGTCAGTCAAAACCCTTTCCATACTCCAGTAAATGTGTTGGGTATGCTCCTTGTATCACGAGAAATCCAAAACAAGAGAGTGCTGGGGAGAGCAATACATATAAAAACACAGAGACCATGGTGGTCACCAATGACTACCATCAGTGGTTCAGTCTTGTGAGTCACCAGGTAGATAGGTCTCCCATTAAGAGCTCTTGCCTCTACGCACTGAGATCATTTCCCAGCTGTCACATCGGCTTTTGTGGAAAAATTCCAGTCCATAAGGCTCTCATCAGCTCCAGAGGCCTCTTTAGGGGGACTTCTCTTTTGCTGGACACACAGCAATGGGATGACCTTGTTGTCTGCAGTAGAAGCATTCTCCTTCCAGCAGAAGACAACAATGACACAATGACACTGTTATCGAAGAAAGTCTGAGCATCCCTAAAGAAAGATGACATGAAGCACCACAGCAACAAAGCTCAACAGACAGTGACAAGTGCTTTTTGTAAAAAAAAAAGAAAAAACCCATAGGAAAAAATGTGTTGCTCATCAGTTGTTCAATCTTGTCTCTTGAGATCAGTTTGTGTTGCTCCTATTGGTAACAATCAGTGATCATTTCTTTCTGACTTACTTCTCCTTAGGGTCCATTATGAGCAAGAGGTAAGCTAAAAAGACACAAGAATTCACGAAGACAAAGGAGGGGGAGTTGAGATTACTATTTGAGCAACACTTGAGAAGTGGGATTATCAGAGGAGATCTCAAACGTATCTGTAACTGATCTCTATGTTGTCTCGGTTGTTATGAATAAGAATAATAAGATTAATTGAAATGTATTTGAGACAAATCTGAGAAGTATGAACCCTTAAATAATCTTATTCTGTGTCCAATGTCTCTTCCATGTCTCAGTTATTTCTCTTGAGTGTCTGACTGACTTTAGCCATTTATGAAAATGATATCTGAACCATATTTACCAAATAAAAGAACCAATTGTGTAAAGTAGTGTAAAGGAGTAGTAGTGTAGTGTAAAGATTAAATATCTATCGAATTACTGGTTAAAACAATACTCAAAATTGAAATGTTTCAAACATTATATGAGAAACATCAATGGTACTGTATATCAATACACCTCTAATATTTCAGTAACAGCATGTACTTTTTTAAAATTGAAAAATAAGTACAAAAATATAAAACAAAACAAGATACAGAAATAATAAACAACAATAATAATCAATACAAATAAATATTGTCATCATCAACTCACCCCCTTGCTGTTAAAAAGTCAACTTTTAATGACATAATTTTTCCAAATGAGGCTTAAAATGAAATACATGTAACTTCTCAGCAAGGCAGGGAGTAAATGATGAATTATCTTAGGTAAAAACAGAGATACACTCAGATTCTGAACAAGCACATGAGATTATGTGAACAGGAGAGAACAAGCTGAGAACATACATCTTAACGACTCTGATCCATGAACATGAAAATGTAGAAAAAAACAACAACAATCAAACAAGTGACAGCAAAAGCAGTCCACATATGGGAAGTTATAGCAGTGGTGTTATAAAGCCGTACCAGGGTGCAAGGAAGGGGAACATCTCAGGAAGCATTCAAATCTGGCATGGGTAATTCCATCAAAAGACTTACACAGCTGCACACAACCGCAGGTTAAAAGGATGTAACTCGGTCTGATATCCGTTTTATTCAAAGAATCGAAAATCAGCAAGTTATTTCTTTGGGTCAATTGTAAACATAAAAATGAACAACATATAGGGATAGTACCAGTGATACTGGATAAAACTTCCTTTCTATTGTTAAACTCCTAGTCTAGGGTGACCATACCTCCTCTTTTGCCCAGACATGTCCTCCTTTTTATAATATAATTTATAATATATGTTCATGTTGGTTTCAAGAAGGCATAACAATGTACAACCTCTGTTTCTTATGTGTACCAGAAGTTTGATGTTCAGAATTAAGATTCTGAGATATTGTATTTTTGCACAAGAGGAACTTAAGACTGGGCTATCTGTTTCTTGTTATTTAAGTATTTCATGTATTATTCATGTTTTCATTAGGCCTATACAAAAAAATATGAGTGAGATTCTGTTTCGCTACAAGGCAAAAATGTTTTGATAAAAGATTCACTTCAAATAGAATAAAAAGGGTATTTAGGTATTTTAATTAAATGTGTGATTTCTAAAAGCACTTTTTCCTTTCTGGTTATTTGGATTTTTTGGTGTATGTGTGTGTGTGTGTGTGTGGGGGGGGGGGGGGACGACACACAACCATGCTGGGGATGGTGGGTGTCCACTTTTTGGACTCTCAGAATATGGTGACACTGAACTATGAACTATTCAGATAGTAATGAGTTTTTTCAGGGCCGGAACAAAATTTGTTGCCTTAAAAGACAAGTGATACGTCTCTCCCACTTCTTTTTCTTCCTCGTGAACTATGCAGCACTTTTACATCTGAAAGGGGAGCACTCAAGACGTATCTCTGTCTCTGTCCAGCCATTTACTTTCTTTTCCTTTGTAGTTTGCTCAATGCAGACTCAATGCACTGCGGCGTATTGCTGCCACCTGTAGGTCAAGGTTGGTCTAAGACCGTTTCTGAACCTAAAACGGCACAACGTTTGAAGAATAACGACTAAGAGTAGAGTTTAGCGCTAGTTGTTTTTGTTTCCCGACATCACAGGCTCTGTTAACACTAATGAGGTAGGATTCTTTCAACCATGGAAACATCATCGCATTCTGCAAATGAAGATATAATTGCCGCATTCAATGGCACAACCACCAAGCTCTGATAACCAGCTGTACCTGTTTATCTAATTAGGCAAAATGTTTTTTCTTTATCAGAATAACTAAATATATACATTTTTTTGCGATAACGTGGATGCTTTGTAAACGTAGAATGTGTCTTTAGAATTGACTTTTAGAATTTTAGAATTTTGCTCTGGCTTTCTCAGTTAGGTCAACATCAAGTTAACTTTTCCTTTACTGGGGGCCCTAATGCTAATCCTAAATACTATGAGTTTTTTTTTTATCAGGCTAAGTTTGGAGAATGGCACCGGGGGCTCACAAAATCTCTCACCCCTTGGGCCTAGCGTTCGGGTAAGATGTCCCGACTATTGAACGCACTGAAGAGAAAACACCTTGAATCAGAACATGAACTTGATGACAGAGAGTAAGCTCACCTTCAATTGAGAGCAAGATAGCTCTAACTCAAGCGATCCCCTTAACACAACCGCTTCCCACAGCAGTTATCACCATCACCACTGGCTCATCAGATTACAAACAGGATCAATGAGTGAGGAGACACCTGGCAGCAGCTCGCCTTTTTCAGTGGCCAGCTAAGACTGTAAGAGCTGTAGTAGAGCATGTGTGGCAGTGTGGTAGTTACTTTTTTTTCCTCATTTAACTTTTCTGAAGTTCCAAACAACACTGGGTATTTCATCCCAGGGAATAGTTTTCAGTAAAAAAAAAAATGTAATAAGCTCTACTTCCTTGGCAAAGAAAAAGAAATCAGAAAGAAACAAAAAAACCTCAACAATCTGCATGATTACAAAACAAAAAAAACAACTCTGGTCTGCTGTCAGTTGTGGCACCTGTGTTCACTGACCTGACGAATAAACTCTTTGAGTGAACTCATTAAAGTTATGAAACAGCTCCCTCAATCAGTCTGTGGTGGCCAGTGAATATTTTATGCTGCGTTCTGAGACACAGCTCCACTCACAACATTCATTCCAAGGCACAAAAGAGCAGCTTGCCTGTGTTTTCCCATTACCAGGGATCTTGAGGGGACCAGTGGGTGGGTGGGTGGGTGTCTGGAGGTCACATGGCCTGAGACATCTTTACCCAAATGCAGAAAGAACTCAGGAGATGGCATTCGGTTTGCTAAAAGTGTATTTAGATTCTGAATCTTTATGATGAGGTCACAGGAGGAGGATAGCTCTCTGAAGGAAGAGCGAAGTTTTAGTTGGAGACTCCAGGAGAATGTTTTGTCATGGGCAGGTGTGGTTTTACTTGGTGGTGGTGGAATAGTGCAGAGAGAGGAGTTAGTTTCTCAGTATTGGATTAGAGCGTTGGAGGGCAGACAGGCAGTCAGCAGGTGGGGGCAGGTGAGGAAAGAAGTCTTGAGGTTTGAAGCTGGTCTCTGTTTTTGGAGTTGCTTTAAAGGCAATGGGGGGAAAACTCTGATAGGCACTGGGGAAAAAAACTCAAATGGTTATCAACTACAAGATAAAGGGAGTTATTTATCACAGGAGAGCTACTGGCTGAAGTTAACGCATGGATTCACCCTCAAGCAATGAATGAACCTCAGCCAGCTCCTTAAATGCTGAGTGATTCCTCAAACAGAAACCGGTGTGCTGCAATGCTCCACCCAGCCACGCCCTCCAGATAGCTGCAACCTCTCCAAACAACACACAACAGAACCAAGACAGCAGAAGCGCCAGGTCATACTCTAGCCTGTGAGCAGCTTGCTGGGCTCTCAGTCAGAGAGAGTCATCCCAACAATAACTTGGGTTTTCTCTCTGAGCTTATTAAACTTGCTCAGTTTGGCAACTATAAAGCATGAGGAGTATTATGCAACGAATACAACTGCCCCCCCCCACCCCCCACCCACAACAATATGTCACAGAACCCATGAATACACCTGAGTGGAAACAGACAATGGTCAAAGTGCCTTGTGAAAACAAAGCCTAAAGGCAGGTTTGGTGTCAAACCAGCTCCAAACTGAGGACAGGCACCTTAACTGTTACACACATACGTGATGCAGACTCACACTCACCAGCCACTCACTGGACACAGGCTTTTAAAATGATTCACAACCTATTAGTAACGCATGTGTTTTTTTCTTGATTTAAATTGTTTATAAAAAATTCATAGGAGTTTTCAGTTTAATATTTTGAGTTTTTTTGATTAATCAATCAGCTGCCTCAACAAAGAGAGGGCAGTATTTGATGGTCCAATATCTAGATTTGTTTGAAATCTATCAATGAAGCCTCCACCAAGCTTTGAACTTCAACGACTAATTTACCCCACATTACCTTGACACTAATGTTGACACAGGACAGACCATGGGAGAGCAATGGGGGTCTCAGCTCCCTTTAAACAGACAGGAGCTATCCTATAATCGTGATCTGGGAAAAATCCCAAGACAGTTCCGAATGCTGTCTTCCCCCAGCAAACCTCACTTCAAATCAAACATCAGAAACAAAATATAAAGACATTTTCATGTTTTGCAGTCATCACAGTAAAAACAAAAGCTACTTGCAAATTTCGGATTCTCAAAGAAATTGAAGACAAGGAATTCTGCAACATAATTGAGCGAATTAAGCCCTGCCGAAAGCCGGGGTGTCGCTCACACACCGGCTTTTGTGAGCTGCAGCGCAAAGCCGCTCCACTCTTATTTTGTTGCACTAAACCGTTTCTCTTCGAAATGATACACAAATTGACATTATCCGTGTTCACTTTGGACAGTGAACGCAGCACCGGTCAGGCTCTCGCTAATCCTCCGTTAATCGGTTCTACCGCGCACAGTGATTCACATCATGCGGTCATCTGTAGCAGAAGTCACACGGCACAGTTTGCGCACGCAGTGTGAGGACGCGCACCGAGCAGGGATCCAGCAAGAAATAGCGGCTTGATCAGACTTGGTCGAAATGGAATTAAATGTCGTCATCGAGCATTTGGAGGGAGGAAATCAAGACGCCGCACTGGCAGCGCTACAGAGCTACAACACAGAGGTATATGTGTGTGTGTGTGTGTGTGTGTGTGTGTGTGTGTGTGTGTGTGTGTGTGTGTGTGTGTGTGTGTGTGTGT
>JASSRZ010000080.1:107080-123398 GCA_032164315.1 Malacoctenus gilli | reverse complement strand
ACACACACACACACACACACACACACACACACACACACACACACACACACACACACACACACACACACAGAGTCAGTTTAGCACATCTTTGTGTGTAACACATGGTGTTCATGTGACTCATAACATTTCAATTTGATGTTGTTCGTCCATCTCTAAATCTGCTTTATCCAACTGGGTTGCCGTTGAGCAAGTTTCCTTTGAGTAAATTCTTCATCTGAATTCTTTGCCACCCTTAACTTCAGTGACTGGGAGCAGATGGCTGGCACAAAGCAGAGCCAAGGGAGCAGTCAGAGGTTCGGTACCGTGTCAAGTGACCAGGACAGGGACAAGCGGTCATTCTCACTTTCTCCACCTCGGCCTCTTGCCAGACCTGAACCAGGAATATTCCGCTTACAAGTTTGCTTCATAAACCTCTAGGTTATACTTTTAAAGTTGTTTTATTCTCATGTTGTACAAAAGGAACTTTTGTACTTTATGTGTCTTAGATGGACACCACATTCCCATTTAGCAGCTTTGCGTCCTTCTCTGTGCTGACCAAGAATGTGCTGTTGTAAAAGACGAGATGACCCGTTTGCCCAAAGGTGCTCCCTCCTTATGCCTGTTTCTTCCTAAGGGCCATAGTTCATCTTATCTACACACACACCTACCCACCTACTTACACCCTCATACATTAACAACAGCCACTCTTTCCCTTGAAGACACACACACACTTCCCCCACACTTAAAGTTGACCGAGACAACTGTCTCTGAAGTTCTTTGTAACTTGTATCCGCCAATTTTGTAATAAAAAGAAGTGCGAGCAGTCAGATTGGTGGCATTTGGAAGAGACTCATCTGGTCAGCACTAAGGCTTCATGGTATAACGATATGTTTCGTCTAAACGATATAAAAATTCTATCATGAAACATGAGCTCTATCGTTTCTACCATGGTGTCGCAAAAAACCCACTTTACGGCAGTTTGTAACGTCGTGATGCTCCACATACGGCATGCCCACACACGCTGCTGCCACTGTGAAAAACACAAACAAGCATGGAGGAGACGAGTGTTTGTAGTGGAAGAGAGGACAACTTTCGTGCATCAAACGCAGATGAGCTAACGCAGACGGAGGAGCTGTTGCCGAAATGGGGGTCAACGTTGGTTGTGTGGTCGTGGTTTTGTTTTAAAAGGAGCGACACGGAGCACACCACTGTAGTTTGTAAAATATGTCACTGCCATGTCGCTACAACTGACTCAAACACAATGAACCTCTAGACTACTAGACAGGAGGCCCTGATGGGCAAACTGGAGACGGTGTCAACTAGTGTCGCCAAGTTGGATACCACCATGGAGAAGATGGCGATTCAGATGGGGGGTAACTAACAGAAGATGCGGGTGAATTGAAACCGCCATCGTGGGACCTGCTGCGGACTTTAGGCAGACGGAAACATGTCTCGTCTGAAACGAAAACATTCTCCCTTGTCCTTATCTGGCTCCCCGAGAGTGGCCTTGGAGCTGCTCCTCTGCAAATTCGCCGCGGATGAACTGTAGACAGACGCTCTGCAACCCCCTCTTCCGATCCAATCTCCCCCCTCCCCCTCCCCCTCACAGGGATGATGTGGAGGCCCTGAAGGCCGTTTTCCACCCAAGGCCTTTTGACTGTGGCGACCTAGCTCCCTGCTTACACCTACACACACACAAACAACACAAACTCTTGCACTATTTGCCCCCCCCAGACTCAATGCCTCGTCGTCGTTTGTAATTATCTATGTTAATTGTGCCAAGGTGGGGTTTTTTTGTATTCACTGAAACGCCCCCCTGTTGGGGACATGGCAGTGGGTTCTTTTTTGTTCCACCATCTTACCTAATGTGTCTCTTTTTCATCATGTATCTGCGGATGGAGCGCCTTTCATGGGCTGCTGAACATCCACCTGCCCTGTATGTCATCTTTCTGTTTGTACGTTTGTAACCTTAAACAGGTCATGACTGGAATTTCCCCATTGTGGGATTAAAAAAGGCCATCTTTATCTTTATGATGAAAGTCAGCGTTTGAAGGCAGCCAAGGCTAACTTTGAACAGTCCACCTCTGCTGCCACTGCTCAGAAGAAAAACGACAGCGAGACGCAGCTGCAGAATTTGGCTGAGGTGTATAACCATGGAACACCGTGCCCAAAGTCCTCCCGATGGTGGAAAAACTTGACCAAGTTAAGGACAGACCTTGACATATAAAAATTTGAGAACCTGTAGAAGTCTGAGATTCAGAAACACAACGTAAACACTTTATAAAGTGTGACATTGTCGGATGTTTTTTTTTGGAATGTTTTCATATCCATGTTACTTGAAGTAGTTTTGTATTTTTTGTATACCTTGCATTATATATCATGACATTTTTGCAGCCACACTTTAAACACTTTAAAGGGTTGCATGTTTACATTTGGTGTTTTGGAACCAATATTTAATTTTTAAAAGCTGTTTGCTGCCAACATGAATGGCAATGTTAACCCTTGTTTTGGCTGGTTTCACAGAAATATTTAGTTACTCAATCCTACATTACATGCTGATGTCATGAGAATGAGCCAGCCTGTTGATTGTATGACTGTTCACTTCATTATTAAACCTTGTGTAACTAATTGTTGTTTACAAAAATGTTGAATTATTGAAAAGTATTCAATATTTTTCAGATGGTTCTAAATAAAAGAAGTCTTGTTTAGTAATGAAACTTGTTGAATATATCATTTAAACTACATTTCCACATGGCAAGTTTATATAAACTATGCATTCATTGAATATACAAAAATGTACTATATCGTGATGTATATCGTATCGGGATATAAAATGAGCTATATCGAGATATGACCAAAATCTCATACCATGCAGCCCTAGTGAGCACAAAATTAAACCGGTTGTCTCTGGTGTCTTTTCTGGGTTGTGAGTGATCGTTTCCTGATTTTAGTAAGAACTGACAGTGAATAGTTTCAACAATACCTGTTCAACTACAAGTTAATAGGTGCAAACCTAGACGCAAACTCGGATACATACAACTGGAAATTGATCTACAAACTGGTTCCACTGAGGAATTGTGCGAGGCAAACATACACGATAACAATGAAGAACTTTGAATCCAAAATAAAGCTTACGTGCTGTGAGGTGATAGTGATAACTACAACAGCACAGTGCAAACTGTCTTAATGTCCCTGTAATGCTAAATGTGTAAGAGGTGACTGGTTGGAGAAGATGTTAATTGGTTGTCTGCTACCCTGCAGCCCTCTGTAAGCAAATCCCACAGAGAGTACACATTGCTTGCATTGTTGAATCAACTAGACAAAATCCAACTGTCAAAGGTAACTTTTCATAAATAAGTCATGCATACCTTCAGTCACTGATTGGGCTTTTTCTGTACGATCCAGTGCATTGAGGCCCCTCCATGGAGACAGTGGTCGGGGATATACGTCTCTCCTTGGGGAACAGGTGAAGACCGCTCCCTTAGAACTTTCCTGGTTTCCATTCTGGAAAGAAAGTAGATGCTCAGTCCTGTAAACAATATGACTTCTGCTTCATAAGCGAAAGAAACATAAGAGACCGTCACTGTGGCAGTTTGTGAGGTCGAAGGGATTCACACTAAAAACTGGGTTATATAATGGTAGTAGTACAAGTTAGTTATGAAATAAAATCATACAAATGGTTCTAAACAGAATTTAGAAACAGAAAAATCTATAAACATGGAACTGACTGTGATGTTTGGTATATAACTTCAAACAGTATTAGTACCCGGGATAAACACCGGATATGTAGCATTTTGTGTATATTGACGGCATTTGTGTTTATATTATATATATATTTTTCTGTTTTTGTTCTTTTAGGGATACTGTTGGAACTCTAAATTTCCCTCTGGGATTGATAAAGTGTCCGTCTGTCTCATATTATGGAGAGCTTTTTTGTCTTCAGTGTACATAATCAGGAAGTGAAATAAGTATGTAATGGTGCAGTGATAGAGTGACATTACTTTGCTAGACAGAGTGAATAATATTTTGCTCCGTGAACAGCCTATTCATGTACTCTAATTTACCAGTGTCTGTTGCACAAAGTAAAGTCTCTGCTGAGCTTTCTTGCTAGAAGCTGCAGTCTTGTCCCAGGTCATGTTGAAGACAGACATGAACTCACTCTCTCGCTCTGGTAGTGATCTATAGTCTAAGGAAGTCAGGAAGTCCACAGCCCAGAGGCAGACAGAGTGAGGCACTCACTGCTACTACAATTTGGTTACAATTTGAAGCCATCTGAGAGGAAAGCTTACAACAGCCCAGTCAGAAATGAGTGCGTGGTGGTCTGGGTGGTGGTGCGTGGCCCACATTATAACCGATTGAGGTGCCCTTTCATCCATTGCTTGGACCACATCACACTCCAGTGGCTTTGCCACATGAAAAATGCGAATGCCTGAATCAATGTGTGGCATACTCTTTCAAGCTGTTAATTTCATTGTGATCCCCCTGAGCCTGTCCAATGGCGCTCCAACCCCAGAGGGTAAGGGGAAGTAGGCGAGGCCACATTTTGAAAAGGTGGAAGTATGTGGAGGCAGGGCTGGTTAGGCTTAACTGCAGTGGAAAGCTGCAGAAGTGGCCTTGGGAATGGTGCTGGAGAGAGGTAATTAACACTGACACACTGGTGAGTGAAGTAATTACTGCTTCCTATTAATGCAGGAGCACATTGGGGCTGGTGCTAACTGAGAATGCTCCATGTTGAGAAAAGACGCTCTAGTTCCTTATCAACCTGCTCAAACCACAAAATACCTTATATCCTAAATCTTTTGAGCAGCATCTCCGTGGCTTGTGAAACAAAGTAGATGCTTACAATTCAAAAAGGGCTTCTTTTTTTTTTACATTGATGGTGGAAAAGAACGCCCCCCTGTTGTAAGTTTCCAATGACTTACAATGTGAAGATGTTCATATATTCGTGTTCTGTCAAAGTTAAGATAAGTTATCTTTGATTGATCCCTTTGGGGAAAGGACTTCTCTTCATTTAATCTACCATGTTCATAGATAAAATGTAAATACAAATAGGCCATTAGGAGCAGTAGGATGCCACAATCCTGTGCCTGAGGAGTACTCAGAAGTTAAAGGGCTTGCAAGACGGACCCCAGTGGTAGTGACTGGGGTGGGAACAAGTTGTGGCCCTCACATTTCTTAACCTTGTGCCAATTTGGTCAATTGAAGTGGCAATCCTGATTTGATGTTGTTTGATAAGTTGCTATGGGGAGTGGGCTACAGTTTATATCTAAGTTTACTGAAGTATTATACTTTGGAACAATGTTTAAGTATCTGTAATTAAAGAGGCTCTATTATGCTATTTCCACTTTTTCCAGCTACTCACAGTATAATAGTGTTGAAAGCTCATTCAGACAAGTGAGCAGTGTCCCCTCTTTTCCCATAAACTCAGGTTTGAGATGTCTTGCCTCTGGCATGCCTCTTCCTTCAGTTTCAATGGTGGTAGAACGGTATGTTTCAGGGAGTTTTTTTTCACATCGGTTTTTCACTGACATCACAAGGGGAGGGGCTCAGTGATTGGACAACTTCTCTACACTACGGCTGTATAGGCGCACTCCCGACAACTGTTACCAGCAGTTACCCAATCAGAGGCGTCCTGCATCATTGTAGGGGGTGGGGCTTAATGCGGAAGAGCCTCAATCTGCTTGTCTCTAAAGGGGCGTCTATTAGGGCTGAAGGAGACGATGGAGATATAATGAAATATGGTGTTTGAGAAAAAGAGCTTGATGAATTTCTGTCATTGTGGACTTGCATACGAAGACAAAGACATCCAAAATGTGTAAAATAGAGCCACTTTAAGCTGTCTGTATTTCATATGCGATCACTCTTACCTTCTCTGAATGACAAATGTTAAACCTTTGACTCAATGTCATTTCTACAGATACCCTTTTTACTGGCTTCTTTTTTCTCCTCTCTGCAAAGGTTATTTTCATTGCTTCTGTTTCTGTTGGCTAATCTCATGCTGGTCATTGCAACAGACAATCAAAGAAAACTGGGTCACAGAGAGCAGAAGTGTTTTGGACCCTAAAAACTGTGGTTGAAGCATCTACTTGTATTATATCATTGTTTTGAAAAGAAATGTCAGGACTTTCACTCACAGTTTCAAGTTGAGTACTTTGTTTACCCTCTGACTATGTGTAAAGAAAGATACAGGGAAAGTTTATTTTAATACAAGCAGCTGATTGATGTGTGTGATTAGAATGGTAGGGTTTAAGTAACTAATGTCTTTTGACATTTAGATTCCTATGACTTCTGACATTCTTGTAAACATGGGCATATAAGTTTTTTCTTCGTCTCCATAATATACAAGACAACAAAAAATAAATGTGCACCAGTTGGAAACAGCCTCCTCAAGCATTGACCAAATTTTGAGTTCCCTTCAAGTTGGAGTGGACTTGCCTATAATTGTTGTCTGACAGACACACAAAGCAGCAGCTACTAGTTCTTCTCTGTCACATCATTTGATCTACAATAGAGTCATTCTAAGAGCAGGCTAATCACAGATAAGTCTGGTTTTGCTCCAAGGAATGCTTGACTCAGCTTATTGACAGCCTAATACTTCTGGCCTCCTGTACGATATAGAAGCAAGAGACAAGAGTCTGACATGCCAGTAATTGTGAATACTGCTGTTTTCCACAAAGCAAAAAATCTGATAACTTTAACATGGTAGCAACTAGTGGACCTTTCTGTAATTGAACCAGTTCAGAGTTGATGGTTTGAGTTTATAGTTTAAAGCCATGCTTTGGCTTCTTACGTGGCACTTACATTTGTTCTTCTGGGCCTATGTGGATCTTTAAGCTTAATTTTTGGTACCTCAAGCTTGCCTTGCAATGCACTCAGACTGCATTGGGTCTACCCTGCCTTTTGTTCAGCTCTTCATGAGACCACTCCAACTTAAGTATAAAAGATTGCTTGGTAAGAAATAAATGACATTTGACCTACAAATTTACAGTCCTCCAAGCAACAATGAAGGAATAGTTGAAAATGTAGATGAAGTGTTACCTGGGCAGCAGCCTCCTTGGGCTGGCTGTCATTTGTGTGTGTTACATCCAGGGGTTTTTCAGCTAAACAAGTGGATGGGAGAAAAGAAGGTGGGGGAGCTCCTACAGAAACAGCTGGAACTGGTATGTGAGGTTTTGTTGCAGTTGAAGGTATGGATGGCAGTAGACCAATCAGGCTCTTAGGATCTGGTTGTGTGGGATCCAGTGTCCTCACTGGATTTCTTGGGTCAGCTGGAGACAAGAAGATACAAAAACAGGTACTATCTCAGGGTGACTCGACTCAGCTTAGAACAGGTCTCTTGTGTTCTCATATTACAAGCATACACGTCAGTCAAGTTATGCTCCTCACTGATCGCTACATAACACAGCTCAGGTTGACAGTGTGATCAAATCCTGCTTGACTTTAAATCTGCAATCAGTGCTTGTTGTCCTGTCGTCTTTGTGTTTCACTTTTGTATCATTGCCTTGTAACTTTAGTCATTGTTCAAGAAAATAAACTGATTTTTCACTTTGACGATATATGTTTTTTTTTTAACTGACAAGCTTTAGTTTCTTATGTAATATTTGATGTGTGTGCATCATTTTTTTGACTGGAAACTGCCCAAACAGCTATCAGGTCCACGGCCCCCAAATACAATTCCAGTGCATGTGCAGTGAATACTTCCCAGCATGCTCCATCTGCTATCAACCATTGTTGGGTTGTTTACTGTGTCCTTGAATTTTCTTTTTAATATCAAATAAAAAATATATTGGCCCTTGACACAGGGGTGTTATGTTAACCACATACACATCAGACACAGCAACTGTCTGGCGCATAGCACCACCAGTACTGCTTTTCCTTCAACTTTTCATGTTCTTTATTGGCTTTGTCCCAAAAAAAATGACATGTGGTCCCTTTGTGATTAGCTGGCAAAATTGACAGGGCTTTCTATACCTAAAGTTGGGTGAGCCAAACAATGATGATGAGTAGAGGAATGGTTTTTAAAGGTATTTTAATAAGTATTTAAACTTTGGTGTCGAGTATTTGGAATCTGGTATTGGTGTTGACAACTGACAATCTGGTATTATCACATGTCAACCACACAATGAGTATTTCAGGTATGTAACATTTTCTTGTCAAGCTTGTATATTATAGTGGGTGAATGCTTTCTGAACACAGGCCAGGAACTATTCACTCCTGGTTGGGTTGCACAAGGGGGGAGGTTGAAGCTGCAAGACCCGAAATCCCCAAAGACCCCAGGTACTATCACTAATAATGTGTCCAAGAAACCCAGCATTTTGAGATGAGTCCATAGACCTTGATTACAGCTCTTTAGGCATCTTTTTTGGCTCACTTGAAAAACGTCTACAGTATCCAGTCCTGAATGTGCTGGCTTCTTTTGTTTCAAATAAGTTATAAAAAACACTGTTTGGACAAGAACCTTTTTTCAGCAGTGGAATAAATCTTTGCGGTGGTTAACAGAAAGTGTTCAATAGTGATCTTGGAACTGGTTGAATAAGGTGGTTCAGTGATTGATATAGATAGAAAGCCATGAGTCAACAGCACAGTTCTGAGTTGGGTTGACCCAGGTGAGGTGATAGTAGGATTATTAAATGGTCACATGATTCTTGACATGGGAATCCCTAAAAAAAATCACGAAGGTAGAAAAATGAAATTGATACCTGATGAAGTAGACATAGTTCTTGGCTTCATGTACTTGGGTGGTGGCGTAGGTTTGTCTAGAATAGCACCTAATAAAGAGCAACAATAGACAATCAACAGCAGCAGAAGGAAGTGAAGCTTGATACAGCTTAATTGAAGTCAGTCAAATATTAGAGACAACTGATAATAATTTCCACCAAATTGACAAGACATTTGTGGCCCAAACTTAGCCAGCTAATCAACATTAAGCGGACTCCGACTCGTTAGAGGTCCAAGGCAATCCCCTTTAGCAGGGTCGCTGATGGGGAGAAAGTAAGGGGAACACAGTGGGGTTTCACAAAATCCAAGGTAAATGATAAAGGTTCCAGTGGGGGAAAAGGTCTTAATGACAACTAAAAATGTTTTGAGTCTCTACATTTAAGAGAACTTCATCTGCCAGAACAGCAGATTTAGTATCTTAGCACAATATGGCAGGCCAAATATAGCTTTTACATAACCTATGAAAACGTAACTCATCAAGTACCTAATTCAACCTGTGACAGGATTGCTTGAACCCTACCTAAACTGAAGTGTTGACAAAAAAGATCAGGTAATAACAAGCATTTGTGACAGTGAAAATTTAGGTACTGATTCAGGAGTACATTGATCCAATGGAGTCGGGTTCAGGTCCACTCATATCAGAGGGACATTACTTGCGTTACTCAAAGCGCATATGATCAATCTGCATTCAACGTGTTTTGAAATGTTGCAAAGACTTTTTTTTAGTATCAATTAATTACCAAACACATAGAGTCAGTTTTTGGAAACACACAACATGTTTCAAACAAAATATTCCTGATTGATTTGACATTCAGGGGTTAAACTTTAAAATGACAAACACAAAAAGTAAGAGCAGAATCAAAGTTGTTCGAAAAATTCTTCAAGGTCACACTGTGTATCGCATATATAATGATCAACTTAAAACAAAATTATAACTATCACAGATATTGAGTGCATACCTTCAGAGATGGCTTTTCTCAGCTCCTCATCTTTGCTCTAGAACAGAAACATATCAAACAAGAGCATTTTATCGCTTGAGCAAGCTCAACACTTTTACATTGTCCTCCACATTCACACCCATATCAGTGGGGACAGCTGTCATGAAGGTGCTCACACAAGTTTGGGAGGAGTTTGGGATTTAGTGTCACCTCAAAGAACACTCAGTGGTAGACTGATGGTAGTGAGGGTTGAAAAGCTAACCACTGCTGTCTGTCTGCACACACTGTTTCTATCATCTAAACAGTAGAGCGCCTGTCTCTCTTTCGACTGTCTAATCATTCTATTTTTTTACTGCTTTTATGATTAAAAAGCTTTTGATGTGGGGTGCTGGAACTGGCCCCTCTATCAAAGGATGAGCAGATCACTCCATCACAGGGTACATAAACACAAATGGTTTCTTATTGACCTTTCCTAAGAACAAAAGGTTTTTCTTCAGGAACATGGAGTGTTAACACCACAGGTGTACTTTATACTCTTTCTAGTATGGTGGTTTTCTGTTTAGAATTTTACTTGACCAATAAAACCCCTACAAATTATATATCAACACTTCTTGAAGTAAATAGGCTACACCTCACTGAAGGGAACTACTGACATCAGTTTTTTTCAGACTGACTCATGTGTCAATAATGTCAAAGTTGAGTCGACAACTTGTTTGATGACATTACCACAGTGTCAGGTGGATGAAGAACACAGTCATTCAACTATGGGTAGCTTAAAGTTCACTGTAACATTAAGAAGTAAAATTCTAAATGGAAAACCATCATACTACTGTAACATTGGACAGTATTGTGCAGAAAGTAAAGTGCACAAAAACAGTACATAGGCTAATGCTTTGATTTCTTTTCAATTAAAATGTTTAGAACTGCAGACCAGCAGTGGCGGTCTTCGGCAAAGGCTGCATGGGGGGTCAAATAGAGTGCTGGCCGAAAGAGGGTGTGCCACAGCCTGCCCTTGTTCATTGTTGTACTGGCAATTATGGAGGTGCAACCATGTTTTCCTCAGTGACTTTGTTCCAGAGGACCATCCATGCTAAAATTGATTGTTGCCCACACAAAATTGCACAAATGAGTGTTGTCCTCTGCTGAATGGGTTGCTCAGGAGACTCACAAGATGTGTCTTGTGGAAGACCTGAAGGAAAATCAAGTGTCTTTTGCCAGATGTGTCCAGCAGCCAAGGTGCAGATCATTGGGAATAGCCAAGTCAGTTTTGTGCATTTTCATGTAATTTCAACAACAAATTGGCCACTCACGCAACTTAAAACACTTTCCTTTTTTTTTGATCTGTGACATTATTTCACTTGTTTTGGACAAGCGGACAAGTGGTATGTTACCTGGTTCATCTTCGTGTCAGCAGGGGGGGTTTTAGCCACACCCACTCTGTGCAGCATTACTTGCAGCTTCTGCTCAAGTGATGATGAGCTCTCGGATGTGTGTTTCTAGAAGATAGGAGAAGAGAACAATGTGTGTTCAAACTGAGAATATCAGCAGCTTGGGATACATATTCTTAAGATCTTTACACTAACAAAAAGTCAACACTTAACTTGATGCTCACTTTTGTTTACTGTCTTGACAAGCTCTATGCTCTCAAACTTTGCTTCATGCAAAGCACGAGTGGTGTGAAGAGCCTCATGTCTCATGTCTTGACCCAAAACTAGCAAGGAAAACTGCTCTCCCCAGAAATAGAACAGAAGAAAAACTCGGTGACAGATGCTTTTGTCTGGAGTCTATGTCCTCTCTTTCCTGAAGTATGAACTCTCATCTGTCTCTCTATTTTTACTTTTTCTTTGCTATCAGCCACTAATTCTACTTTGCCGTAGGTTAAAAGGAAGTTTCCAGTCCACTGACAAAACCACTGCTCAAAAGGTCATTGTTGGTGCTTCATTTTTTATTCTAAAGTCCTTTAAGATGTTCATGTTATTGCGAACATTATGAAAAATAAAAATGAAATTAACTGATTTGGTAAACTTACTAATTTCTCTCTCAAAATGTTGCATGTCGGGATTCACCATCCCATAGTTTAAACAAGATTATCACGAGCAATAAAGGACATTCAGTCTCTTTACTTAACTAAGCCTCTAATAGATCTAACACCTCTTTCTCTTTGTGGATAAAATCAGCTTGTGAGTTTATCATAGGATATGTACATTGGCACTGCAGGGCAGGAATGTAACAACCCATGCCATGTTCTTTTAATCCCTTCATTCTGTGTCCGGCTATTGCGTATTTAGCTGGGTCAAACCTGACCTCAGAACAAATACCCAAAATTTAGAAAGCTTTCCCTTCCTGGAAAAAAACCCAACATATTTCACTTCTAGAAAAAGCATACCTTTCTGAACTGTCAGCTCACTGAATCACCAGCAGAATGGTCATTGTGTGCAACAAGCTACCCAAGGAAACTGTAGAGTAAAAACTCTACACAGGCCGGGAGAGCCAAGGTCCACACAGCTACAACCTCACCCCAGATACCAACCTTGGTCCTCACCAGAATACACGTAATGTCTACTGTGTGGAACTTGGCTCTCCAGGCCTGAGTAGAGTTTTTACTCCGCAGAAACCAGTACTCCAATGTTGAAGTGACTCTGCCTGTGATTGGCTGAAGTCAAATAAGTGAGGACTGCTTTGCTACAATGAGGCTTTTCAATCATTCTCCCATTCTGGCAGCTAGTTTAGTAATGCCTTTGTCTCAGCCTGTGTTAGAGCTTGCTCTTTCTCAGTAAGCTCTGTCCATTAAGAATATAATGTAAAATGTAAACGCACTCCGAATAGTGTAACCAAACCAGACTTCATTCAAGATATGTACACCTGAAAAAGGAACACTGGATGTGCTTAGAAGCATATGTATGTTTTTGTGTGCAACATGTTTTTAGACTGACCTTACTTGATGTACAATCCTTGTCTCCAGGTTCAAGTCCCGTCAGAAGTATCAGACTTTGGCTCTTGCCCTCTCTTAGCGTTCTCTTGGTCACCTTAAGTCTTTTTATGGCATTTGGACTGTTTTCCAGCTGCATTTCCTGCTCATTTTGCGGGGGTGTGACCAGAGGATTTGGGGTGTGACCTGGCATGACAGAACCTACATCTTCTTTCAGGTTAGACAGTGCAGAAGTGGTCAGGTCAGGAACTGCGGTGAATGCAGGATAAGAGGAAGCAGTCTCACTGGGGGGCGTTGTTGTGGTTACTGACTTGACAGGTGCCATCTTTACCCTCAAATTGCCTGCAAGATGGAGGCTGGTGGCGATCGTTCCTTCTGTGATGGTGGCATCATTAGAAATGTTAGCATCCTCCACTACTCTTGCCCCTCGCTCTTTCTCTCTCTCCTTGTCCCTCTCCCTCTCTCTCTCCCTTTCTTTGGCTTCTCGGAGGGGTCGAATGAGGTCTGCAATGGAGGCCCTTTTGACCTTCAATCCCTCTCCTCCTCCCTCTCCCCCACCTGCTTTGGCAGCTCGGCCAGCTCGAACTCTCTTGAAGGCGAAGAAGTCACCAAATTTTTTCTTGATATTTTTGGTGGGAAGTGTGGTTGTGGTGGCAACAGAAGGGGGGGAGGTTGGTGTAGAGACAAGGAGAACATCAGTGGACGTGACGGATGTGTCAGTAAATGTAATAGAAGGGGAAGTGACAGAGGTGGTGGCAAAGGAAGTGATAATGTCAGACGAAGAGGGAAGGGGGGTTGAGACTGAAGGGGTGGAGCTTGACTTTGGGGGGGTGGTTGGGGCAGGGTTTGACTCCTCCCACCGGCCTTTTCTGCAGCAAAGAGACAGCAGAAAGAGCAACAGACAAGAAGAGACACTAAGTACTAAAACTACTGGAACACCATTCAAGACACATGCTCAACTCAGGTATACAAGGATCTACATGCAAACAGCACAGTGAGTCATCCTTTTCTTTCCACACATTGCAACCTGTGGCATGATGTAAGTCATCACACAGTCAGTCTGCAAAATGACTTAATTACTTGAAGTAATTCAACAAGATAACTGTGAGAAAGTCCACATGCAGTTTTAACTGGAAATTTAATGTTGTAAGTACATGCTATACTTCATAGTAAATAATTCCTTTTTTGACAATCCACTATAGGTTCTCACACTCATCAATCGCCCTGGGAAAGTCTATATGAGGCCAATCGTCAAACCTCGTATACAGGAGGAACAATGCAGGCTCCGTCCTGGCTGTGGAACAGTGATACAGTTCTATAACGTCTGCTGGGTGCTCACGGGGTCATGTGAGTTTACCCAACCAGTCCACACGTGCTTTGTGGACCTAGAGAGGGCATTTGAACGAGTCCCCGTGGCACTCCGTGGGGGAGTGTTCCAAGAGTATGGGTCCGTGGCCCTTTGTTATGGGTTGTACAGTCTCAGTACAGCCAGGGCCTGAGGGGGTCCAGTTTGGGGAGAACAGGATACCATCTCTGGTATATTTGTGCAGATGCTTTCGTCCCATTGGTGCTTTTGCTCGAGGACCTTCAGTGTGCTTGGGTGGTCTGCAGTAGAGGGTGAGTGTCACTGGGATAGGAACATCACCTCCAAATATGAGGGCATGGTTTTTGACATGGTAAAAAGGTGGTTAGCATTCTCCAGGTTGGAGACAAGTTCCTGCCCGAAGTGGAGGAGTTTAGGTATATTTAGGTCTTGAGTGAGAAGGAACTGAACATTTAGGCATCTCTGCTGTGACTGCTGCCCACACAACATGGCCCCAGATGAGCAAAAGAAAAGGGATGGGTTGACAAGGAGCTATATATTTTTTCCTTGCCACTGTAACAAATATATCCTACCCAAAGTTCTCTCTGGATTTTTAAGGGGCATTTTCTCAGCATTGGTTATCATTTGATCAAACCCTGTAAATGTGAAAATCCCTAACCTGCCTACCACTGACGACTAAGGCCATGAGAAGGATTTTCTTTTCCTAACAGTGAGTTCTCTTGTAATTACACACTACAGACCCTTGATCTTAAGTTGTCATATTAGATCATATTATGATCTAATTGCGGGTGAAGACCTCAGAGAAAAACTGTGGTGTGGTGTCTTTCTTGCAAGACTGGTGTCATTAGTCGGCCATTCCAAGTTACCAAGTGATGCCAAGAAGTGGACATGGATTACTGAAAACAGGTGATTATGGACAAAGCATTCAGAAGAATCGTATTTTCCGCACTATAAGGTGCACCTAAAAACCTCCAATTTTCTCAAAAGCTGACAGTGTGCCTTATAGTCCGGTGCGCCTTATATATGGACCAATATTGAGCCACAACAGGTCCCGCAACTACGGTAAGCAGCCGCCGACTTCAAGCGCGCGGTTCATGCTGGGATATTTGACTGTGTGAGGCGGTGGCGACCGAGCAGCGCCAGTGTGAGCACGGCGGTGGCGACAACAGAGAGCAGGTAGCTCCTCTGCAGCGGTGGCAGCGGTGGCAGCGGCGGCGGCGGCGGCGAGGAGCCGCTGCCGCCCGTGGCCAGCCGGGGAGTGAGCAGTTTAAACTCAAGACGATCATTCACGCAGTAGAACATGGGGATAGAGCAGCAGCGAGAGAATTTAACATTAACGAATCAATGGTGCGGAAGTGGAGGAAGCAACAAGATGACCTGCGCCAAGTAAAGAAGACTGTTTCTTCATTTTGGGAGTGAACGGAGTTGTCAGAACGCTGGTTTGTAATCTATTAATAAAGTTTGACTGACCTATCTGACTGGTCTTTTGTTGACATTCCGTTTAGCGCAGCTCCTTCTAATAAATGCATAAAGTAACCCCAGCCTCGACTGTAGCATCTATCCTATGCGTCTTATAATGCG
Source organism: Malacoctenus gilli (assembly GCA_032164315.1). NCBI lineage: Eukaryota > Metazoa > Chordata > Actinopteri > Blenniiformes > Labrisomidae > Malacoctenus > Malacoctenus gilli. The sequence goes on along the minus strand of JASSRZ010000080.1, from coordinate 107,929 downwards.
ATGTGCCTTATATATGAACAAAGTTTTAAAATACGTCATTCATTGAAAGTGCGCCTTATAATCCGGTGCGCCTTATCGTGCGGAAAATACGGTAAATGATGTACATGACAATGCAGACAATTAAACTCACTCCCTCTATATGTACTTTAAAAGGGTATGATGTCAGTAAATGACATATGACGGATCATTTTGTCAGCCTAATTTGAAAGCTGTTTATCCTCACTGCATACAAATCTAGATTTCTAACCACCAAACAGTATACCTGCGGTAAAAGCAGGTAGAAAATTTGCTCAATGGGGTTAGAGTGAGGAGTTTTCCTTGGCCACTCAAATCAGTCTACTTATTAGTAGTTCTTTGCTGGTAAATGCCCTGGTGGAGTTCATGTTGCCGCAAAGCAGTTCCAGACCCAGAAGAAGCCATGCATGGCCAAGCCATGGCATAATTCTCACTGCGCTTCAAATCAGCACACATACAAACACGCACGCACGCACGCACGCACGCACGCACGCACGCACGCACGCACGCACGCAGTGACAGATGTCATGCAAGGTGCTTGCAAGTGGGCCACACAGAGGGATGGCAGGATGTCAACTAAATTCTGTTGAGGACAGGCCAAAGTAAACATATGACAATGATATGATTATAACAGTAGCACAATGCCATTTGTATTTACTTATAGGAGTATTTGATGATATTACAATCTACAGAAGGAATGTCTGTAGTGTGTGTGTGTCTGTATATATATATATATATATATATATATATATATATATATATATATACAGTGGCTGGCGCGCACACACACACACACACACACACACACACACACACACACACACACAAAAACAC
>JASSRZ010000080.1:99320-106980 GCA_032164315.1 Malacoctenus gilli | reverse complement strand
TCACACGAGTCAACGTCTCATTGAGTTGTCCAAATGAAAGGACCTTTCTGTGAGGGCTTAGAAGGGGGTTCTGGAGCTTCCTGTGGTCCTACCTGAGGGTACAAAGAGGGTGGCAGTGAGCCCACCCTCTGAGATGGGGATCCGGCGGACGCCGGGGGCCATATACCAGCGCTCCACGACCGCACTGGCCAGGGGGACCTGATCCGCAAAGTCCTCCGTCATGTGACCCCGGTACACCGAGATGTTGACCACCATCAGCACGTTGACGTTCTTTTTCCGCATCCTAAAGGGAGAGACCACTCAGTTTGTACCTCTTTATACAGTTCTGGTTCCACTCTCAGCCTGGTGGTCCCACCTGAGCCCAGGTTTGCTGCCTGGAACCGCTCTGAGGCTCCACAGCAACCCCATCGGCTCTACCCCAGAACAAGTCCAGCCCAGACTGCAGTCCTGGGACACTGGAGAGTGGACAGGAACAAAGGTTTTTGACTCCTTCCTCTCCACCTTCCTTTTGTTGCCTTGTATTTCTGAGGACTAAACGAGACATCGCTGACCGTTCGTGTGGCATCACAAATGTACTAGGCAAACGCGTCCCAGGTTTTCCCGTCGCCACGCTGAAACAGGGCGTGGACGGTCACCTTGGACCTTGGCGTTCTGGACCAGGATGATGAACTTCTCATCCATGAGACCTCTGGACGGATGCACCAACAACTGTACGCAGTTTCTCCCACCTACTGAGAGCTGCGCAAAGCTGAAAAATAACCGTCAATGTGTATTTCCATACATTTAGAGATTATGATAAGCTAAAGGTAAAAATACAAGCCGCAGACTCTTTTGATCGGACTTTATTTTGGAGTACAACAAGTCCCATTTCCCTTCACATGTTGCACTATTGCCCAATAAAACCACTTGGCCTTCACTAGCGAACAATATTTGATTTTGATAATCATAAAAGTAGAAAAAGAACAACTTGAGTGTGAATGACATCTCAGGTTGATCACATTCTCACATCAACAACACACAAGTTCAACATCAGCCTGAATTAACGTGTTGCCGTGGCAACAGGGTGAGCGTGTGTTTACCGTTTAACTTGCGACTGTTCAGAACACCAAGACATTGTCACTGTGTTCTTTAATAGACTAGGCTTCGCTAAACATGTCCAAATTTGGAAAATGTGATTTCGACTAAAAATTGTTTAAAAAGTAGCACATTACTTGGTGACTGTTTGCAGCTAGGTGCCCGTAGTGTTTGCACAAATATCATCCATCCTGAGGACCCCCAACAAGAAAGAACCGACCAAGGGAACCGCCCCCCCCCCCCCCAAAAAACCCCAAATGGGTACAAAAACTGTTTTTTCACACTGGGGCTTTTGGTTCCTGGTGCCTCACATTTAAATTTCCCTTCCAAATCCCCTCAAAAGTGACTGTCTTCCTGCAGGATACATTAGAAACACTTGTTCTTACTGGGATGGCAGGAATTCACTACAACCACGCCAGAGCTGTCAAACAGTCTCCAGACGCCCTTTCACCAGATACAAAAGCAATTCTTCATTTGCGTGAATTAAAACAAAGGACACGATTCACAAAAGTCAGGGCGAAACTGCATCGGAGAGAACTCTATGACTAGGTCGAGGCCTCTCCACACAAACAGGACCTTTCACAACCCCACCCCCACCCCACTGCCATCAGTTGAACACAGACCGGACCCCTGACACGTCGACGAACACGGCACGCAGTCCCCTCTACTGGAGGCGCTATGTTTCACAAAGAGGAAGAGAGCAGGGAGCTGTGTTTCCCCCTGCTGGACCAGCCTTAGTTCTTGGTGGCAACCTTTCAACCTGGTGTCAGCAACTTTCCCAGAAAAATTTCAGAAGCCTTGTTTCATGACTATGATATAAAGATTCCACCACAGCCTCGTCACCCTGTAACCCAAACCTTGGTATTCTGGCCCCTGTACGTACACTGTACATACACTGTCCATCCTCTTAGTTGCTGCCACTTTGCAGCTGGAAGTGTGTCGATCGCCTCAATGTGGGTCTAATAAAAGAGTCATTCAAATTCGCTGCGTTCTTTCTTATTTAATTAACTGGTTTGATTTTATTTTGAAGGTTGCAGCCTTATTTTTTCCAGTAGACACACGTCATGTTTGAATTGTCGTAACTTGATGAGCATCGAAATGCATGAATGTTGCTCATTCAGCGCAATAAAAGGTCATCGAAGCCGTCAAAGATACTCCTGTTTTTCTTTGTTTTAACGAACGCTTAAAGGTTGCAAGTGCAAATGATTGCGCAGCTGCGTTAATCAACCGCTAGAGGGCGACCTACCTCCGCGCCAGCATCCAGAACGTACCCGGGAGATGAATGGAGCCAAGTAACTTCATATGGGGGCTGGCAGAGCAGAGCACAAGCTCTGGTGCCTCTCTCTCTTTCTCTCTGTCTCTCTGTCTCTCTGTCTCTCTCGGACCCCAGACTTCACTCTGTTGACTGGACGGTGACGTTGGACGGCCACTTTCACGCCAGCTTCGGCGCGGGTTGTGTGGCTGTGTGGTGATGCGCTCTTCGGCGTTTCCTGTGACGCAGGGCAACCGCGCCGCGACGCGCACTTGGAAAGAAAACGCGCGCTTGTTTTTCAGAAGCCAACCGGCCCCTCTGATCTGAGAAGCGGGCGCGGACTTGGGCAGGGGGAGGAGGAGGAGGAGGAGGAGGAGGAAGGCACCGGTGGGCTTCGCGCAGCTTTGCTCCCCTCGCCCCCGTCCCCCCTCCATCCCTGGCTGAGCAGGGCAGCGGGAACCGAACCCGTAGCCGACTGGAGCGCTTGCTTGTTTAGAGGAATTTTACTGGTGCTGCTGCTGCTGCGGGAGGAGCTCTCTGCTTCACTGTGGAAGAAGAAGAAGGAGGGGGGAAAAAAAGAGCATAAAAGTGGATGTTGGATTAAAACATTTGTGGAGGAGGTTGTGGGAATCGATGGGATGAATTTCAGAAAGGGAAGGGAACGTTTGAGTGACCAACGGCGGACTCCCAAAGGCTGACCCGTGACACCTGCTCCCACTGTGGAGAAACTTCAAGGTAGGTCACCTGAACGCAACACCATTCCGCACCGACAACAACAACAACAACAACAACAACAACAACAACAACAACAACAACAACAACAACAATAATAATAACAATGATCATAATAATAATAATAAGAAGAAAATACAGCAGTTGAAGTATTGTTTCGTGCAGAGTAAGGTGCTGACACGCCTTTATTTGCGGCTTCTTGCTCCCCCTTCATGTTGTTTTTCCTGCAGAAGGACTGGGATGAAGTTGCGCCTTCATAAGGGTGACTCCCTCCCGGATGAGTCACTCCGCCAACAAACACCCTCCGATCGCCCTGATCGCAATCAATTAACTCTCGCGTTGTTTTCACGCCGGGTCCAAAACTATCAAGACTGTCTGAGTTAATTCGGCGATTTGGGGGGGGGGGGGGATTGTTGCGCGAGCCGTTCGTCAACTACGCCCCCCCCCCACCGCGCGCGCGAGATCCATCCACCTGCTGGCGAGCGAAACTATTCGGTGCGAGCGAAATCCTTTCGGCGCGCATACACGGAGAGGACGCTGGAAGCTGTTGCCCGCGTGCACTCGCGCCACACACCTGGGGGGGCTCTTGTGCGCGCTTGCACGAGTGGTGAGTTGCAGGTGAGCGGTCTGACATCGCGAGCGCGCGCGTGTGTGTGTGTGTGTGTGTGGTCATATCATTCTGAAAGACATTTTTTTAATTACTGTTTCTGACGAATGCCCCCCTAACACACACACACACACACACACACACACACACGCGCGCGCGCGCGCGCGCACAACTTAGAACTTAGAAAGTTGTGGCAAAGAAGAAAAGGAGAAAGAAGAGAGGGAAAGTTTGCGTGTGTGCGTGCGCGCGCGCGCCCGTGCGCGTGCTATCCTCCTGCAGCGGGGCAATAAGAGGCGACTGACTTTATTTACTTTGTGCAATCGACTGGCAGCAGATCAGCATCCAATTAGCAGCGCTGACATTTACAGTCAGGAGGAGCGTCAGGGAACCAATTCCCCCATCTGGGAAGCCGCTCCCTCCACGGGGCCACGGGCATGCATACATCGGAACCTCGCCGGTCACACGTCTCTCTCTGGCCCCTTTGGTCGGACGTTTGGCCAGCACATGAAGAACACGCAGACTCCCTGCAGAGAGGCTCCGCCCAATCCTCGACCCAGGGGGACGGGGGTCTCAGAGTGCAGACCACTGACATTCAAACCTTGACTCCAGCATTAAACATGAGTGAAAAAAATTTGTTGTCCTGATGATGGCAACAAATAAAGGAGATGAGGGAGAAAAAACACACGAAATACTTCAAAGTACAAAACCATAAGAGAGAATATGCAAATATTTTTTGAAAATAGTATCATGTTTGTGATGGAAATATGTTAAAATGCAAAGTATATTCACTTCTCCAACTGAATTTAGTGTCTTTTTTATATTGTTCTCAATGGATCATGTTTCACATTGTCAACTGAACAAGATGTCATCAACACCTGATGCAAAACAAGTCAACCAGACAACAACAGGAACAGGAACTCTGTTGTTGGGGGGGGGGGGGTGAATCCCCCTGCAGTCATATCGCAGCCACAGCGTACTTCAACAACAGACCTGATTTCCTGCGTCCTAAATGTGTTCCTTTCATATTCTGCTGCGAACAAAAAGGTGCAGCCAACTGTTATACATCATTTTCATGACAATCTGAACCCCCCTCACACACACACACCCTCCCCGCTCCCTCACCCGTTGTAAATTTGCGCCGCAGCAGCACGGATGACACCCGGAGCTGTCGGTGATTATTTTTATCGACACGTGTTACCTGCCAGCTTTCGTGACGCGCGTCGGTTTTGCGGCAGTAAAAATAAATCCAAACGCACGCGCCTCACCGTCTCACTCCGGAACGCACCGATCATGTGATTCTCTTCTTCCCTGCATACTTCGAGCCCCCCCCCCCACCCCGCCGCCCGCCTCCTCCAACCCCACCCACCCGTCGCCTGAAAGTCCTCAAGTGTGTCTCACAATGGTCGACGGTATCGTTTAGCTCAGGAAATCCAGTCCCGAGAGCATTGCGGCATGGGTTCCAGTGCGGCCCCGAGGAGCCACTTTTTAGCTCGCTTTTCAAGGGGTCTTGTCCGGTGCAGCCCCCCCCCCCCATGTCTGGAGGGGGGAAATACCTCTTTGTATCCGGATAAGCGAAACCCCTGTGAGCCTGAAAGCAGAACGATTCTGTTCTTACGTTCCTCCTCTCTGTCCGTCTTTTTAATGATGTACACTGCTGCCAGGCAGGGCCAAGACCACCCCCCCCCCCCCCCACACACCCACAGACACACATACACACACACACAGACTTTTCCCTGCTTGTCATCCCATCAAAAAGTTCAGGCCCGAAACGTTTGCTGGGCGATGCTGGGGACCGTTGTGTCCTCCTCCTCCTTCTTCTGCTTCCAGGGGCGCTCCCGCCCGGTCCGGCTATGTCCTGACCCTGCCCCCCCCCCCCCCTCGGTAGAAGTCTCCCATGCATGTGTAATGAATGCACACATGCACGCTTCACCGGCTCACGAGACGAGCCGCCCTGTCTCTGTTGGTGACGCGGCCGTATCTGCTTTCTACCTTCTTTCGTTGGAAATGCTGTTTTTTTGGGGCACAAATGCAGATTGTTTTTACCGCATCTTTTCGTTCACACTCGCAGAAGTGAGACACACAGCCTCCTCCACCACCCCACCTCCTCCTCAGCACCACCACAACAGCTCAGCCACCCCGCAGTGTTGGTTAATCCAGTCACCCTGAATCCACACCACCGGCGTCCATAACCCTGGGGGGGTTCCAGCTCACTCCAACACGCACGCAGGGCATCGCCCTGACGACGCCCTTTGGAACCGGAGCCTGATCTCCAGCCTCAGAATATTTTATGACTTCTTCCAACGATCTTTCCCTATGTATGAATTCGGCGTTGCTGCGCACATATAGAGATTTTCTTGTGAACGCTCTGCAGACTGTGTCTCAGAACGGATTCTTTTGAGCGTGTCCGCATAAACATTGGTGCAATTTTAAGTCACGACTTATTCTCAAAATTGAATTGATATAAAATAGACGCCGCAAAAAAAACATTTTCACAGCATTTTTGCGCTGAGTTTATTTTTTAAAGACATTTTTAGTTCCCCTCACCCAGAACCTGTTTTTGGGAACTGATGAGTTGGTTCCGTTCTGGTGGAGTTTTGCTTTCATTTATGTGTTAAAAGTGCAAATTTGATAATTTTTTTGATAAATGGTTGGAGCCACTGGCAGCATATTGTACTGATCATTGTATTATTTTTGTTTTATCATGCTTCACAGACACATAAAACAAAATCACTCTCAGTAAATGTCCTCGAAGAAATTTACAGGCGTGACCCAAATTTCCAGCAGAACTTTTCAGAATAAAAGACACAGCCTAATTAAGCACACCTTTTTCATCTCCATCTCGGTTGATCTTAATTTGTTTTTATTGAAGTTTTTGGTTTAATCAAGAGACAAAGCGGGCATTTATTTTGAAAACACATAATATTTTGGATTTGAGACTTTTTATGAAAAAATCCGCCGCAGCAGTACCCCATCTTCACGATGGTAATTTGTGGAAAAAAAAGGACAAACAAAATATCAAAAATCATTGTAGTGCTAATGAATGTGCACATTTTGCCAGTTTTTAGAAAAATGACTCTCAGCTTCGGTAGGGTTTGTTGTTCTTCGTTGTTCCCTGGTCTTTTCCTTGACTCCAACTGATTTTTCCGATTCCGATTGTTGATCGGAGTGTCAAACTGTTTCCTTTTTTCTCAAACAGTCTCCGGGAAGAATGTGAGAGCGTAGCTGCAGGAACCTTTCGCCGTCTCCCTCCGACCAAAATGCTTCAACGCGGCACCACAAAGGGAACCTGAGGGGTCACTGCTGTGATCAGCCCTGCCCGGGGTGACAGGGTCTCCATGGTTACCACGCCGCGAGTGCCGCCACCTGCCTGTTGATTGACGCCCAATCACCCCCCCCTCCCGACGTTAGCTTCGCTCATCGCAAAATGGCGAGGGGTCTGAAACCCCCGACTGGCTCCAGCCACTGCTTACTCTCTCTGCTGATGCTGAAGAGCTGCTGGCTGCTAGGCGCCGCCTCCCAGAAGCCCCCTGCGGCGGCGGACGCCCAGCAGCCCCTGCAGGAGTACGCCCACTCCATCCGCCTGGATGGCGACATCATCCTGGGCGGCTTGTTCCCCGTGCATGCCCGCGGCGAGCGGGGCGTCCCCTGCGGCGAGCTCAAGAAGGAGAAGGGCATCCACCGGTTGGAGGCCATGCTGTTTGCCATTGACCTCATCAACAAGGACCCCGAGCTGCTGCCCAACGTCACGCTGGGGGCGCGGATCCTTGACACGTGCTCACGGGACACCTACGCCTTGGAGCAGTCGCTCACCTTCGTCCAGGCGCTCATCGAGAGGGACGGCTCCGACGTCCGCTGCGCTAACGGGGAGCCGCCGATTTTTGCCAAACCGGATAAAGTGGTCGGCGTCATCGGGGCGTCGGCGAGCTCTGTGTCCATCATGGTGGCCAACATCCTGCGGCTGTTCAAGGTGGGTTGATGTTTTGGATGTTTCGTTT
>JASSRZ010000080.1:89320-94320 GCA_032164315.1 Malacoctenus gilli | reverse complement strand
ATTGTCAGTGCGTCCCAGTTTTCCATCAGTCCATCGGAACTCACTGCAGATTTCATCCTGCAATGTCTTTTCCTCCAGTTTCCTCAACAACGAGGTGAAACATGATCTCTGTCGTGCATTTCTTGCACAGTTTCCATCTCATGGCGACGCTGTTCTGCCACAACTTGAGCCCAAACGCCTTCTTGTCGCAACTTATCGCTCAGGCGTCACTTTTTTTTTTCCCGCATGACACCGGGCTGCTTTCGACTCGTGGTTTTTGAGTCGGGGAGGCGGCGAGGTCGGAGAGGAGCGCGTTACTGGAAGCACCTCGGCTCGTTCAGCCGGCGGCGCGAGCGGCGTGTGGGCGTGCACGCGGCGGCAGCGGCGTTGAGAGATAAAGAGTGACAGCCGATGCGCAGCGAAGGCTTCGGTCTCTGGTGCGTCGCTGCCACGCGGCCTCGGGTGCCGCGTTTGGCTTGTGCAACGCTGCTCGGTGAGGCGCCGGGTCTTCCGCAAGGGAAACAAGTTAACCAGTGATGGATGTGACAGCTCAGCCGTTCACAGGAGAGACTCTTTAGGGAATCTCTTTCTGCTCCCCGTCTCCACTCGGTGTGATTAGGACTATTTCCATGTGGGCGTGGCTGAAGGTTGCGCCCCTCCTTTTCTCCCCACAGGCTGCCTTTCAGAATAAAAGCAGTCAGGAGGTTACCAGCAGGGCTGCTGCTGTCGATTATTTAAGTCATCAAGTGTAACATCAAATATTGTAAAGATTAATCGAGTAATCTGATTTTTTTTTTTTTAAAAAAACCAACACATTTAAATACTGAATTTTTACAAGTAATACCTAACAAGGAAAATTTAATCCCTCTTAAAAATTAACACATTTTGGGCAGAGTTGTGGTGGCAGAGCTGTACTATGAACACTTCTTTAAAGAAGAGTCCATTCAGTGTCCATTAAGATTTGGGATTACAATGAACCCTTGCTAGAACACGATTCATTTTTCATGGCTTCGCTGTTTTGAGGACGTTTTTAGTGCAGTTTTTTTTTTAATCTTTTTTTAAACAGCACATAAATGTGCATTGTGTTCTGCGTCCTGATAGCTGAGGGTGTCAATCAGTCACCTCCATCCTTCACCTCTGTCCAGCAGAGGATGCCTTCAGCTCAGCAAAGTTACGTGTTCGCAAAGTCTCTCCGAGACAAAACCCACAATGTGTGCGAAACGTTGTGCACTGACAAAGGAAGCTGCAGACGCACCCAAAAAGACAGAAAGATGCTCACTATGGCGGAAAAAGTTACACTTTACACAGTTCTGTATAATAACTGTAAACAGTAAAGAAGACGACGTAGCGGATTTCACCTATCGCGGGCTCTTTTTGGAACGTAAGCCCATGATGAGCGAGGGTTTACTGTGTTCTGGATTTTAAAGATGACCACAAAAAGCCTAAACATATATTGCTGTGTTACACTCTTGCTTTTTCTGATGAGCCAAATCTAAACCAAAAAAAAACAGGAACATTAAGTCTACCTCCCTTTTTAGGAAGGGATAAACTAAAATGCAAAAATATTGCAAGCAACCTTCGGCACGCATGCATGAGGAGTGGGTGTGTGTGTGTGTGTGTGTGTGTGTGTGTGTGTGTGTGTGTGTGTGTGTGTGTGTGTGGCACAATCTTAATAATAGCATGAATAAAGCACACATTAATTGCAGTTTTTTTCTGTTGAATTTTCTATCAACACTGCGCTGACACTCTTTTTTAATCAACTCTCCTCATGTGGCCACGAAAATCTATTTCCGTGTTGATAAAGCCATCATTCAGTTACTTGCACCTTGTTTACATGGCGAAAGCCACACCAGCAGTCACGAATCTAATTGAAATGCTTTAGTGAATGTGACATTAACATTGGTCGTTAGCTCGGTAGGCTGGATGTGACGGTGGAATCTTTGGGTCGAGGTGCTGCAGGATAGAAGACGTGCTGCGGTGGAAAGCTGACGCTGTCTTGCTCTGCGCACGATGTTGTGTGTTTGAAAGATTCTTCCAGCTCCGTCCGTCAGAGAGTTTTTGCCTCGAGGCATTTTTTCTTCACCGAATTACTCGGAATTATTCAAGGAATTGTTTCGGCCCTCGTTGCCCGACATGCGCTCGCACTCACTCTCAGACACGTTTCCGCTGTTGGTACCTGAAGAACAGCTGCGAAGGCTTGACTCGCAAGTCCCAGCCAGGACCACCTGAGTGTCTCAGCGTCCTCTGATGTGATGAAGCTGAGTTGTTTTAAAGAATCGTCTCAAAGTGCACCACAGTCTTGAATAAAAGGCGGTAGTGATAAGGGATATATATTCCTAAACGCTGCTTCTACGATCTGTCACAACAACGTGTCAGAGCTGCAGGAAATAGTCTGATCCATCATCCTATCGAGCCAATTTAACCCAGTCACTTCTGAAGGAGTCTTTTTTTTTTTTGGTGTCAGATTTCACTGGTTTTCTCCACACCGGCTTTCTCGATGAAGCATTCAGCAACATCGATTCATGCTTTTTCATGTTCTTGTTTCGAACATTTTTCTTTCTCTGCGTTGCGGGAAAAATAGAAGGGGGTCGTGATTCTGCCTTTGGATGAGAAATCAGATCCATGTGGGAATAAGAAGCTCCGGCGTGGAGCTCTGAAATTTCAGACTGGCAAGCGGTCAGCGTGACCTCCGCGAGCAGATCGGCCACGATCTGAGTCCAGCGGGGGGAGGGGGCGGGGGGGCGTCCATTCATCAGAGGGACGCGCTGACTCACGGCCTCTGTGTTCGTTGATCTTGTCGATTGCGTGTACATTTCCCGCCTCGGACAAAGTGAACAGCGAAGGGGTGACGGGGAGCAAAGGTTGACAGGAAAAGTTTGGGAACCCGTCACTCTGATCCTCTGCTGGAACTACGAGGTTGAGGAACGAACGCCTCACCTGGTATCAGGCATCACATCCCGCTCTGCCTGCTGTTCGGTGTCTGGAGCAGCTGGTGGATCTGAGCCTACATTGTAGGAAGACTCAACGAATGGTTTTGAAGCTAGAACTGCCAAATGGTCAGATTCAACTCATGGCCGCTGTGGGTTAATTATGATTTGTCACAATTAATCGCAGCTCTGAAATATTTTTCGGTTTTGGTCAAGTTGCTAATTATTCGTGACTTGAATACCGGGTCCCCAAACATGTTACCAATTTAAAATGATTTTTACAACAAACACAGCAACAAAACTTCAGAAAAAAAATTAATATGACAATGAATTCAAAAAATGTGGGTGGCGAAACAATATAAAAAAAACCAAAAACTGCCAAAATCTTGAAACACTTTAGTTTAACTGAGGTTCCTTGAACTCAGTCAGTATCAAAACACCATCAACAAAAGTTTCCAGTCTCTTGAACGGTAAAAATGCTGTAATTCACACGCCAGGCCTGCAGGTGGCACATGTTTAAAAAAAAGAACATACTCAGAGGAACAAAGCAGATGAAGGAAGTTGAAGGAATCAATATATATTGAGTGGACACGTGGAAAAGGAGACGTTAACGAGGTCAGATGATGATGTGTAGCTGTGCTTCGGATCACATTGGATTAAATCGACATAAATAAAAGAGAAAAATAAACAAAAGCTAACGACAGCTTTCACTGTCCATCAGCAAATGCGCCTTTTCAGTGAGCCATTACTAACGATTCCTCCGTCTCCACCACACAAGATGCTCGGGGTTTAATAAATGTTGGTAATCGCGACATACCAGGATGTTTAAAAAAAAAAGATGGGTTCGAAATGTCAACAAAACAGCAGATCCAACACAATTTATAACAGTGGACAGCTTTCACGCCTCCGTCCTGTGATTCCGTCAGCGTCCCTTATAGCCGCTAAATCAGAACTCATTCACGCAAGCCGACAGCGCACGGGACAATCTTTGGCTGGAAATCATTAAGCCGGTTGATTGAATCGCAGGAAACGTGTGAATCTTTGTGTCGGGGAGTTTTTAATAGCAATAATTAAAATCTTGTTTAGGTGTTAATTAGGAGAGAAACACATACTGATGTTGGATCATTTTGTGTTATTTCTCTCAAGTGATTGTTGGAAAAAAAGGCAGCCAATGTAAGGAAACGCAGAACATTGAAGAAAAATTTTCAGGACACCCAAATACTCAGAGCTTCAACCTCACACAGTGACGGAGTCCTTGTCCTAAAACGCTCCACCATAGAGCCTCCACCTCACAATTAGGGGGTCTCACGTTAGCTCGCTTTTTCTGCACCCTCGTATTTTGTGTCGCCCGTCTGACCGGGCGACAACTCGGGAACGCGGTGGCGGCTCTTAGAAGACAGGAGTAGGCAGCGCCCCCCCCCCCCCCCACCCCCTCCCAGAACCGCATCATTATCCGGCTGGTTGGGATGAACCGAAGCGTCACTAAAAAAGACAGGGGAGGACGGCGCGGACCACGATTGCACCCCCCCCCACGCCCCACACCCCGGGGGCGCTTGTCCCGCTTACGCAACAGGAAGTACTCTGACTCCTCCTCCGTCTTCCCACAGTTATTTTGGACTCGATTCAGTACACGCTTTGGGGAGAGAAACCCTCAGCGGTGACTCAAGTGCTGCCGCCGCCGCCGGGGTCGGAGGCCCGACCTCCGACCCTGCCGCCGCCGCAGCAGCCGCACGCTCAGCCAGACCCGGGGCGAAGGAGCGCGGATGCTCTTTCGCTGCCGAGACACAGTTCAACACTGTGTAATTGTTGGGCGCGCCTCGCCGCGACCTTCCAGTTCGGACTGCACGTGGCAACGTTGGGCCGCGCCCTTCGGTTACCCCTTTGCTGATTCGAGAGGGTCAACGAAACCAATTCATCCGCTTTACTTTTTCACCTCCTGGTCAAAGTTTTTCCTCCTCCTTTTCTGAAAAACTGCAAAAAAACCTGTAAAAGTAGAAGATCTGGCAGCGCCACAAGTGACGTCTTCTAACGTCGTGCAGTAAATTTCTGACAGTTACAGAAACCCGTGCAGAATAATAAGTTTATTCACTTTGT
>JASSRZ010000080.1:66328-80568 GCA_032164315.1 Malacoctenus gilli | reverse complement strand
TTGAGAAAAAGAGCTTGATGAATTTCTGTCATTGTGGACTTACATACGAAGACAAAGACATCCAAAATGTGTAAAATGGGGCCACTTTAAGTGTTTTTTTCTGCTAAAAAGAAACAACTTGTGATAAAAAGCGAGGACCGATCCTATAACTACTCTATGTTATGGTGGGTGGCGTACCTCTGGCATGTGTCAGGGGTCTTGCCTTCTACTTTGACTGTATTGTATCATCACATCAGGGGTCGCGAGCCTTGATGAAACTCTGTTAGCAAATTGATCAGGCTGCGATAAATTAGTCACAGTCGAATATGTGAGCGTTTGACATGAAGAGCAACACCTCAGGCAGAATGGGAACGTGTGTGACATTGGTCTGAACGTTCTCTCTGCATGACAGTTTCATTACACGGCCAATTTCAATGCGATCTGTGGGGGGCTTTTCCTAAAGTCTGGGCTTCTGTCGCTGTACGTCCAAACTCTGATGGTGTCGAGTTACATCACCTTCCCCAGTTTCGTCGTGATGCAGTTTGGCTTTCACCGAGCCAATCACACATTCGTGTTACTGATCCGCTGCCCCACATTTGGCTGAATCCTACAAACATTGTCAACATCAAGCTCGCATTTGGCAACACAACTGAGACATCTGCCTTCATAGCCGATCAACACACCAGCTCTTTACAAGGCTATTACTTAGCAACCAAGCATCCAGTTGTTTCTTGAATCCTCAAAGTTTGATCTTTGACCTGAAAGGGTTTATAACGATTGACCTGAACCGCCTGGGAAGAATTCTTGGCCTTGATATAGTATCTATGCGACTGTTTAAAAGGCTTTCTTCCCATTTAGCTCTCAGTATAAGCCCACCATCTACAGAAACTTTTGCGGCCTAATTCGTGCCATAGGAAAAAAAAAGCCCAACCAGGGATCAAGAGATTGGACTTTAGTCGAATGCCAAGGAGAGAAAAGAAATACAGGTCGATGTGAGATGAAACTGATGGTGTCAGGAGTCTGCAGCTTGACCTTCAAACCTCCAAATACATAATCCTCCACCACTTGTAATAAAAGGAGCCTTTGCAGCGGAGGAGCGCCAGCCACCTCCAATCTGATGCCCCGGTGGACCCATGCGATGAGGGGGAATGACTTCAGAATGGAATCAATTTCGCTCGCGAGGTCTCTGAATGAAGTCACGTCTTGTTGGGTGGGAGATAGGGGTGGAGGGAGGGAAAGGGGGGGGGTGATGGTAATGACAGCGGGGTCTCCAGCGCTTTATCTCCGTTTTGTGGAGCGGCAGCGGCTAAGATCAGCCGCAGCAAGCGGGATCGGAACCCAAGCCTTCTTCTTCTTCTTCTTCTTCTTCTTCTTCTTCAAGGGATGAAAAAATATTAATAGCACTAGTGACACAGGAGGTATTTAAAGTAGGGTTTTGTATGTATTACGTCATCCGTCTGTCATAGAAACACTGAGGAAAAACAATAATATCAACAGCTCCAATCAAAAATCTGTGAATGACAGTAGGATTCTGTGAATGTCTTGGTTCCACTCCACCAGGCTGGGGTTGTTTTTTCCTTTTTCATTACAGCTGTGTTCCACCTCATTGTATCAGGGATTGTCATTGTGATGCCACCTGAACCTCTATATTGCACCCCCCCCCCCCACACACACACACACACATACACTGCAACCATGGAGGACAGGACAACAGGGTGATGTTAATACTCGGTTTGCCACCGTTTTGGTGTCCATGAGGCTGTTTTGTCTGAGTATGTCCTAAAAAACATTGGCGACTGAGTGTCTGCTGTGTTGAGTCGAGCTTTTTAGGGCCATAAGTGAGTCGTAGGACCCCCTCTGTGATCTGTGACTTACCACAAATACACAGTGAAGCCAAACACCGTTGAGAAAAACCTCCACCAGTCCTGTTTTGTCAGCAGATGTGAAAATGAACCAGACTTAATGAGAGCGTGAACGTCTTCCCTGTACAAGTAAACAGGACCAAACACAAGACATGGAACCATCCAACCCACCAAACAAGAGCCAACTGCTGGATTAGCTTCTTTATTGCACTGGCAGAGGAACTATGGCGTATTTCACAGAGAAACGCTCGGCTCAACTGCTCATGCCACAAAGTCACACTCGGCACAAATATGGTTCAATTTGAATGGCAAACAAGGAGATTTTCCAACAGTGCGAGAAGGACTGCCAAAGGCATTAGTTCAACAGAGAATTAATCCACCAAACAAACATTTCTTCCCTGTTCAGTCTATTTTTTTTGCTGTTACATTTGTCATTGGATGGAAACCAATGAACCCCCTCCGCCGTTTCACCGTCTCGCTCTTCCTCTCCGAGGAAACCTACCCCCCAACAATCGAGATGCCATTATTTCCAGTGCTCTCTTAAGATTTTAGGTGATGCTGGCCCCAGCGACACGCTGCACCTTTCTCACTAAACCGAAAGAAACCACCCCCAAATAAATAATAAATACACTCCCCCTTCCCCCGGGCCAATTAAGGCGGCGACACTTTGCTTCAACTCTGTGTCAGTCGCGCCAAGTTCACGGAGTGAAACTCCGCCTCGGCTCCCCTTTCTGTCATTCGTGAAGGAACTCATCAGTCGTCCCTGCATTAACGAGCAAAACACGAACATGACGAGAGAGCGTCGCAGCGTCGAACTGACGCCTTCCTAAATACTTTGTTTCCTTTCGAAAAGCACTTTCACTTTTTTTCAAGTTCTTAATATTAACTTTGTGAGTTCTTTTCACCAGCTGATTGGAATCTTGGGCCTCGCACCCCCCGCCTCCCAAAAAAAACACTCTTTTTCCTCATCAACAGCCGACTGCCAATCACAAGGTAACTAGCTGCGTGAGCTTCAAACTGCCGGGAACAGTCAGAGTGCTGCGAGCGTCTGTCTCATCGTCGAACACAGACACACACACACATTTGTTTTGGATCGCGGTTGAAATGTGTCTTTGTTCCAAAGAGTCATTTGACGCCAGTGGAGTTGCGCTAGAACACAGAGAGCGACGGTCCCGAAAAAAAAAAAGGGGACTCGGTGTCATCAAATATCGATGGATGTTTTGTACAGCTGCACCAGAATCAGACAAATTAGCAAGTATTCTGCAATTCAATCACTCTGATACCGAAGAGGAGATGTCACATGATCGACAGACACGAGAGGATGCTTGGTCATTCGTCAGCGGTACACCTCCAGTTTCATTTTTTCATTGATCAAATTATCCCGAAGTTGCCCTCAACACTCGCTTATTCTTTTTCTCCACCTTCAAGATTGCTTAATCTCTGTAACATGCCAAAGCAGAATAAAACACATGGGGCCAAAAAGTTTGCATTTTTTATAATTGGAATAAAAAAAAAATTAAAAATATCACCTGAAAACACCTATGGGAGCTGGTTTGCGAACAGGGTTCACTGAGGATGTGAATAATGCCCTTGAAAGCCAAACAATCTGTTCAGCCTCTTTGCTGTAATGAATATACTGTGTAAGGTATTTGTACCATCAGGACTTTATGCTAATGGTTAATTTACAATACATGGTACAGATTGCGTCAATTTTGGGTTTTTTAGGGGTTTTTTTTGCCACGACTCTTTGATCTGTTTGATAACTTCCTCCACCAATACTTTTTAATTCCATGTCCGCATGTTTGCTTTCCCATGTACAGTGACTTATCGATCTCTTCATTATTTAAAACATGTCCACAGTGACACACTGAGGACCTCACACGTTCACACTTATAAATATTTAGATATTCTTGCTTGCGTGAAATGCGACTTCAATAATTCCTGCATAATCGCATGCAAAACGCAGACAAAGGGTTCGATTGCGCCCCTTGAAATCAATTAAATTCTCTAAGTATCGATTACAAAAGCAGTCATTGATTAGGTTCTTTTCAGGAAACAGCAGGTTGGGTGGTTGAAACGCAATGAAAATGACATTTCTTTACAAAACAAGAGATTCAGGGGTCCCACAGGTGAAGTATCATTAGTGGGATGCTTAGTGATAATGGGACAGAATTTAGTGCTCGGGAGCGTGAATAAAAACCACTGACCTTTTATCTCACCAACAGCAGACAGAAGTTGAACGGTCCCAGCGGTGACGCGTCCAAGCGGCAGGGTGGAGATAAGAACGAGACGGACAAGGAGGAGTAATTGAAACATTTTAGCGGAGAGAGTAATGAAGCGCACGGCGAGAATAATTCGGAGTCGCCGGGTGAACCGGACTGCATTCGCTCCGCCGATCGTGCGATCGGAGCAGATGTGCGTGCACCGCCAGATGTTCAACGGTCCAAACAAACAAAGGAGACAAAGAAGAGACGTAGAGGGAAATAATAAGCGGAGCTGACAACTTTTACAGAAAACCTCGGGGTGAGAATTTGTCGGCTCCTCGTGAGAGGTGGCGAGGTGTTGCGAGATGTCGTGGCTCTCGCGCGCTGACGGCTCTGTGGAAGAATGAGGACGAAGACGAACCGTCTGAAAGTCAACATCAGCAGCGTGACTCCGACTGACTGAAATGTTGTGTGTCTTTCTCTCTCTCTCTTTCTCAGGCGGAGTGTGCATCGCTCAGTCTCTGAAGATCCCCCGCGAGCCCAGGCCCGGGGAGTTCGACAAGATCATCCTCCGCCTGCTGGAGACACCCAACGCGCGTGCCGTCATCATGTTTGCCAACGAGGACGACATCCGGTAAGAGTGGCGGGGATCGAGCCTGGCAGTGCCTGCAGCATCTGACTGCCCACAAAATCAACAATATCCTCCATCCATTGTTGTCTTGAGACAATGTTCTTTTGCTGGCTGGCATCCCTGCCGCACGAAATATAAATAGACTGAATCTAGAGGGAAGGTTATAAAACACATGATCTATCTGAAAAGCCTTAACCCGGTGGGTCACATTCACCCATTCATGGCTCGCACACCATTGGTCGTTCTCAAGGACACTTGGGACACATGGACAGGAGCAGGGGTCAAGCCGCCAACCTTGGACATGAAAGCTGTATTTGCCTTCCAACCTAGCCAACAGCACAACAAAGCCGATCCAGTATTTGGTGTGCGATTTTAGAATTAACAGTGTGAGTTCCAGTCTCAACTCCTGGAAATAAAGAAGCTTTAATCACTGCGGGAGGGAAATAGACTTGATCCGCTATCTCATAACCTTTATCTCTCTCCAGAGCATCCACCTCTTCGCTATCTCTCTCTTCTCCCTGATGCGTAAACGCTGCTTTCAGTCGTCACAGACCATCACAACGCAGAGTGATTTCATTTCGAGTCTATTTTGCGAACACAGCTCCGCTCCCGTTGCTGTCTACCACGCTTACTTCTCTTGGTTCACAGCACTGGGACGTGTTTCCTTATCTGCCCCATTTTCCGTTTCAATCCTTGTTCTGAGTCGGGTTTATGACAACACTGAAGCTGAACTGGGAAATCGTCCGAGGTTGCCCCAGTAACGCCCCGGGACACAAAAAATCGATCTAAGTGCACACATACGTTGCTAATCTGAAAATTTCCCCTCCCATATAAGCGGCAGGACCTCACACACAGTGGGCCACAGTAGCTTTACATTCTCAATGTGTTTAATCAGCTCCCCACCACCACCACCACCACCACCACCACTCAGAGCCGATTAAGATAACAAGTTTCCAATTATGCGAGCGAGCTCGGAGCAATACTCGCGCTCGCACACGCTCGGCCTGCATGCGACAGCTGATGGTGATCTGCGGCTCAGGAGAGGGTGAGAGACCTCCGAAACCCCCTGGACACAGAAAGGAGTCACGCGAGACTCAGAAGGAGGACACAGGGGGAGGTACAGTCAGATGGGGTCCGGCGATTTTGAGCTTGGAACTTTTCATTTAGGACCATCGTTAAGTCCAATCTGCAAATTCAATAGGAGCCACAATCAGTTCCAGCCAGCAGCATTGCGCTGCTATGTTGGTAGACTCCTGTTGACTTGTTTAGAAAGAAAAAAACAGGCTGTTCAACGCACCCATGCGAAAACTGATGTTCGCTAACTCGGTTTCCACCCCCAAAAGGCGAATCCTGGACGCGGCGAAACGAAACAACCTGACGGGCCACTTCCTGTGGGTGGGCTCGGACAGCTGGGGCTCCAAGATCTCCCCGGTGGTGCAGCAGGAGCGAGTGGCCGAGGGCGCCGTCACCATCCTCCCGAAGAGGGCGTCGGTGGACGGTGAGGCGTCAGACGTCAGCCTCTCGCGTGACAGTCGGAAGACAGCAAAATAGAGCGAGTTTTTATTTCTTCTATTTCGGCAGCGTTCGACCGCTACTTCAAGAGCCGCTCGCTGTCCAACAACCGCAGGAACGTGTGGTTCGCCGAGTTCTGGGAGGAGAACTTTGTCTGCAAGCTCGGGATGCATGGCAAGAGGCCCGGCAGCCCCAAGAAATGTACAGGTAGGACAAACGGGACAGAGGTTAGCTCAGTAGCATGAGCTTCCTTGTACCTGCTCGTATCTGTAGGAAATGTGTCGAGTTTCTGGATGTAAAAGTGGTTGTTGAATATGAGCTGTTCAGTGGAGCAACTTCATCCACAGTAAGAATTATGGGTTATTTGAAACTGTAATTACTGAAATTCTTTGTCTTCGTTGATTTTCTTGTGAACATTCTCTACAGAAATTTTTACTCCAATCGTTATGATATTTAAACCATGCACATCGGTGCTGGTTGGAAGAGGACACCCACCAATTTTGGTAGTGTTCTGGTCAAGTCTGGTCTTGATTGGTTGGGCGGGTCAGGTGGCCTCGCGTAACTCACTTCAGGCGAGATTGGGAAACAGGACTGGGAGGAAGCCAGGTCAGGGCCTTGAACTTTGACACTTGAACAGAGCAAGATGGAGGTTGGAGCTGGTACTGCTAACCTTTGGAGTGAAGGCCAAGCTTCCTTTTCCATGCTGATGGAGTTATGACAGTAAGTAATCACAGTATCAAAGAAGGGGGTTGTAGTTAGCGGCTGTGTGTTCACACAAAGAGTCATTTTTAGTGGTCGAGTCATGTGATAGTTTGAATTGTATCAACCAGGAGATTAATTCACCACTGCGTCTTTGTCTCTCTCGATTCGTCCCCATTTCTCTTCCACTCCTGACTTTTCGTCTTTTGCCTTTACTTTTTACTGTTGCTCTCTCTCCTCACTACCTCTCTACCACTCCTCCAGCCCCCCCTGCTCCTTTTACCCATCTTCCCTCTCCTCCTTTTTGGTCCTCGGGCCTCCTCCACCCCGTCCTTTGCGTCCCTGCTTCATTCTGTCCTTATCGCGCGGGCTCCTCCAGCTCCGCGGTCCGGCTGCAGGTCAAAGATACAGTCCCAGCTGCTTCCTTTCGCCATTTTTTGCCACCTTCAAGGCTGATTTGTGGGGAGTTTTTTAAAGCCCCAAACGGACTTTAACTTCATCATTGACTCTCGACTGTATAATTTTTCTCAGACACCTGAGAAAACTACCTCCCACCCCTCCACCCATCCTCTCAGGGATTTTTTTCGAATCCTCCACCTGGAGCCAGCCCCCCCCCCCACCCACCCTTCCAAATCACATTGTAGCAATTTGATATGCCCCCCCCCCGCTCCAGCCCACTCTCCCTCTGCTCTTCTTTTCTTTTTTTCTCTCCCTGCAGTCCAAAAAAACTCCCGAACGACACATGCGTGATTAGATTAAGCTCTTTGTTCCTGACTCAGCTGTTCTCGGGCAGCTTGCGGTGATCCGAGGAGGCAGGAGCACAAAGTGAAACATGCCCCCCCCCCCCCCCCCGGTCCACTGCAGAGAGAGAGAGTGTGCAAAGCTTCTGCCTTACTGTAGAGTCTGTGTGTGGGGGGGGGGGGCTCCTAGAATAGCACAAGGAAGTTTGGGGGAAATATCCAGCATGCGTTTAGTTGTCATAGCAACTAACTGAGTGCGCCGTTCAGAATCCTCAAAGGGGAAATATCCGCTTCAAAAGGGTCCAAATGACTTTACGTGGCTGTAAAATGATGGCAAACAGTGGAGAGATCGACGCTTTCACGTGCACCTCAGAAATGCAAGGAATCACAGTCTTTATCCGCATTTTTGCCCAATTAAAAGAGGGAAATAAGAGTGGCGTCTCAGTGTGGACTTTTAAAATTGGCTTTTGTAGCGTTGGGACCTCTGTTCTCATACAAATGGCTGGGTGATCATTTGGCAGCGTAAATGCCTGATGACATCGTCGCCGCCCAGTGATTACGTTCTGAGTATTAGGGAAAATATAGACTGTCTGGGGAAAAAAAAGAAATTACAAGTTGTCAGGTATCTCAAGCCGCCACCCCGCCATTGACTAACACGACTTCATTTCCTGCCTTCTAAAACCAGACGCTGAATATCAAAGGCACTGATTCTACAACAGGACCTAAGGACTCAGCCAGCAGACGTGAAACAGCCTGATTTACAGCCCGAATGCCTGAATTAAAGCCCGAATGCTTGACGGAGGAAAAGACAAATCGGTCAAAACGCACAAATAAAGCGAGATTCGTGGACACGTGATGCCTGGGAATTAAGGAGACACAGGTGGAATCAATCAAGCTAAACAAACTGTTCAGAGGATGATGATGATGCAACAAGGCACCACAGTCCGGGAAGGAGGTGCACACGAAGAAAACAAAAAAATAAGAAACTATACCTGAGGGACGAGAGGGGCAAACGTTTCCGCCGCGGAGACCGAGAAGCACCGCCGAGCGTGCTCCCATCGCAGGCTGCACGTTTAACCGCTCGACGCAGTGAGAGGCAGGCAGGGTGGGTACAATATCCCGGTTTAACAGGTTCGGGGGAGGCAGACGAGGAAACAAACTCCTCTGTGCTGCCGGGTCCCACGTGCCCCTCCACCGCACGCCATGCTGATCCCCGCCTAGCAAGAGATTAGGTGGTCCCAGTGCTCGTACGAAAAAGTTTGCGGAGCCGCTGGAGAACGAGGGGCTCTCTCCAGGGGGCCAGCGACAGCATCAGGTACAAATAAACTTCACCAGAAGTAAAGAACGAAAGAGATTAAACTTGCAAAAACACAATGTTGGAATAGTGTTGTTAGATGTTCTGCTCCTGAAATCCTATTGTGAACAGAAGATCGTAAGCAGTCTTTGTCTGAATCACAGCTGTTGACGAAGGAAGAAAAAGTAAAGCATTTAATATAGAGGCTGGTGGTTTTAATGATTTGGCCAACATCATATATTTTCATTTGGAGCTGAGATCTGTTGACTGTCATCATGTGTTTGTGCCCCAACTCTCTGGCGTGTGTCCTCCTATGGGTGGGGGTTGAACACGATCTGTTGTCTCTTCGGGTTCCGACACCATCGACCCCCATTTGTATTCATGAGCTCGATTTTGTGGCCGCTCATCATCATGTGGGATAATCATTTTTTTTGCGGGCCCCGACCTCTCAAGCCTGCGACACAAAGTGCCTGCGACACAAAGTGCCTGCGACACCCTCGGATGGTCACTGATCCACCGTTCACTTAATCAAGCCGGGTACAACAATGAATATACGAACAAGTGTTTGCAAAGAGAGGGCGGCTTATAGAAAGAGGTGGGGTGGGGGGCAGTGGGAGACGGGGACCAAATTCAGACACAATTTTCCAAGAGGAAGGGATTGTAGCTGACACCTTTCCACTAACAAGAAGGGGGGAACCTTGGGAACTCCGTTATGTCTCACAATACAACACATATGGAACTTAAAGCCTTTATGTAGTTTCGGTTCATGCAGCAAACTATTGAATTCGAGACTTTGCATTGTTTCACGGCATTGTTTACCTAACACACACTCCACTGACGGCAACTTGGGGTTCAGTGTCTTGCTCGAGGACAGTTCGACACAGGAGCGAGGTGGGGGGGCGGGGGGGGGGGGCGGGCTTGTTGAACCACCAATGCAGTCTCCCATACAGGGACGCCAAGATTGGAGTGGCTATGGAGCTACTTGGACTCAGGGCATCTGGTGTGGAGCTTCCTGCTTTCCTACTGCACCCACAGTGGTGTTAGTGACCTGAGGAACGAACTTGATACGCCTCCAGCTCTCTCCAAGTGAGACTGTAGCTCTGCCCTTTCTCCCCACCCCTCCGGAATGGCGTGCGACGCTGGCTTGTTGTATTTACCTCCAGAGATAGTTCAGAGTCAGAGAACTTGGTTACAGGCTTTTTTTCATGTCACGCAGTGTGAGAGTGTCCAATATCTCTGTGAAGGGGGGCGGGGCAACTGAAACACACATTCATGAGTCTTGATACAAGAAGAACTCAATTGCAGTGGTTTAACAACCAATCTGCACTTTGAATTATTGCTGTTGAAGAACAAACAGAGTCACTTATTCAGTCTTATCAGGCGAAACTAAAAGGCAAATTGTGTGTCCAGGTTATCGTGTGTTGCCATGGAGACACAAATACTAAAAGAGAGACATACGTGATTCCAGGAAGCTCTGAGTTTGGGATGCAAATTTCAGAGACTTGATGAAAGTTTCCCCAAAATGTTAACTTTTTGTTTCTGACTTTGACCTTGTTAATGTTGTTTTTGTCAGGGGGGGACTTTGGTTAAACCAAACAAAAAACGGGGGAGTCCGACTCCCCGCTGTGTTTGGATTTCATACCGAGTTGCCGCACATATTGATTCAGCGAGGTTTGGAAGCAGCTGAGCAAAGAATACTTAAAAGGCATCTGAAGTAAAGGTGGACTTCAGGACTTGATGCGCCCCCCTCCCCAGTTCCCAGCTCCGTGCTCAGTCTCCTCCTGCTGACCGGCGAGTCCCCACGGCGGCGTGTAATCCCAGCCCCGATTTGCGAGGGGGGCTTCCTCCACGGCCGCTGAGGGGGCCAAACCCCCCCCAATCCCCACCACCCCTCCTCACAAGACACGTCCGACACGCCAAAAGGGATTTCGCAGAAGGTGCTGGCTAAACACGGGCGAGCCGCCCCGGCGGGGGGAAAGAAACCGACGGAGGGCCGACCTCAGCGCTTTGCCACCACAGCTGCTCGGCCGATAACGGCGGCCGCCTTCACCTGCGAAGCTTTGATCAGCCTGCCGCTGTCAGGACACGCATCGCTCGCGATTGTGTTGGAGACTCCAGATTGAGTTTTGAAGCTGGCAGCAGAGTCATCACACAAACAGACAAACAGATGAGTCAGCGGGTCAACAGTTATGCATGCGCGTGTGTGAGCACGTTTGCGCGAGGGTGTGTGTGTGTGTGTTCTCATTCTCTCTAAGCTGCAAGGAGCTGTGAGCTCAGCGTGCTGACAGGAGGCTAAGCGTGAGCTTGTGTGTACCAAAGTGTGACTGTGTCATCGTCTGCAAAACTCTTGTCCTCACACAGAGTTTCCCAACTTTGGCTGGTCTGACTTTCAGTCATCTTAGCGAACTGAAAAGAAACCAACAACTGAGAGACTTCCAAGAACCTCGGAGAGTGCCCACTGCTTCAATTTTGTAAGCGTCCTTGGCAACTGGCCTCCGCTGTTTCAATTCAGGGTTGAGAGTCTTGCTCAGTGACATGGACGGGGCGGGATGGGTGGGGGTGGTCACCGTCCTGTAGAGGGTTTTTTTCATGCTGCATCGGTATCAGAAAAGAAAAGAAAAGAAAACAAAAGATAAGATAAGATAAGATAATATAAGATAAGATAAGTACTCAAAAATGTGGACTTGAATTTACTACATGTTTTTAGCAATGAGCCAAAAGGGACGTCGTCTCAGGAGAAGGAACAAAATGCGCGTGTTAGAAGTCGAAGAAAAAGCAAATATTCATTCAGTTAAGCTGATTTATTTATTTGTTGCCTCCAGTTGGTCTGGTAGGAAAAGAGACATTGTTTTGCAGCCTTAAGGAAGGTTTCCCTGTTTCCAACAGTTGGTCAATCTCCAAGGAAACAAAGCAACTCAAAGGAAATTTCAAATTATATCAAGAGAAGTAGTCAAAGGCGTGTGGGTGTGGCTTGAGTGAGCCCAAGTCATTTGCATTTTCAATGATATGCTTGTTTTGGAGATTACATTACAATCCATCAGGCTACCATTATTCAATCACCTTTCAGACCTTTGGTGGTACTATGCTCTTGGAGGACGCTCGAGCACCTCTTGAACTGAATTTCCGAACTCTTCACAGTCGATGAGACGGCGGATTTGCTGAGCGGTGGTGAAAGTCACGGACTGAATGGCTGCTATGTAACAAACAAACTGGACCCGTGTGACAGGTCAAGCCTACGAGTCCAGAGACCTTCTCGACCGAAGATCTAGATTTGTCCCCTCTCCAAGGGGGCGCTGTGGTCTCTTGTAACGCCCTGCAGAACAAACGTGTTCTCGTGGGCCCGAGGAGGAAGATAAGAACAAGTGCAAAGGACGGCGATAGACGCCGCTGCCGGAGCATGAAATTAGTTTCCTGTTGCGTCTAAGAGCGCGTCTCCTGCTCCTCGGTCGTCATGGTGATCGTTGGTACATGTTTCTGGGACTTTCTGCGCCCGCGACGTATCAAACTGCTGACCCTCATTTTGTTTGTCTCAAGGATTGTAGAGCAAACTGGTGCATGGGCACAATGCTGGTTTTCCTATTTCTTTTTTCAGACTTTTCAAAATAAAATGCGTGTGTTTGTAACATAGAATGAAATGCACTTTGCAATTTCAGATGGTGAATATTTATGTAATATATTTCAAGAGGAAATGTTAATTCTACTACAATGAATTTGAATTTTTGCGGTATTTTCATGCTTTTATTTGACAGTTTTCGCTGCGATTTCTATGGTTAGACTTTGGAATGTCAGTTCAACTTCGTTATATAAAATGATACATTTGAAATAGGAGCGGTTCAGTTGTGTCACTTCTTGGTTTCAGACCTGTGAGACATGAGAAAAAAAAACAGAGTCATTGAGCCTCCTCAGGTTTGATGAAGCGGTCGCAGGAGATGGATGCGAGTCGTCAATCATCGAATCAGCTCAGTGGGGAAAAGTTTGGACACTAGATTTACTCGAAAAAAAACACCTAGTGGTGGACCTTGGCACTGGTCAGCAGGTCGCTCGTTCTGGATCACTCCTATGGTTAACTGACAGCGGGATATACAACGTTAGTGCTGTGATGCTGTCACATATTCAACATTAACTCCAAGGCGAGGACGGCTTACTATGTCTGCCTTACAATGAAATGTCTGGAATGTCATTCCACCCCATAATCCTGGCCGCGACCTCACCAATCGGCCACCTCCTCCTGGCCGATCTTGCCCGTATTCGTGTCGGAAAGAGAAAAAGCAACAAACACATCTGTCGCTCTCAGACATCCGCTGCGATTGATGCCAATCGTCCGCGCCGCCTATTAATTCCAATTAATGGAGATAATTGAAAATCCATCAGACGCAGCAGCCTGTGGTCGGAGGACGGCGCTCCGAATTGAGCAAAAAAAAGAAAAAAAGTTTCCATCCAGTATGATGAGTCTCCCCCTCCTCCCCGCTGAAAGCCTCAATTACATTATTTTCTTTCAATCCCGTCGTCACAAGTTCACAACAACACCACAACAGCCCTTTAATTATCCTCCATTAATCCTGATTTACGCGATTATGAAAACAAAGAGAAAAAAAGGAAAAAAAAGGAGCATCGCAGGTTATTAGAGAGGGAAAAAAAACATTTTATTGCACCATCTCTTAATGCTTGATGCTCCATTTAATTATCTCTGGAAACCAACCTCACAGTTAACACTGGCCGCCCACATTAGCCTTTTCGAACTGAAAAATCAAGGCCTCTGATCTCTTACACTTTTCTTTTTTTCGATTAGTCTAGCATGTGCTCACGGGATCGTATATGTGCGGGGAAGTACCGTTGAAAGGCTCCGAAAAGACGCTTTTAATTTGGCAGCATTAGAAAACACTAATTAGAGCGAGGAATCCTCGTTTCCTCCGAGGTTTCAGATTCGCTTGATATCTCGACACAAACGTGATTATAACAGGGCTAATTTGTTGAGAGGGAAAAGTACATTATTATGGCAGGAAGAAATATCAATACACTGCGGCACAGACGCTGTGCCACAGTGTATTGTTCTTTTCATTTTTTGGGGGGGGGCACATGAGGCTGTATTCAAAGGCTTCAAAGGTTTGCACTCTCTGACTGCTTGTTGCTTTCATACTGTCTTAAGATCACTTTGCAGACCAGTTCGGACCCCCTCTTAAGTTGGATGTACGACTGGTCTCATAATATTTTGTGAATCTCTCTCAATGTGGGACGCCCACTTTGGAGGCCAACATGCAGACCAGCAGATTTTGACGGGGAGCGCTGACGCGAAAGTGCAACTGAATCCGTTCAAAACGG
>JASSRZ010000080.1:50477-61657 GCA_032164315.1 Malacoctenus gilli | reverse complement strand
CTGCTGGAAGCTGGTAGATGTGATCGACAGATCACACAATTTCACCTACTTAACTTCAGAGCCTCAATTGTCAAGATCGTACAAAACATTAAAGTTGTGTCTGGCATGAAGTTCTGACACCCTATACAGGTAGACCCTGCAATAACAAACATTTATAACCAGTCATAATAAACCAAAATAAGTCAAAATCTTTTGAGGTTCATCAGAAAGTTTGTTAGTCACTTCTTTTACATAGACACAAGATGTTAAGTGCGAGTAGCTTGGTTAACCTCCGCTGTGGTTGATGCTCCGTCCTGTCCAAGTAACAAAGTTTGCATTGTTTCTTCCAGTAAGTGCTTCTGTTCTCCCCCCAGGTTTGGAGAAGGTGGGCCGGGACTCCACGTACGAGCAGGAGGGGAAGGTGCAGTTTGTGATGGATGCCGTGTATGCCATGGCCCACGCCCTGCACCACATGCACCGCGAGCTCTGCGCCGGCTATCCCGGGCTGTGCCCACGCATGGCCAACATCGATGGCAAGGAGCTGCTGGCCCACATCCGCGCGGTCAACTTCAATGGTAAGAACCGTGCGATATGGTTGAGTTTCATTGTATTTTTATAACATCACCGTCTCATGGCTTTTTACATGGAAATGAAATAAAGAGAAAAGCCAACATTTCAACACGAACCAGATCAGTGACAGTGGAGTGGGGAGACCACCTCATAGCAGAGACCAGACTCAGAGGTAGCAGACCCTGTTTTTACTGGTTTAGGTTAGTTGGACGGCAGTACAGGAAATCCTATAGGAAGGTACAGAGAGAGGGCACAGAGGAGAAAAAGCACGGCCTGAGGGAAGGACAGAGTAAAAGACCACAGGACAGAGAGAGGACAGAGCACACACACCACAGTAGAGCAAAATGTCCGATTCATGGCCTTCAATGGTGACATATGGATTGTCTGGGAAGTGGATAGTGGAGAGAATCTCAGTGATTTAAGAAAACTTCCTGCAACCGAACTCATGAAAATGTTCCAGATGGACCTGAGCCAAAAGGCTTTTTTTTTCCCACATATATTTTAAGTTTGTTCCTCTTACCAGTCAAACTGAGATGGAGAGCTCCAATTGCGATGAGATGGGTTTTCCTGGTTATATTCCAACTTCCTCTCTGAGAGTGGGAGTTTTTGCCTCTGTATACCAGGAAAGTCGCAGGTTCTTAGTGACCCTACTTCAAAGCCAGACCAGGGTCTTCTTTGGATGCTAGAGCTGAAGTTCAGTCACCTGATTTCCTTCCCTCAAAATCCTCCTCAGGAATAGGCATTCCCAGTTGTAGTTGGGAAGACTCGCCACTTCCTCATTAACCATTCATTTGTCAAGTCAAGTCAAGTTTATTTATAAAGCACAATTTGTACACGAGGCAATTCAAAGTGCTTTACAGAGAAGGCAGTTAAAATCACAATCAAAAGCAAATAAAATCGTAAAATTGTAAAAATATTAGAGTGATACTGTTTTAAGACAACCTGAAATTAAATGTCTTGAAAAGCCCGAGTAAATAAAATAGTTTTGAGGCATGACTTAAAAGAAGTGACTGAGTCGGTAGTCCTGAGATTATCCGGAATTTGGTTCCAAAGACGCGGAGAATAGTGACTGAAAGCTGCTTCACCTTGTTTCGTTCTTACTCTGGGAACAGTGAGTAACAGTCTTTCTGAGGATCTGAGATGTCTGGATGCTTTATACTCAATGAGTAAATCTGTGATGTATTTGCGTCCAAGACCATTCAAAGCTTTGTAGACCAGTAGCAAGATTTTGAAATCTATTCTCTGGCGCACAGGTAGCCAGTGCAGTTATTGAAGCACAGGTGTAATGTGCTCCACCCTCTTTGTGAAAAACACTGAAGTACTCGTTTTGCATCATGTATGCATCAAGTTGTTTAAAAACTGCATTTTCAATTCTCTTACCTAAAAAAGGCAAGTTTGATATGGGCCTATAGTTGCTGATTGAGAGGGCATTCAGGTTGCTTTTTTCAGGAGAGGTTTGATTACTGCTGTCTTTACGGCCTTTGGGAAAACACCTGTCTGAAGAGATCTGTTGACAATGTGCAGTACATCTGGTGTCAAACAGTTAAAAACATTTTTAAAGAACGTGGCAGTCAGAATGTCAAGACTGCATGTAGTGGTTCTAAGATGCTTGACGATGTCCGTTAAACCTGTAGAATCGAGAAGATGAAACTGCCAGGTTTGCCAGGGTGCTTTGATCAGTGGGCACCGGTGTTAAGTGGAGGACTGGCTCACTGTCTATCTAATATGTTTGATTTTTTGAGTGAAGAAGGATGCAAATTCATTGCATGCCTTTCCAGATGACAGTTCAGGAGGCAGTGATAGAGAAGGGTTTGTCAGTCTGTCTACAAAAAAAAGGACTGCCTGGGCCTTTTTTGCTCAAAGTTATACTTGCAAACCTTTTCTTTGAGAATATCATAATAGATTTGGAGTTTACTTTTCCTCCTCCGGTGTTCTGCCTGTCTACTTTCATTTTCCAAGATTTAACCAGAGGCACATTTCGCCATTGAGGCATCCCCCTCCACGAACAGCCTTAGCCTTGATTGGGGCCACAGCATCAATAATATTTTGAACTTTAGAGCTGAAGTTATCTACATGGACGTTGACGCTGGCTGAGTGCAAAGCGGGTGCTTTGCTAAATGCCTCTGTGATGAGTGTGCATGTGCTATCATTTGTTCATTTTTTTTTTTTTGCCTGATCGCTGCTCCTCCCCCTCCTCATCACCGCGGTCCTGGATAACGGCCTCGCGGCCACGGTGGTGTCAGCAGGAAGCGGCGAGTGCTGACGCCGTCACCAGGGAATCCCGCGCTCATTATTGAACGCCAAACACGGTCGCCGGGCTTTTTTATTTCCTCCTGTTTCCATAGTCATTATTCACAGCTCAGTGGGAGCTACTGTAGTCTGATGAGCTGTCTGCCTCCACTTCAACTTTAATAATCGCCAAACTTCGCCCACAGCTGTGTAATATTAAATCTCGCCCTCGTCTTCGCCAATGCTTAGGTGATAATTTCACGCATTGCAGGGGGGGAAAAAAAAGTGAGGAACTTCGTGTTTTTTCTGTGTCACTTTTTTTTCGTGGTCGGGGCTGCTCATGAATAGGGGTTAGTGAGGTTTTAGTTTATTCTGATGCCTGCTATTTTCCTGTCAGTAATAATAACACAGCAGTCCGCTCAATAGGACAAGATTTTGTCTGAGGACATCATACGAGCGATCGCGACACCGGATCTTGGCGAGCAAAAGGGGCTGTGACTGCAAATAAAGCGACTGATTTATCTCTGTGAACAACATGCTGCTGTTGGAAGCAAAATTGAAACGTGGACCCAAAAGGTTCTGCAAATCAAAAACTCGTGTTTTCCTCTCTTGACCAGTGCAGCTGCAGTACCACGAGAAGGCCAAAGACTCGCAGTAATCTGGAGCCTTTCTGCATTGGACTAAAAGGTCATTTGGTGACACTGGTGGTAAATAGGTTTGACTGAGTATGCAAGCTGCAAATGAGCAGTGGCGGTCCAGCAGTCATGATGCTCAGTCATATGACGCAGATCCCAGAAAAAAACCCAAGGGCCCCGTGCTGGATAGAACTGGGGAAATTCAATTAAGTGCCACATATTGTCCCCACCATAGTGGCCCCTAACCCCGATCCCAAGCTGGCCTATGGTGGTTTGCTGGGATCTATGGTGAGCCTTAGGGACCAGAAAGTAAGCTTCCTCAATGTGACTATTAACCTAAAAATCAAAAATGATAAATGTTAACTTGAAAGGCATTTGGCAGAGCGCATACCTCCGCCAAGATGCCCTAGGTAAAACTTTCAGATGCATATGTGGAAGACGCAGCACTGTTGCATTCTGGGATGTTTGTAACTGAGGTCACGGTTACTCTCCATTGCAAGATGTTTTATTGAAGCCAACCGACAGAGCAAGATGATGAAGACTTGTTAGTATTCAGGGTGCTCTTCTTCAGTCTTTTGCCTTTTATTCTGCTCCAACAACACTGAACGTAGACAAAACTGCTGGATCACAGGACGATCGGCTCGCCAACCAAAGCCAAACTGAACCACTCGCTCTTCATACCACCCATCACCCGTCCTGCCAATTTCATCCAGATCCATTGGGGAACTTTCTGATTTACTCTTCAAAGACTTTGGGATTTTTGCTAGAACTGCATATTCAGTTCCAACCTCTACAAACGACACTAATTATTTCCCCTCAACTAATTAAACGTGAATCTCAACATTGTTTTCCACTTTCCTACGTTTTCATTAAAGGCTTCTTTAGGCTGCGCTGCCACGCCGTGCACTGCTCTGACATAGATCAACCTAATTCCGATCTAAATGGAAAGGATCACGGCGGATAACGGCGGGAATCTCGTTGCATATCAAACAGTGCAGAACTGGGGACTTGACTCCGGGGAGACGGCTGAGATCAGTCGTGAGAAAGGGAAGAACTCCTCTTGTTTATCGTCCTGGCAACGCTCACACGGCTGCACAGGCAGGAAGTGCTTGAAACTGTCACCTTGAAGTTCATAGAGTCTGTGCTTTACACTCTCGCCGCAGCAAAGAAAGGTAAACTCAATACTTTGGCCGGATGCATTCGCTGTGTTTCAGGAGGGAATATGATTACTTTCTATCAGCCAATCCGCCCGAAAATCTATCGGTCTCTCAATCTGGTTTTATCTCGCTATGTGAGAGATAAAACCGAGAAGTCGAGAACTGAAAAGTAAGAGATCATCAGCATAAAATGCTAAACAGTGAGTTGTCAGTGTCTCTCTCATGCCAGCGTTCCTCAAACAGGTCAGAATGTCGAGTTGTTGACGCTTCTCCTGTTTGCTTAATAGCGGCTTCACAGACACTTGTCGACGTTCTCCATGTTTAATGAACTTTACGTATGTCGCGAGTTATGCCACTTGAGTGGGTTTCAACGCGCTTTATGTGATCAGTCACCCTCACGCACTCTTCAAAATGCACTTGCATGCTATTAGCGACAGCTGCCACGCAAAGTGCTGGTCACACCATTGGGAGCCGTTTCAGGAGGGAGGGAAGGGGGGGAGGGTTCGGTGCCTTGCCCCGAGGACATTCTGGCCCATAAAGGGGGCAAACTGGGGGAACCAACAGCCTGGAATATGAGCCACTTTACTTCCGACTCAGCCGCCCTAAGATCAGCTCTGTTGTAAAGTAACAGTCATCTTAACTTAAGAGTTACAGCTGATTTGCTCTCAAATTTCCCACTCCTGTGAAATCATTTCTGCTCCGCCTTCTTGGCAATGGATGGATCTACTCTCCAATTTCAGCCTTTGGTGTTGGTTTTATGTTGATTTTACTCAAAAAGCTTTTAAAGTCAGTGGTCAGAGGCTAAATTATCGTGGAGACATGATAAAAAGACACCAATAAAAAGGAACCACCAGGAGAAGTAGGGCTTCATCCTTCACCGCTATGATTCCAGAGGATCTTTGGTTCCGTGCCGCTTTGTCTCGCAGCAACGAGAGAAGGTGACCAGATGGTATCTTGCCTCAGTGATTGAGACGATGCTGGTGATTTATGCGGAGTTCTGGGCATCACTCATCGACGGGTTTTCCCCACAACCTCCGGCAGCGAGGGGGCTGGATAAGCCGTTTGGAGGGGCAGGGAGATGGAGCGTTGCATCGGCGCACCTTCGCCTCAACCATCAATCACCCCACAGCCTCCTGAGATACGTTTAAAGTTGGGACACATTTCTTTGTTTAAACTTTTTGTCTAAGGAGCCGAAGGCAAAGTGGACTGGAAGCGTCACGTGACACCCAGACAGGCCGGTGCGGCAGGCGGAGTATCTCGGTCCGACAAACACAAAGTCCGACAGAATTGGTGCTTGAAGATTGATGTCAACCCTTGAGATGTGTTCAATTGCTTGCTGAAACAATTCAAGCGGATCCATCTACAATTCATCATCGACGACATAAAGATCAACTCAAAGAATGGCTAAAACAATTCCGGGCGTTACGTGATTGAACTATAAATGTTCTTCATGGGACTCACCCACTTCACCAACAACACGGTCAGCAGTCTGAGGTTTCAAGAGAAGACCGAACTGTTTGGAGAAATCATGCAGTCACAACACCGGCTCGAGTGTACAGTATTAGGCAGACCAGAGTTCACCTGTTTGGGTCAGTTGCGCTTTCGTACGCACCCAAACAATCAGACCAAACGGGTCTGATGTGAATGCATCCTGAGTTCCAGCTAAGGCATTGAGGTTAATTTTTGAAGAGCTACCTGGCAGAGACCTCGTTAACGGTCCATCCTGACATTCTTTTACTCCTATTTTTATAAGAGTGGCAGCCAACTTTCAATCTGGTCTGGTCTTTGTTGTTTTTTTCAATGGACACAATCGCTGACCTTTGTGAGAGCTTGCGGTAAGTTATACGATGGCTCTCTCTCTCCATTCATACTAGAAATTGCCAACCTGTTCATGTGATTCATGAGGCGCTCCGGTGGAAAGGGTAATTTATGATGCGTTCGGTTTATCACGCCACTCTTTATTCCAACACGTGGCCGCGCCTCCTTTTTTTTCCCATTTGAATCATGGCCATCTGTAGGGCTGCACAAAAGGCTTTCTACTGAGCCCTTTTTGCCTCCTTTTCTTCGGCTCCGAACATCACCGCTCGCCGCCAAGGCCAGCTCCCCATTCATGACTCAGAGACGAGGAGAATTTCTCTCATT
Organism: Malacoctenus gilli; assembly: GCA_032164315.1. Lineage (NCBI taxonomy): Eukaryota > Metazoa > Chordata > Actinopteri > Blenniiformes > Labrisomidae > Malacoctenus > Malacoctenus gilli. The sequence goes on along the minus strand of JASSRZ010000080.1, from coordinate 54,945 downwards.
TGAAGCAAAAAAATTAAAGAAAAACACGCGTTCCCAACACGTTCCGCAGCTTCTTTGCTCGGAACGTGACGGGCTCTCTCTCTCAAGGTCAAAGTCTTTGTTTATTCTCTGCGGAAAGTGCTCAAATACACAACACGTTCAGGTTTTTTAAGCTAACTCTCTCACGTGAGGAGAGAATTAATCCTTAATAAATGACTGGAGGGGCCAATGGAAGGGAATAAGTGAAAAATGAAGAGAAATAATCCTTAATGAGGAGAAAGCAAAAACAGGGTATTTGGGAACCAACAGTCCGCTGGGATGGAACTTAATTTGACCTTAAATCACCCTCTCTCTCCCAATTCCACACTCAATTTGACTGTTTATTTTGAGGTTTTCACCACCGCCCGTCTTTGCCGTCCAACCGTCCCAGTGCTTGTTAGGCTGCTGTGGATAACAGCTGCCCTGGAAGTCCTGCCGTTTTGTGCCGTCGATGAAAACGCCGGACGAAGAATTTGAAATACGCTCATGTTCGAGAAAGGTTTGGACTTTTAACGCCTTTGAAATTTGGATTTATGGATTCCATCTTGAGTTTTATCAACACTTTATTATATCGATTTAAAGGGTTGGACCCCATTTTTTCAGATCTGCCTTTATTCTTGGTGGCCCACATCCACAAAAGTACAGGAACTTTTTTTCTGGAGATTTCATGGGTCGCACTTCAATAAGCAGCAATCATTTGGCTAAGGGGACACAAGTTATTTTGAGTTCGGCAGGTCGGAGTGGGGCGAAATGATGAACGGAAGGCAAGAATAGCGATACTCAGTGGACAAGTGACAGGGAAAAGTCAAAACTCCCAAACAGTGCCAGAATCAAACACTCATCGACAGACCATCTTTAAATAACTTCAGTTAGATTGAAGCTTCAACTTTATGCCGGAAATGCAGGCAAAGCGAGATGAATAATCACATTTGTTTACTTTGCAGCTTGTCGGTATCCCAACAGAACAGCAAATTGGTAAATTGTTTACATCCACCAGAACTAGTGTTTACATCACTGCGTTTGCCCGGCCTCACATTCGTCCAGCTTCACCTTGGACTCGTTTTTTTTTCTCTCCATCATGTCCTTCGGAGGACAATCAGCAGCAATGTGCGCATTCACCGTGGACTCTTGTCAATGGTGCCGCGTCACGGCGTTCTGGTTTTTTGTGTGTCCTGGCGGAGACGTTGGCCCTCCGGCCCTGCAGAGCTCTTTCACAGAGTGGCCGCATCAGCTGCTGGCCTTTGTCCGCTCCAGCGACGTCAAATCCTGAGAACCACTGGTGGATTGTTAAAAGGGGGTGGGCGAGGGGAGGGGAGGGGGGGCTTTTTAGTTGATTCAGTGACCTCGTGCCTGTCGTCCCTCAGCGCCGAGCGCTCCTTGACCAGCTGACGCAGTGAATGGCTGCTGCTTTATTTTTTTTCCCCCTTCCTTTTTTCTGTCTGTTTGAACTGAGTGAGGCTCCCTTTTTTCCTTCAGCCCCTCGTGAGATTGAAAAAAAAGGAGTTCAAAGCCCAAAGTCAGACGTCCTTCCATCCGACTTCTGGAACACTTTTTTCAAGTTAGGGTTTTGGGGGGGAGGTGGATCCAATCCCCAGCTTACATTAAGGCGCTGGCAGGGATGCACTTGGGACAGGTCAACACCTCTGCTCTTGGGCTCAAACGCAACGTATCCCACAGAGAGGAGAAGGACCTCACAGGGGCGCGAACACAGCACCACCATAGCACCATTTCGCCCTCTGAAATCTTGTGAACTGTCATCCAACTGGGTGGTAGAAACCAGCTTCCTGACTATTATGGAGAAGCTTCATCCATCTGTGAAACATTTCACGCAAGAATGCCAGCGTCGTGCCGAATCCAGCCTCCATTCATTACCTCCACGCTAATTGCTTTTGCTGCTTTGTCACTCAAGCTGAAGACCCTCACAAAGACCACTCTGGGTTGTTTTTTTTTTTCTTTCTGAGAAAATGACTCTTGGCCCCTTTCACACTGGGATTAAAAAAAAAAAAACAGATTAATTTGTGATGGCAAAACACGAAAGACCAGCACTTTATATTAAAAAACCCAACAAAACAACCAAAACAAAATTAAATCAGCCCATTCATGAGTAGAAGGTGTTCTGTGATTTCTAAAGAGGTGTTCCCACGTGGGCTAAACGGGGACGTTAATGATAGATTGGGTCTAACTGACAAAAGGAGGGAATCTCATTCTCATTCTTCTGTTATAGGTGAAGCTTTCATGCCGTCGCATCATCCCTGCCGTCCTGTTTATTTACGGCGTGTTTTTCTCCGAGGGAGACATCAAGTAAACAATAAGAGCCCCCCCCAGGGACTTTCAGTTTATCCGCCTGGGTAAAAGAATTCCTGGTGACGTTTGTGAAGAGTTTTTATAGTTTTTATTCTAATCGGGCTGATGATGTTTGGCAGAGGTGAAGGGAACGGCAGTGCGGCTTCAGTCCAGCTTGGTTACACCACCAGGGTCATCGCGGTTCGTCAGATTTTATACTGTCTTGCTTCAGCTCCAGGAGTTCGTTGCGGCCTGTGCGCTGAATTGATCTGCAGCAGCTCACGTGTGGGTTTTCTTCAGGGAGCTCCAGCTGCCTCTAACAGTCAGGGGACATGTATATCAGGCCTACTGGTGACCCCAGATTGTCCAGAGGACAGTTTTTGCTGCACAAATACTTGTAGCTCCTTTTTGCTGGCCCACACAACATCCAGGGAGGAACCGCTCAGAGGAGACCCCTGGGGAGGACCCCTTGGACTATGTCCAAGTGACTATGTTGACCCTGGACTGAGAACACCTCGGGGTTGCCCCCTTGAAGGACTGGAGGAAGTGTCCAAGGAGAAAGGAGTGTGTGTGTGTGTGTGTGTGTGTGGGGAGGGGGGGTTCATACCAACAACCCAATCCCAGATGAGCAAGAGATGGATGGATGGATGGATGGATGGATGGATGGATGGATGGATGGATGGATGGATGCAAATGCAGGAGGTCTATTGGCGGATAAAGCAGGGAAGATTCCGGCCTTTGTCCCATGCACCAAAACGTTCCCATTAGCTTCGCTGCGAACTCCACACAAAAGCAGTCAGCAGTCCAATCATCGGCCTCACGTGTTTTTCACCCCCCTCCCCTGCTTTGTCTCCCAGTGACACTTCAGACTCCAAGTATTTCCTTACAGCAACCCAAAGTCTGCCTCCTTCTACACCCCCCCCCTCCTCCTTCCCTCCCCCCTCCCTCAGCCCTCCCACCTGCAGATATGGGGAATTGAATTTAAATAATTTTCCTATCTACCTGCTCAGCACACAGCGAGATATGGGACTCATATATGAGACGTGGGGGTGGGGGATGGTGGTGGGGCAGATTTTGCGGCTGATGTACCCGAGCTCTTTTGGGGCGGGGGGGGGGGTACTCATCCCTCCGTGCTGAGCCTGATGGATGTGAGGAGACGCTGGATGTTATTTCTGCAGGAGGAGGAGGAGGAGAAGGAGGAGGAGGAGAGACATAAAACATTGAATGAAATGCTGAATTCCACCCGTAGGGCTCGCACAGCAAATCTGAGCTTTGTGAGAGCTGAGGGCGTCACGTCTTCTTCTTCTTCTTTTTTTCCTCCTTGCAACAACACGCAGTTCGTTACTCTGTTTTTAAAAGAAGAAAAATTCATTAGTCGTTTTTAGGACGCCCCAAAAAAATGACTTTTCAACCGGAATTTCGGGACAATAAAGCCGATTGTTCGTCTCTCTTTCTCCTCGCTTCCCTCTGCGTAAGAGCGAGCATCCGGGCGCTGCTGATAAGATAAAAGTGATGGGGAGAAAATCCTGCGCGAGTTGCGTAATCCATCACTTTTACACATCAGGCCTGTCAGAGCGGGTGGAGTGCGCGATGCGTTTTGCATGTTGACAGAGACGAGCGGGAATCAAGCACATCACGTTTTTGCGCAGCTCTGCTACGTTTCTTGAAGTTCGACCACTGCACAAAAGATCGTTCTGGGGCATCAACTCTTCAGCTGAATGTACTCCAGACGCAATATATCTGTTGGCTTCACTTGCTGGTTATTGCTGCAGAAAAATGGCCTTTTTATTGCAGGAACATCAAGCTCTTCACATACAAGGTGTCACAAAATACAAAGCACTTTCCGTGTCCCGATGTAAAAAGAAAAAAAAAAGGTGAGGTTGGCTTACTGAATCTTTATGTACACATTGAGGATCAGGAAAGAGACGGTCCAAACTCGTAGCTCATTGTGTCCAGAATGATCCAGATCCGCTGAGCGTCTCCTCGGGTGCAGCTGCTCGGATGCTGCAGGAGCGCGTGGATGCCGGCACTGGAACCCAGCTCAGCAGCAGCCTGTAGTGGTTCATCTGATTGAGCTTTACTCCTGTTCGGTCCCACACACACACACACACACACACACACACACACACACACACACACACACACACACACACACACACACACACAC
>JASSRZ010000080.1:20355-38505 GCA_032164315.1 Malacoctenus gilli | reverse complement strand
TCTGCTCCCAAATTATCGCGGCAGTCAGATTAAACCGTTGAATACTGTGTTTGTTTGACTGTCTCTCGACTTCCCCTCGCCGCCGTCGCTCTGTGAGGCTTTCGTCCTGCTGTTCGGTTTGAAAAGGGAAAAACAAACGGTGGTCTTTGGGAACTTTTGAAAGTCAAAGAGGCGGGTCTGAAAGCACACATGATGGGATTTCTGACCCCGAAATTTTGGCGACCCAAACTGACCTTTTGGGTTTCAGTTCCCGCTGTCTTGCAATTTTCAAAGCTAAAGCCAGGTTCATCTCTGGCGCCCTCTACAGTGATTCAAGAACCCAACAGAGTGAGGTGGCTTTTTTTTAGGGGCCACTATTTCACTGGTTTGCACAACAGCTGGGAGGCGCTTTTCACACCAGCCCTAGTGAATCAAAGTATCCATGGAAACAAACAGCTCTTTTCCATCAGTTCCTTCTCAGGCCTTTAAGTACCTGGTACCAAATAGGCCTTGAGAAACCAACATAGCGTTGAACAGACTGCAGGTGGCCACTGATTGACTGGAGAGTGATACTGACTGAGCAAACAATAAACCCTTGTTCAAGTGTTTCTTTGTTTTATCTCTGTTAATAAGGTTAAATAGTAAAATCTAAAGCCATCACAGATAAACTCCCGAGTTGGTATGTGGTTGCCAGGAGAGCGAGTCGCAAGTGTGCAATTGCCTCTGCGTCCACCGTTGTTGCAGTGTCTATGTGTCTCGGCAGGCACATGAGCTATGATGCACCTTACTTACGCACACTCAGGTGCGACTCGCCAAGACTGGAAAAACTCCCTGACCACAGTGAAGCCGAGCTGGGCGACGCTAAGCTAAGGTAGCAACGGAAAGGCTGATTTTTTGGGCCCGTTTGGAACTAAACAAACAGTTCATGTGGGATTTTGTGCTTTTTCAAGAGTTGGATTCATGCAGATCAATGTCCTTCCAAGTAGGTTATCAATACTTCTCATGTGGAGTTAGCTGAATGGACTTGAAGCGACGACCTGAAGTAAAGATGAGGATGAATCTACTTGTGGTCCAAAAAATTTAGGCCCCTCCTTGATCTCCCAGCCCCTCGCCAGCTGACATTTACAGCAGGGGCAGCCGCAACAGCAGCGGTGGCGGGCGGCCGCGCTCTGGCCGCGAGCCGAGCCACAGCCTGGCCCGGCGCGTGGGGGGGAGGGAGGGGGGAGCCGGGGAATGACTAATAAGCACATCAGAGGGTCCGGGGCCCCGAATGCAAGCACCATCTGCCCCTGCAGACTTTCACTTTCACAGGCAGGTAGAGGGAGAGGATTCATGGCCGCCAGGGCGGAGCGATGGGGACAGGGGCGGCGGGGCTGCCTCCATGCATAACCAACCAGGGCTTTGAAATGCAGCCGGAAGGATCCCGAGAGCAGATTAGCATGCGGCTTCCTACCCGCAGCCGCCGCTCCTGGGAATCGGGCTCCCTCTGACCTCGGCTGATGAGCGGCTTTATCGCATGAATATGCCAAACAGTGGCGCTATTAGTGTTATTATTGTGTGTCTGCAGCCTCTTCACACTGCCAGAATTGATGAAAATCACAGAGAGGAGCGTTTTTCCCTCTGAGAGTCCGAAGGTGCATCCTGATGGGTTTTTTTTTTTTCCCGGGGCAAGACTTGGCAGTTTCCACCCGCCTCCGAGTCTCCATGCTGAGTCTGATCCCCTTAAAAAAAAACCCACGCACATCCGCACCAAGACGGTTTTACTCCGACGGCTGAACGCTCCTGCGAGGAGGATTCTCTCAGTAATGAGGCTGCGGTGGTGAATGTCAATGTACCAGAGTGCTGAGTCATCGCCGCCACAGGTACATTAACTCAAGCCGCTGATAGCAACTTTACGGGTTCCAGGCGAAGGATCAGCGTCTTTATGCGCAAATAACAACTCTCAAGGATTTTGTTGGCTTCTTGGAACAATTCAACGGAACCAAAATCCTCCCACCTCTGACCCTACACACACACACACACGTACACACATACATGCACACACACACACGCACACACACTGACCCATCCTTTGGTCTACTACTGTCACACTCACCCCCACACACTCTTAGGTCCAGACGCACCAGTACACTCAAACTCATACAGATGAACACTTACCCTGACTCACACTCTTACAGTCCTATGTACACATACATGAGCGCACACACACATACACATACAAGAACTCTTCTACACTGAAAAATTCATTGAAACCTAAACCTACATTCTCACTCCCTACACACATATCTATGCCTGAGCGCTCGGAACGTAAACAAATTTACACCGTCGATGTTGAATTTCCCCGCTTACATAAACATCTAAATGGACACACCACTTCCACTTATGCTCTCATACTTACCCATACACAAATATCCACACTGACACTTAAGAATTCAGAAGAACTCTCAAAAATTGGTTCCCCAGGAACCCCGACTCATTTCCTGCAGCTCTTTGATAACTTGCAGGTCAAAGTTTGCGGTACCATCCTTTGCTTCCTACAGCCCTCCAAAGTTCCTCCAACAACAGATGTAGATCCTTCTCTTCAATCTTAAAACTTGCTTAACACTTAAAGCACACATGAGCTCAATGTCTCCCCCTCCCAAAAGGGGGTGCATGAATGAATTGTTCAGTGAGAGCTAAGAAGTAGGTTCTAAGGTGTGGAGATATCAAGTCTGTATCCACTGCGGCATGGTATCCTTCTCTTTTGGTACTTTTTGGGGGTGGGGCCATGGCTAACGGACGAGAGTTCATCACTGGACTCCTGTTGCAGAAGGTGCACAGTGTTCCAATTAGTTTTTTCAGTGCCCGTCTTTTCACTACAGCAGCCTTATGAAAGAAAACATGCGCGTCACAGCCGAAGTGGGCGCTTAATAATTCATACCAGTTTTACCCAACGTAGCGAAGCGATGTCGTGAAGGGGGAATCGGGCAATCTTCACGGCTCGCCGCATCCGGACTCAACTCACGCTGAACCCCTCGGAAGCTAAAGCACACGCGTGGCGCTCATACTTGGAGTTTGTCAACATAGCTTAAACAAGTAGGTTTGCACAAGGACTCATTTAGACCTCTGATTGCTCCCCGGGCGGCTGCGCTGTGGCAGCTCACTTGCCCCTCATATGAATGGTTGACGTTAACTCTGAACAGGAAGGTTTAAGGGAAGGACGAACTTTACTGTTACTTGATTTGTAGGTAACTGAAGAGCTTGACTGAACAGGGGGTGGAGCCTAAATGCAGACGCATCAGGACCGCTGATACGAGTGGCGGGGAAGACTCATTTGAAAGCCCATCTGAGAAAGTACTAAAGAATCTAGATCCTACCCAAAAAACTCCCACAATCCCCTCGATACGGAACCAATGACAGCGGGGAAGACCCCCCCCCCCCCCAGCCCTGGAGCCAGCACGCTTCTGACACCTTCCCACTGCTCTCAGCTTCTCCTGCTTCCCTCTAAAAGAAGGGAAGAAAGGAGGGAGAGCAGTGATCAGCTGTGCTCTGCTCACTTATTTCCTCTGCGACTCTCATTGTGCAAGAGGAGTCGATATGAACCCTGGCGTTATTGCCTGCTATCCATAGCTGTGTTTAAGCGGTGCGTTTCTCTTTCTCTCTCTCTCTCTCTCTCTCTCTCTCTCTCTCTCTCTCTCTCTTTCGCTCCAGGCCACAAAATAAGAACATAGAACCAATTTTTACATGCGGAGACGCTTTCTGAAAACAGACTCGACGCTCTGAAGTTCAAATGAATATAACAACAACAACAAAAAACACATGCTGGATTTGTTGTGGCATCGCTTTTTAAAGGAGGCTTTTCCATGCGTCATTCCTTCAGTGAAGTTGTGACGCACCGACACTTTGAGGGATTTATGAAACACGAAAGGCTTTTTCACTGTAAAATAATACAAAACCATGAATTGGAGTGCTCAAAACAGATGTTTAAGCTTAGATAATTTTCACAAAATCAGCATCATATTTGTGATTAAGCCGTCAGGTAACTGTTTTGTCAGTATTTCGCAGTATCTGTCGATGTCAGTCATGATTTAACCCTCATGCAAATCCCACCTGAAGGTGAAGACAAAGAAACAGAGAGCAAACGTGTCTCACAGCGATTTTATTTTGGTCGCTCAATAAAAAGAAGTCGTCAGCCTCTACAGCAGCACCTTTTCTGGTCAAACAGCATTTCAACCACCTTTTCGCATCCCCCCCCCCTCCCTCTGCGTCCACACGCCCCATCATCCCGAGCGGTTTCATGCCTTCTCCTGAAAGCGAGAAAGCTGTGACCTCCATCAGACCTGAAGAGGAATGAGCTTCCACACTGGAACGGAATCAAGAATTTCACTCGAAACAAACGTGTAGGACATGATCACAGTTTATTATACTGCAATATAGCAGAGATAAAGGGACGGACAAATAGAAAAACTCAGCTTTTAGCCGCTCCTCCACAAATTTCTTTGTTTTTTTCCTCAAACTTTCCGTCGTTTCCGTGGCGGCGGACGTTTCCTGACACTCACATCAAAACTGCAATAGCACCCTGATTCTCTCCGGCACCAGATATTCTGTCGACGTACTGTACTTGCGAGAGTTATATAATCCCCTCCTGCTCTAGGGGGGAGCATCCTGAACACATGATTCAAAGTACATGATTCAAAGTAGTGTTTTTCCCATGCGCAGCCACACTGTTGAACCAACACGATATGACGCCTGATGTGCTGCGGGGGTCCTTCCCAGCTGCTGAGGCCCGGGCTCAGCGAGACCTCCGACGGTAACCCCCACTTCCCCCACCCTTCCACTGGTGCTGGGATCGCCACGTTCGCAGCAGTGAGTCAGAGCGCCTGTTGTTTGTGTCCAGCGCGTTCCGGCGGCGCGTTCCCCGACACCCAGTTGTCACTTTTGCGCTCCGTCGTCCCCCTCCTTCACCCCCCCGCCCCCCCCTCCTCGAAAAAACTGTCACCACTTCTGACCGGAAGCAACCCACGAGCCCTTCGCCGTGTCACAGACGGCCTCGTGCATAAGCACTTGTCAAAGTCACTCGGGACCGAAACGTTTCGCCGGCGCCACGCGCAGTCATCTAACAGTATGGCTCCCCAAACCCCAAGGGTCAACCCCCGCCCCCCCCCCGAGGGGCACTGGGGAAAACGTGGGAAGAGGGTTGTGGGGGGGTAAATGTTGCCAAGAATTGCACATTTTGAAGGCTCTTTCTCGATGTAAAGCAGACGTGGGAAAGTGTCCATCGCTTTTATTTTGAAGGCTCTCTGGATGTTGGGAGGAGTCATTGTGGGTCGAGTTAAAGCACAAGCAGCCATGAATTCAGTTGAGGTCACTCAGGATCACTCAAACAGGCTGTGAACCAAACCGAACAAACCATGGCAGACGTTTGTAACCACGGAGATTCCTGCTGAAACTCACAAAGTCACCGACCAAGGTTAACGGCAGCTCAGTACTCGGGTTCACCTGCACCACCGCATGTCGCCGCAGTTGAGAGACGGCGTCCAACTTTTCTGAAGTAAGAAGACTGAGGAGAAGCCGCGTGCATTAACCTAATTATCTCCATGGGGTTGTTTTTTTTCTTTTTGGAGTCGCGGCTCCTCTCCGCCTCATTTCACGGCAAATGTGATTTGTTCAGACTGAGCGGTTTCGCCGTGACTCAGCCCGCTCAGCGCCTTCCGACCCGTCTCCTCCAATCCGGGCTGGAGCCGTGTCACCATCGCGCTCATCTGACCTTCAAGACGTCTTTTTTTTCAGAACTTCACTGCACCCAGTGGAAGCCGTCCGGCCCCCCCCCCTCCCATAAATCTTGCCGGAGTCTGTTTTTTTTCTGTCCTCTCAGGCGCCACAAATGGCTTCACGCTTCGGCGTCGGCCATACATTTTCGTAATGATTTCTTGATGCGTCGCCGCCATCGCCGCCGCCATCGCTGTCCCGGGGGCTCCCAGCGAAAGCAGGCTCGCCATCTGCCGCCAAATTTTCTTTCCTTGCCGTATGACCCCCCCGGTGGCTGAGTGGAGCCCCCCCTGCTGAGGAATCCCCCCCACACACACCTCCCGCCCCGCCATCACTGTCAGCTTGACACACAGTCAGAGGCGCCATTAAACCCGTGGCCTCAGCCCCCCTCCGGGCGATGTGGGAGTGCTCGGAGCGAGCAGCGGAGGGAAGCGGTTGGCGAGTAGCGCGCGAGTCAGCACAGGTGTGTTGTGACAGATGCTGTGGGGCGGGTAGAGGAAAACAGAGGTTTGTGCTGCCTGGTTGAGCTCAGTATGGCGGGGTTTTTTTTGTGTGTGTCGGCGCGGGCGAGCGAGCTCCACACGAGCCACTCTCTCTCTCTCTCTTTCTGATAACTGAGCTGACACCCCCCCCCCCCCCTTCTCCTTCCGCCTCCTTCCCGCTGGAGCAGCCAGTTGGTTTTCAGCCCAAAATGAGTTTTGTCAGCCGCGAGATATGCCGCAAAACGACAAATCGACGCCTCCTGTCACAACTGGGAGCGCACAGATTCTCGCTGCGGCTTCACCTCCGATGTCCGCCGTACGAGGCCGTGTGTCTCACCGTGGGGGGGGGGCTCCCTGCAATGGTGTCGTTTTTCTTCCCCGCGGCTCTGTGATCGGGCTCTGCTTTCTCAAACTCTGATGTCCTTCTACTCTCCTCACTTGTGTGTCTGTGGTCCAAAACTAAATCCTGAAGTCACAAACAGCACTGAATTTCTTAAGACTGAAGAAACTGGGACTATATCCACCGCAGGGCTTCATTAAGTTACTCAGAAACTGCATATGGATGTTGCAGCCGACTGCAGGAGACGAGGAAGGAATTTTAAAGCGATGCTTTAAAAGAGAGAAACTCAGACGCAGATCAAAATAAAATATTGGCAGACAATGCAACAAAGACTGGAGGAACCTACTGGGGTGTGTATATATACACAGGAGGCATGGGGAGATGATGAGGGGAAGGCGGAACCAATCGGGGCTCGAGATGAGGTGAGATTTACAACGGTTGGATTCTATACAGAATTATAAGACAGGCTCTCGGGCCGCTGTGACACACACACACACACACACACACACACACACACACACACACACACACACACACACACACACGCACACACACACACACACACACACGCACACACACACACACAGAGTTCGTATTGGCTACAGTGAAAACAAACAAAAGTGGTAGAAGCACTCAGAGAGCGAAAACCTCCGCTATGTGGCCACAGTCTGTTATAACAAGCCACGGAAATGTTGTTTGTCACCTGATGTTCAGCTCACCGCCAGAAAAGTGACCATATCTCCCTCTGACCACTGCTTGCCCACCCTGGAGATTTCGCCGGGGATTTCAGGCCGAGTCAGGTTCGGAAGAAAAAGTTCCCATTTGTCAGCAGGCTGCAATTTTCGAAGGCCTTCCAAAAATAGACGAGCGTCAGATCTCTGCCGCAGCTCGGAAAATAAGCGGTATCGTCACATGGCGGGAGAACGCGTCGAAACTCAACAGCCTGCTTTGTTATTTTCTCCTCCTGAGCCTGTATTTATGCTAATCCTGCAGAAACAATAGCGAGCAGACTCGACGCCGACTTTGCGGGCCTGAGGAAAGCTCCAGCCCTTCCGCTCCTTCCGCGAGACGCTGGATAATAACTCGGGTCTGACTTTGAACCTTACACCCCCACCCTCCCACCCCCAACCCCCCCGTCAGTGATGGTGTGACCAACACGGGAATCGATAGTTTTGTACCAGCTCATAAACACCCCAGCGTGGGGCCTAAGGATGCCTTCAGGGCCATCTGTCAAGCGGTGATGAGTGGAACGAGACCCAGTCACCGGTCCCCCTTAAATACCGAGATCATCAGAAGTGAACAACCGGCCGGCCATCAACATGACGGACCCCTAAAGAGAAAATGGTGATTTGTACTCAACATTCACTATGTGAAAAGTGTGTGTGTGTGTGGGCGGGGGGGGCAGAGTAAAAGCTGCATCCCGTGAATAACTTTGCCAGTGTGTACGTTTCTCCTGAGCAGAGATGGCAAAAGTACACACAGGTGGTACATAAGTGAGAGCACAGATCGTTGAAGTGTACTTGAAGAAAAAAACAAATAAAAACACATTTTTAACTTCAATGATTCTTGGGGGAAAAAAGAGAAATAAAGAAATTCTCGGCACAGGGGATGAGATAGCTGTCATCTTGTTAACCTTCGCAATGAGGGGACGCGCAAGAAAAACACAAGAGTTGTTTTTCTGAGCCAGCACCCAAGAACGTTCCTTTAAATGACACTCGACAAAGTAACACGTCAGTTTTGTGGTCGGAAGAAGAAAGTATAAATGAGTTTAAAAGTCAGGGTACAAAGTATTCAAAAAGATACCAGAGTAAGATACAGACACCTTGAAAGTCAACTTAAGTACCCAAGCAACAGAGTTATCCACCCAGTTTGTTTGTGTTCTTCTCTGCTTTCCGCTGGCTTCATTTTTGTTTGGGTTGTGTTTACCTGAAGGATGCATTTTTAAAACGGTTTTGAGGCTCCTGTCGCTTCCTTGGAAACAGCACAAAGACACCATGTAGGACACTAAGACTGAGAATGTCTTTGTGTTGCTATTGATGCCAACATCACCTTTAGCAAGAAAACAAGACTCCAAAAAAAATGTACCAAGGTGCGAGAAAAAAAAAGGACCTTGAACTTCTTGCAAAAACAGATTTTAATTGGTAAGAGGTCAGTGACACATTCAGATCCAAAACTAGGATTTCACAACAGCAAAAAGCAGGTTGCAACATTTTTTAATAAGCACAATGTTGGTGATATTCAGGTCCTGAATCTGCATGACATCATGGGAAGAGATTGGTGTATGCGAAGAGACAGAATCAAAGCTGAGGGGTTCGGGTTCCCAGCCTGGGGTCAAGTCCGAGTGAGACACCACTATCCACAGCAGTCCTGGAAAAACAGCCCAGTGCTTTTATTTTTAAGGCAAACTGTTTTTTGTTGGGGGGGTCCTGCAAATTGTTGGCTCCTCTGTAATTTTGTGGGCAGATATTTTTATTGATTTATTTTTGAAGGTACTCCGGTGGGCTAAAGGTAGAAACATGCCATCATTGCACGCAAAATAAATCACTGAAATAATCGTTCGGGACATTGTTTCCTTTTATTTTCTGTCATCTGGAGCAACAACAAGAAGGGAAAGTTCACCCAGCAGCGGTCATGATGTTGTGGCCACCCCCATTTGTTTTAGCCATGTTTCCATAACAACGGGCCATCAGCAATTTCTCAGGGTCACTCTGATTCTCCCACTTGGTCATTTTTCCAGCTTCACAAACGTCAACTTTCGAGACCCGAAAGTCTGAAACGTCACACATCTAGATTGTGCGACTGCTCCTAATCTTCTGGCTGAACGGTGCACATTGAGTTAAGTGTCCCAGACTGTCAGGTAGAAGGGCTAATCTTCTCTAATGGGGGGGGGGGGGGGCTGCACCGCCGACAGCTCGGGTCCTCACTTGGCCCCAAGAGAGCAAGATAAAATAAAAAAGCACGTTTAATGATCGGAATATACAGCTCGCCCTCATTAGTTTGAGTCCTGTGTATGCATGGCAAATTAATTTTAATTGATTTTAATTGACAGTCTCAACGTCTTTAAAAACTGCAATTCAGCATACTCTCAAGAAAACTTCTTGGAGTTATTAACAGATAACTTTAGATTGCTTTGGGAAACTTTAAACAGATTCTTTCACCTGATTAAAACACCTATTTTATGTAAATGCTTGTAAGTGATTAACTGTTAAAAAAACACAATTTAATCACATATCAGTTTTTTGGAGCTGATTCGAATAAACAGTCAAAAAGGAGCATTTGTTTAAAACTTTTAAAACAACTTTATTTTGGCACGGAACAAGTGGTCAAAGGTCAACCACTGCTTGCTTGCACCGGAACTAACATTGTCTTTCATGATCCCCGCTGTGTGTTTCACAAGTTTGCTGATGCTGAAGCCTTGAATGGGTTTGTTGGGATGCTATTTCTTTATTATGTCCCTCTAACCACCCCTCCTTCCCCCCTTTCCTCCCCAGATGTACATCCAGACGGCCACGCTGACCGTGTCCCTCAGCCTGAGCGCCTCGGTCTCGCTTGGCATGCTCTACATGCCCAAGGTCTACATCATTATCTTCCACCCCGAGCAGAACGTCCCCAAGCGCAAGCGCAGCTTCAAGGCCATCGTCACCGCCGCCACCATGACCAGCAAGCTGTCGCAGCTGGCGGCCGAGCGGCCCAACGGAGAGGTCAAAACGGAGCTGTGCGAGGGCGTGGAGGCCAGCGGTGAGTTGAGTGAGCTCGGGGGGCGGGGGTGGAGTTGGGGTTCCGTTTCACTGTGGCTGCTGCTCAAGCTTAATGAGGGGGAGGAGGAAGAAGAAGAGTAGTTGGAGTCCAAGAGCAGTGAAGGAAGCAAACGTTTGGAAGGTATGACTTAAAGGAGCCAAAGCCTGATCCGTTTGGCACCAGAAGTAGAACGTAAAGAGGTACTTTTTAGTTCCAAATGGCAGCAGAGTGGTAGATGGAAGAGTAAACGTTAGGAAAGTAATTGAAAAACTCATAACACTTAGCATCAGTAAAGCAACAGGCACCAAGTCTGGCTAAGTCTCGGGTCCCGCTAACAAGAAGCGATACGGGAACTCTGAGCTGAACTGAAGACAGACTGGATGCTGCAGTGACCTATCAGTCAAACCCCTCACACGAGGCGCAGGCTGGCCTGGGTCTGCCCCGCCTTGCAGTTCTTTTTCCCACCACAAGGTGGTCATGTCAGTAAATAATACAATTTCACAGACCACCAAAAGAAGCAAAAGAAGCAGGTTTTGGCTCCTGTGTGTTTATGGTTCACTGTCGTATTTCAGGCCAATCAGAGTGATTCATTAATCAAATCATCTTTTTCATTTTACAATCTCCAACACAAGATTTGTAGATATGTATCCCTACTTGGGTGTGTGACCCAGCCATCGCCGTGACCCAGGTCGCACAGTCAGCTTTAAAAAACTTGTCTGAGCAGTGTCAGAATGTCTCGATCCAGGCCGAGGCGGCAGGGGAGGAGGGAAAAGTTCTCCTCAAGAGGTGCAACGGACGAGACGGACGGGACGTCAAAGTTTGTTCCTTCAAATCATGAGGCTTTCATGATCAAGGCAGAGACAGTTGCGCCAATTAGCGCGCCTCATTCCCCTGCCGTTTCCCGCTCATCCCACCTCCGCTCGCCTTTGTCTGTCATGTCTGCGAGCGAGGCCCCACCCCCACCCCCACCCCTCAGTAATGAGGATTTAACAGGGAGCCCGCTGCAGTTTATATAGACGTCACCTGAGACCCGATCTGATGGAGCCAAACTGTCTACAGCGCAGCGGAGTTGCACTTCAAAGCCGATCTTCCGTCCGTCAGCAAAAAAAAAAGAAAAAAGTGGGAGACGTCGGATTGTTTACTCGTCGGAGATGTGCTGACTTGAACCGATCCGCTTTACTTTAACAAGCCGCAGCTTGCGCACCGCTCCCACTTTTCTCGATCTGATGCCGGGTTGGAGTTCGTCTTTCATCCTGCGGGGGGGATGTCGGACGAAAACGGGGCGAGTCAGCCTGCAGACGTCTGAGCTTTTCAGTTTGTGTTTTGTTTTAAAATATATCTTACCCAGAGGACAGAGGTGTCCAAAAAAAAGCCATAGCTTTCAAAATAAAGTCTGTTTTAACGTTTCACCTCCTCCGAGTCGGCTTTGGCTCCCATATTCTCCAAGGAACCCTCCGAAAGGAGTTCCAGACCCTGGCTGAGGAACCTTTTGCTCCGGAGCTTCGTCGCTGACGAATGTCTGACAACTCGTGACACGTGTTCAGCTGATCGGTCGGTATTTTTTTCAAGCTAGATGGAAGTGGTTCAAAGGACGCCCAAGTTACATTGACATGATTGTCTTTGTATGCTGTTATTCTCCACCCCCACTCAAAAACATCGTTTCAGGCAAACTCTGAGCAGGCAGTCCCATGTAAGCCCCTCTGAAGCCCACCTGACAGTGAGAACATCACATCCATTTTATGCCTCAACATTGTACTTCAGATTAAGGCCAGTTGGTGTTTTCATAGAGAGCCTTGAAGAAGAAGGGTGGGAGGAGGAAGGGAAGAAGAAAAACAGAAAGGAAGATAGGAGAGAATGAACGAGGGAGGAAGAGAAAGGTCGAAGGTGGGAGAAAAAATGGGGTGACAGAGTTAGAGAAGGCGAGAAGAACCGATAAAAAGATGATGGCGGTGAAGGTAGGAGGAGAGGTGGAAGAAGAGGGGTGAGGAGAGAAGGAAGGAAGGAAGGAACGAGAGAAAGGAAGGAAGGAACAAGAGAAAGGAAGGAAGGAAGGAAGGAAGGAGAGGTGGAAGAAGAGGGGTACAGAAGAGAAGGAAGGAAGGAAGGAAGGAAGGAAGGAAGGAAGGAAGGAAGGAAGGAAGGCTCAAACTTGTCAGCCGATGCACTTCTGTTATCAGAGGTGGTCCCATGTTTATGCCTTTTTTTCATCCTTTTTCTGGCGGTCGATTCATTTTCACGGGCCAACAAATCGTATCCATCCACCGTTTGTAAAAAAAAACCATCCATCCCTCCTTCTTTCATCCCTTTTTTTGATCCAGACCTTGTGTCCTGAGGACGAAGAAAAAGAACTCGTTTTTTTTTCTCGAAGTTCTCCAGACTTTTCACCATCATGTTGAAAGACTCGAGTGAATTTTCTTCAAACGTGTCCCTCACTCAGAAGCTGATGTGATCCCAGCGGTAAAAGATCGAGGTCGCTGTAACCGAACAACATGTTTTGTGGCGAGAAGTGGCTCCCTTTACAAATTCTGGTGCCTTTAAAACTCCAACTTTTCACCTTTAGGCGTCCTTCAAAGCTTTCCATAAACCGTCCCTGCCTGACAAGAGCCTCTCTGGATATTGACTGAGGACATTAAAAGGGAACCAAAAGCATACCCCTCGATACTTTTTAATTACACTTTTTTAATAACCTTCACTGTGTTTGTTTTACGAGGCAGAGCAGACATTAATAGAAGAAGCAGAGCTCTGGTCGGCAGGCGCGCACGACCGTGAGGTCGTAAATGCTGCAGAGTAGCTTGAAAGAGCGTTACAAAGTTAGACTTGCAGATATTGACATCTTAACCACCTCTGGCCACCCACTACACGGGGTCACCAACTATTCGTTGGAATCAAGACGGTTGGAACTGGAAGGGGGGGGGGCTGTTAAAAACATGAAAGATGCTAAAACAAGATGAAAACAGAACCCCTTTGGGTCTGGGAGTTCAAATAACATATATGTTGTTTTACTTCATTGTGAAAGTAAAGTTTTATAGGTTTTTAGGGACTCATGCAAGCACCAAAAGGAAAGGGCTCTAGACAGTGGTAGTCGAGCACAGATGTTTTCCCTGGACGAATGGCGAGATACAAAACTAGAACAGGAAGCGCGTCAGTCACCGAGTGTAGTTTAAGGCTTTTCCCACTAAAAGTAAAGATCTATAACAAGTTCTTTCAACCAAATGACAATGTGCAACACTGAAAAGTTTCACTCTGAATTAAAAAGATACCTGGATACGCTGTAACCGCGTGTGCGTGAGAACAGGAAATGCAGGTCGATGTCGCCACACAAAGGATCATATAGTTAAAAAAAAAAACAACATGTAAGGACCGGAAAGCACTGATAGAAAAGTGGGAGCAGATTTCAGCTGTAAACACCGCAAATCACTCTCGCGCACCTTCCGAAATAACCCCCAAAAAACAAACAATGACGGGCCCAAAAGACTATCAAGCACGACGGTGTCACTCTGTCATCGTTAGAGCATAATTACCAAAGTGCCGCTCTGCCACCGTCGAAGCAAACCGCGCTCAGTTGACGGCGCATCTCTTCTGACAGCCGCCGTCTGGGAGAGCAGATTGCTGAACGGCACCCAATTGGCCGCCGTCTCCCAGCTTCTTCTGAAAGCTTCAGAAAGCCCCCTCGTTGGCCAACGGCCAGGATGCGGCAGTTTTAGCGCGGTCGATTCTGGAATCTGAGAGGAAGTCGTCAACCAGAGTCAAAAACAAATGCGAGGGACTGAGTCGGAACGTGTCGACCGGACCGGGTCCTATAAAAGTCGGCACCTTGGTGGAGAACATGGTGGCGTTGGACTGAGCTTTGTTTATTCTTTCTCTTTCAGTGCCGCCGACCAAAACCACCTATGTCAGCTACACCAACCACGCCATGTAAGGAAGCCCCCCCCCCCCTTCATGGGACAAAGCGGGACCTTTTACAAGCAACCTTTCCGTCGGACTCGGCGGGAACGTCGGAGGGGAAAGCACTCCCACACGTGTGAAGGGATGGCAAAGGATCCGAGAAAGGAAAACGGGACATCCGTGGTGGTTTTTTTTGGTCTTTTTTTGTTTTTTTTCTCATTTGCGGACAACAGGAAACGAGCCGAAAAAAACTCACCGGAACCGAACGGGCCATCCGAGAGACCCGAAGGGGGATCGGAGGGCTGAGAGATGTGAGAGAAGAAAAAAAAGAAAGAAAGAAATCTAAACGTTAAAAAAGTGAAACAGAATTTTAAAAATAAACAAATGAAATTGTGGGGACCAACCGTATTTGTTGTGATTCTAATTGTACGATGAAAAAAAACTGAGGAAAAAAAAGAAAAAAACACTTGTTATAGTTGTGAAAAATTTTCTGATTCTTGTCTCATGTCGTCCGTTTGTCGACCTGCATTATGAGATGAGTCCGTCGCTGTTTTTTTCTGGCTAACTGAACGGTAGCTTTTTTTTCTGGTTTGTGAAACATCTCAATGCTATGTTGGAACTGAAGCATGCCCCCCCATTTTTTGATACAAATGATCTATTTATAATAAAGGAATGTTTTTCGCAAGTCGCTGCCAGTCGTCGGGGTCTGCTTCCGGGTCGGTTCAACGCGTGCCAATCGGCAGACTCTGAGAATAAACTCCAGACTTGTGAAAGATTTTGGAACATGGCTGTTTGGTTTTCAGTGTCTTCTTGATTATTGGCTTATTGACACTGGTTTGCAGGAGTGTGTGGCGTTACGAGTTGACAGTTTTTACCTCCCGACCCCGCTCCCAAGGTTGGTGGTTCGATCCACCCCTTCTGTGAGTCCAAGGGGTTCCTCTGGCAGCAATACGAAGTGTCCCTGTCCCTTATGTAAAGCTCACAATGACTCCTGAAGCAGCGAATAAGTGCAGTTTACCATATTTCGGGGTGATTATCAGACTTTGTGAGCCGACTTGACGATATCAGACTGTCGACAGACACTGTATGACTGACACTGCGACTTAAATATGACATCGACCTGAGGGGGTTGCGGCCGTTTTTACACCTTCAAATGGACGCATCTTTGGTTGTCATTTACAACAGAGTCATCTCATGGAGCCAGCAGGAGCAGAGTCAGAGGTGATGCTTAACTGCCTCCGCAGGTTGGCGTTAAAGGAGAGAAGGAAACAAACAGAAGAGCAGCACAAAAGTTTACGTCAAACATAAAAAACGACATTGATTCGCAAGTTAATCCACATGCTGCAGTCTTGAGGAAGTCAGGAAATACTGTGCATCAGTTTCCTGGCAGAGAACCTGCAGAAAAAGGACGGAGTAGATGCAAAGGGGACAGAAGTTGAATGTGGACGGTTAGTTGGACGCTTCATGGAACGGAAACGGTTTAAAACTGCGCTCGCTTCCTCGAACTGCAAGTGGAAGTTTGTTCCACAGCAGAGGAGCCCGATAGCCGAAAGCTCTGCCTCCCATTCTACTTTGAGCTATTCTCGGAACATCCAACGATCCGGCACTGTGAGAACCAAGAGTTTCGCTGGGACGATATGGCACCAACAACTCTCCGAGATATGAAGTGGCTTGGTCGTTTTACGGCTTTATCGGTTAAGAGGTCTGAAATGCTACTCTGAATTTCACCAGAAGCTAGATGGAGAGAAAATTATTATTGGAGAAATATGACCCCTCCTGTTGGGTCACAGGACTCTTGCCTCTGCATTTGCAATCAGTTAGAAAACTAAAGAAGGCTCCTCATGTGGCTCAACTGTTTCTTGAGTCGCTCCCCTCAGAAAGGGACCAATCAGCACCTCAGAAAAAACCAATCAGCTTCTCATTTTCTGGTGGTTTTCTCAACACAAGCTGAGATGAGCCCAACGAAACGGTGCTGCATCGAAGCCAGTAACACATTATTTCACTCATTCATTAATTCCAGGCAGTAAACGCTTAAATGATTGACTGACTGCCAACTCTGGTGATAAAAAGAAACGAAATGCAACAGAAGCCAATGTCATGCCAATTCTGAGTCTGAATACCGTGGGTGCAGCGGAGGCCACAAGTCGGATGATAAACAGAGAAGTGCTTGAAGAAAAAAAAAATGAAGCCTCGGTGCTGGGGGGAGGGGGAGCCGCAGGGCCGCGACGGCCCCAGCGTTCTGTCGGCACGCGGCGATGCTAGCAGACAAAAGTGGAACAGACATCGTCGCGCAGCTAATGGGTCGCTCTGGGACAAGCGTGTCAATATTCATCGGCCCAGGACCTCGTCTCGGAATGGGAACGGAATAAATCAGAACGCCGCGTTCCGTGTTCCATCTTAGCCAGGGACCCGGGGAGTGTCCTCGCAAGTGGAGCACCGCGCGGCGAAGAGGAACACCTCGTCCAGATATAGACGCTAACAAGGCGGTGGACGCGGAGCTGGGGAGCGCCGGCTACAAGTCCAGAAAGCAGGGGGAACCAGCTCACCCAGTTTCATCCTTGGGATTCCAGGGAAAAAAAACAACCCTTAAAAATCCTGGTAAAAGTAGGGAAAATGATTTAACTGGTTCGCTTTGTCAGTGCGTCAGCTGAAACCGGTTTTTATCCGTGACTTTGTGGGATTTGGGAGCAGATCCCAGTACGCTGCACAAAAAGGTTGCTTTCTCGGCTCGCACGACTCCAAAGATCACTGGCTGGTTTCTCTCTCTTGGGGGGGGGGGGACTGTACTGCAAAAACAGGTTTACTAGAAAGAAGTAAAATATTCCTAAATTCAGTCAATTTGTCTTGTATTAAGTAAAAAAATCTGCCAACGGGGTAAGCTTTTCTTTACCTCACAAGAATTCTTCAAATAAGCACAAAGTTCTCACCTCTGACAGACTAAAATGGGTCTTAAAACTAGGTAGAAAACCTCAATTCAAGTAAATCCTTGATAAAAAAAATCCCCCCACATATTTAATTATGCATGTTTTCGGCCTGTGGGAGGAAGCCGGAGTACCTGGAGAGAACCCACACATGCACAGGGAGAACATGCAAACTCCACACGGAAAAGCCCAACCTGGCCACAAACCCAGCGCCTTGTTGCTGTGAGGCGAGAGCGCTAACCAACACGCCACCGTGCAGCCCATTTCTTGTTTCTTTGCATTGTTAAATTGAGAAGTTGTACAAATGTTCTTACTCTTAAATCGAGGCAAATAATCTTGTTGCTGCACTGGGTTTTATTGTGAAACATTTCTCGACCCTGTTTTTGGTTTATTCCATCTCAAAAGTAGCTGGGATATTTTATTAAGTAAAAGTTAGCCATGCTTTCTTAAAATGTGATTATTTTTCTCATTCAAGACATGCTTGTCAAGATTTATTTTCGTTTTGGACAAAAAATAAGACTTGTTTCCTTGATACAAGGCTTTTTTACTTTCTTGAATTTTTTTTTTCCAGTGTGGGGAGCGAAAAACCAAGGAGGAGGATTGATCTGATTCACAACCATCTGGTAGCGAAAACCACTCGTTTCTGATTAATGTGGCTACGATGCTTTTCAGACTGGAGTCGGCAAGTCCAGCTCACTGTGCGGCAGACACGGCCGAGGACATTTTCGAACAGAACTCAGTGTGTAAAAAACTTACCGATTGAAAGTAAGAAATTATGAATAAGTGGAATAAATGAATAAATATGAAGACGGGTCAACCATCGGCGATCACTGAGGACGAGCTGCCTGCTGTCACGCTGTGGAAGAAAAACCAGAGCGAGACGAGGTGTTTCTATCTGTGTTTGGCTTCACTGTAATGTTTTGAGAAAGGGTTGAAGTGGAGAGCCTCCAGTCACACTCCAAGTAAGAGTGACCCAGGTCACAGTTGTGTGTGTGTGTGTGTGTGTGTGTGTGTGTGTGTGTGTGTGTGTGTGTGTGTGTGTGTGTGTGTGTGTGTG
>JASSRZ010000080.1:0-20255 GCA_032164315.1 Malacoctenus gilli | reverse complement strand
GTGTGTGTGTGTGTGTGTGTGTGTGTGTGTGTGTGTGTGTGTGTGTGTGTGTGTGTGTGTGTGTGTGTGTGAAAAAGTCAATGAGCGGTTGCAGCTGAATGGGTCTGCTGAAGAATGACACACAAGAAATATGATGTAAGAATGTGTCGCTGAGTTATGTAACCGACTCCTCCGCCTACAGTTATTCACAGTATATTAGATCGCTGCGTGTGAGTGTTGTTTTTTTTCTTTGTCGCGCATACCTGAGCGCACTATTTCTAGTTTCTTTTTTTTTGGGGTAGATAGTCGGAGGTATTTTTAGACGCACTCTGTCATTCCTGAGATGCTTGTTGGGGTTGGTGTGTCAGAGAGAGTGTGTTTATTTGTGTGTGTTGTGTGCTCCCCCACTGTGTTGCTCAGTGAGCTGAGAGCGGATTGGACAAATAAAGCAACAAGAAAGACAAAATGATACACAAAGGAGGGAACGACTGCAGCGCAACATCACAATGGAAGCTTCATGTTTAACGTGCGATAATTCAGACTGCGTACCAGAAAACGGCTGCACTTGGTGAATATGAGAGCATGAATCAGTGTTAAACAAGGTCATCTAATGGAGTAATTGGTTAAATATGATAAACGACTCACATGTAGAAGTAACATTTGAGCGGCGTGTGGGTCAGTCTGTTATATTATTTAGTGGGAGGAAGATGCTCTATGCACTGGATGTCAAAGCAGCAACAAAACAGCAAAGCTAACCAGCCAGTGTGCAGACAGCAGCTCCATAAAGGGAGGCTAATGTGTGTTTCAGGCAGCTGATGCATCATCGTAGCTGCCGGTGATACAGGCCAATGCTGATGTCGCTGACTGGGAAGCTGTCGGGGCACCGAATTCGTTGAGGCCGAACAAGCAGCTCCTAAAGTAAACAGAGGTTTAGTGAAATAGCTACCACTCTCCAAGACAGTAGCTTGAGCTAACAGCTGGTGCATCATGATTTATATAAGCCAGAGCTGATATGAGGGGAATATACAAGGTTCCGTTGGTGAGTTCAGGGAAGATGCTCTTTTATGTGGATTTTAACGCTTCTTAAGAAATCTACATTGACACGTTTGTACAATCAAAAAGAACAAGGAGAGCTTTCTTTTAGTTAATTCCCAATTGGAGCACAATGCAAACTTTTGGGTGGGTGAAGGTGCCCTTTCATGCTTTCCATGCACAGCCTCACTCCATCAGGAGGCAGATGTGGGCTCTCTGCATTCTGATCAGCAGCACTTAAGGATCTTGCAGTCCAGGTCTCCTGGTCTGACGTTTGCAGACTCGCTGCACTTCCACTCCAAAAACCCTTCATTTAGCTCCCCATCCTTTGAGGGACTCCATCGCTCGCCTCTCTGACTCTCTCTCCCTCTCCCTCTCCCCCTCTCTCTATCTCGCTTTCTCTCTCCCCATCTGCCCATTCACTGAGCCGCTTCTCTGTTCATACAGTGAATTAATTTCAGTGAATGCTCCTCTGTTCATCAAAGGATGGCAGGATCTCTCAGGTGATGAGCTGTGGGGGTCTCGAAGCCCTGCTGTCAAAATTTCAATTGGATTTGAGAGGACCCCCCCCCTCTCCTTTCCTTTGCTGTTACTGGACATCACTTAGCCAAATGAGATTATCTTTGCCCCCCCCCCTCGCTGCGAATCGGGCCCGGGGTCCGCCAGCATTCATTTGGTCTATTTTTAGTGGTCGCTCTCCCTTGGCTCGATTGGCCGGGCGTTACGCTTCGCCTGCACAGGACGCAAACAAACACAGCAGCTCAAATGTCACTAGATGCGGCCACATGAGTCTGATGTTCCTTTTTTCTGAGGGCTTTGATTGGGGCGTCGCTTCGCATTTAGCTCGGCAAGCCGGAACAGGAGAGAGGAAGCCGGACGAGGAGGAGCGCGATTGGAGCGTTTCATGTTTGATCGTTTTTCTCATTTCCAGCATTTGACTGACATTTACAGTGCAGGATTTTATTAGCCATCAAAGGCCTCGCTTATTGCTGCCATAAATACTTCGGACTGCCCGAGGCTACAACGTGCGGTGATCAAACGGCGAATAACGGGGGAGGGAAAGAAAAAAAACGTAACGATGTCAATCCTCATTGTGCGTCGGTACAAAAAATGGGTCCAATCAGGACACGTAAACACTCGCTGAACACACGCTGTAGTAAAAGTGAGCGAATCATCCCGTCATGGTCATCAGACCACCGTGAAGCATTTGCATTGGCGTCTCTGTGAAACCATACACAGAGTGTCAAATGTAATTACAATGTAAACAGGTCTGAGTTCACAGTGAGACGTGCGTCTTCTGTTTCTCTTGCAGCGGGATTCCCGGGCGGAAATGCGGCACCATCATCGTGAGAGCCGAGGAGCTGAGCAACTGCAGGGTAAGACGCTGCCCGGACCCCGTGCTGACCTGTCGACACCTCCGTCACATACCTGACCCTTCGTTAGCTGCAACGTCCGCGATATTTCCCTCCCTGATCTAACTGATATGCCAGCCACCCACGCCGGCTCTCTTTAGCGCTGCACTCGACAGGATGCGTTTGAAAGTTGCAGAACGGCGTGTGTGTGCATTCGAGAAACCTGCGAATCCCCCCCCCCCACCCCCTCACGACAAGACCTCAGGTTGAGATGGAGAGGTGCTGATCCACATCTATCTGACGTTCCTCGCTGTTTAAATTAAAGGTGTGTTCACACTTGGGACGCATGATGTGATATACAAGACGTCTGGTTACGCTCGCACCACCGGTAAGGTCTCAGTGTGCGAGTGTGAGCGTTGCTATGCCAGCATTCTCAGAGCAGGTCTGTGTTTGCTCAGGAAGGAGGAGTCAGTCTGTCAGTTAACTTGATTAACCCGCTGAGAAAGAATCCAATCCGACTGATGGGATGGTGCTGGTGGAGCTGCAGCCATCGGGAGGGTTCTGGACAGTGTCTCCAGATTCCTTTTGATGCCAGGACAAAATCTGTGCAGTTAGAGTTCTGTGATACATGGAAACAAGCCACTGTGGGCGGAGCCTCAAGTCCTGATCATTTGCCATTGAATACAAAGAGGCAGTCTCCCTCCAAGGTCCCATCCGTGGTCCATGGGCTGGCTATCTTCTGTTCGCTGTCGGGAGCCCGACTTCCTGGTGCTGCCTGAGGTTGGCCCTCATCTGAGTGCTTTTTTTTCTTCGTGTGTTTCATCATGTATGACGTTGGAATATCAATACAGTCAACCAAGCATTGTTTCTCTAGTAAACGTGAAAATTAGCACAACAGGAAGTTGTCCTAGAAATATTTCTTTGGAATCAAAATGATGAAATTCTCGGTCTAGATCTGTCTGAATCTTGATCAGTTATCACACCGTATGCTGTGTGAGATTAAAACCTGAGTTCCCAGACGAGGTGTGAATGATTCAAACGTCAAGTGATTGACAGGTGGATCCCATTCTCCCCAAACTTCTGACAACAGGCTCCGCTGCTCTTCTTCTTGCGACAGAAGCGTGTCCTTGTCTTTGGGCAGAAGTCTAAAGGGCTTGGACGAAAGGTGGGACAGAAACCTTAAAACGATGGCTCGTGAAATGAAATGAATTATCCGACTGTCAGAGCACTGATCCCTCGATAATTGCTCATTTGTTCTGGAGAGAAAGTCCAAACAAATGCGGCCTGATACAAAAACGAGCTTTCAAAATCCTCAGTGTTTTATCTTTAATCTGCAAGTAAGCTCATTTGAACAGGCGCGCTGCGCGTTGTCTGTGTTTGACCTGGATGGAAGCGTGAATAGAGAGTTTATGTCAGAAACGACGTTGGGTGGAGGCTTGCTGTTGGGTGGTGTGAAAAGAGGAGTGAGAGAAAGTGGTGTGAGAAGTCCAACTGATGGCCTGCTGGTCATTTGTGATGTAATTGATACCAGTTTTGCCAAGATAAGTGTTTTTTTTATGAGCTTATGGGTAAAGGGGAGTCTTTTTGTATACCGTATATTTGGGATTTAGTAAACAACTGATAAACAAAGAGTTTCTCACTGTTTGCATCACTGCAGATGTTCAAAACCTTTGGCCCGACTCGTAATTCCTCCTTCCATCACTCAGGAATAAGACCCCAAGACACCTGGGACAGTTTCTCTCCTCATACCTGAAGGAAGCTACAGATAATCAGACGTTTCTGGAGCAGACATGGGAAAATATGCAATGCTTATGGGGGGCTCCAGGGAGTTGAAGCTGGCATCCACTGACTCGTTCAGACTGTTAGAAGTCTTTCAGGGACCTCGGTTTGCCGTCCATCGTCTCGTCAGTCCTTCTCTTTGGTCAGAGGTCAGACTTTGGTCATTTGTAACAAACCATGAACAACATGATGAGGTCACACCTCACCGGAAAACACAGAGACCCCAATCTCCCCCCCTTGTTATCGACCGCGTCCCACCGTCAGTTTCAGACTGAGGAGAAATTGACCATTTTCAGCCTTTCTGGTTTTGTCTCACTTCTCATTCGGGTCTTTTCATCCTGACGTCGTTCCTCCTGCACGGTTTTGAGAGACTTTTAAGTGACCAATGTTGAAGCTCATTCCACTGCGAGAAATAACAGCCAAGGTCTGAATTATTGGCGTTAGTCTTGGTAATATCCTCTAATGTCACACTCCTTCAGGATGCCGCGAATGCCCGCTATCGGCTGCAGGAAATCAGTGACGGAGAGCCGGACGCAGCCAAAGCTAATAAACAGCAGCGCGTCGGCCGAAACCGACCAAAGTATCAGCAGAAGAAGCACTCGATAATCCGTGTCCCGCATCCTTCTGCCTGATAGTAACACTCCCCTCTGATAACATTAGTTTGGATTGTGCGTGTCCCCGAGGGTTGCGTAACGTTTGCGTTCCTCCTCCTTATCTCCAGGAGTCGGTGATGCTCCAGTTCTGCGGCAACAAGCTGGACAAGAAGGATTTCTTCGGCAAGTCGGATCCCTTCCTCGTCTTCTACCGCAGCAACGAAGACGGATCGTAAGTTGACAGGCGGCGTCCGTACGCGTGGCCGTCAATTTGCCGAATTAGCCGAGGCGCCTGTCTCGCTTTCGCACTCGGCGACACGTGAACGCCCGGCGCGAGGACGCGGCCCGAGACGCTCGCAGACTCCGACGAGCGGGGGGATCGTTCATGCTCCAAAAAACTCTCACACGGCAGCTATAAGAGCTGAACTGCCTATATGATGTTACGTAAGGCTCCGTATGCCTCCCATCCGTCAAACCGGAGGAAGCGGCGGAGGGAAGGGGATGAGCAGAGATAATGGGACGGAGCTGACAGAAGCGAGATAAAGGAGGGAGGGGGAAGGGGGGGGGGGTGCGGATGAGATAGAGTTAAGTGAGATCCGTGTGCGGAGGTCGCAGTTCCTTTGCCCCGCAGACGCTTTTATTCAACTCGACTTCAGCGGCTCGCACTTAACACGTTCTCCTTTAGTGCAGCTGGCTATTTACTGATGCAGCCTAAATGTTCCGCTGCAGGCTGCGACGGCGGCAGAAAGACGCCACATTTAAGGGGGAAAAAAAAAGAGAGAAGAGGAGTAAAGAGGAGGAGGCGCCTATTGTGGCCTGGGATCAAGCTCTGAAACACCTTTGAACATCTCGCTCCGCTCTGTGACAAAGAGACGAAGTGCAGAGAGGGTGGGGTGGGGAGGTTTTCATCCGCTAACAGCTCTCTTTGCTCCCAGGTACACTATCTGCCACAAAACAGAGGTGGTGAAGAATACCCTGGACCCAGTGTGGCAGGCCTTTAAAATCCCCGTCAGGGCGCTGTGTAACGGAGACTATGACAGGTACAGGACAGCCCCCCCCCCCCCACAGAGCACACAGAAGCAGTCCAAAGAACACAGAGGCAGGGTACAAAGAAACAGTCTATAGAGAAATATATGTCGCTGTAAATAATTCCAGTGTTTCTATTGACGTTAAGACAGTCTGAGGTCCGTGGGAAGTGAAATCAGCTTCCACTTTGGTCGGAATGTCGGCCAAATTCAATATCACGCGGACCAGACCGGCTCTGTCACCACACAATGACTTTAAGTAAGAACAGTTTCAAAACAAGTTTGTTCCAAAAACACTGACAACAAATTTTTACATGTCTCACAAGAAGGTAGCAAACATTCTGTTACACATTGTCCATTTGTACTGCTGCCACCGACTGTTTCGTTCTGTTATTGCATGTTCACTTCTGTGTCAGTGTGATTGGCAGCTGGCGTTCACCTGAAAGTTCACAGAAATCCAAGTTAGTTTCCCTAAAACTACATATGACGACTGAATGAATCAACATGGGTTTTAAAGTTTGCTTACTTGATCTCTAAAGCAACTATGGCCCAAACTGTGCTAAGCGTTCCGATCAAACAGACCCTCCCCGCTCACAAACAAGGGTCTTTCGCATCGGTCCGGGGCCTGTGACGCCAGATAAATCTGTTTACGTGATAAAGCTGCTGGGGATTTACGAGCAGGTGTGTGTTATCTGAGAGCTGGGCGGTGTTTATGTTCCCGGTTTACCTCGGTCCGACAGGGATCTCCCAATAACGACCTTCAAACACATCTCGCTCTCTCATGAGGCCAGCTACCAAATGTTTAAGCAGAGAGCACTTTAACTCGAAACGTTCTCCTCTCATCCTTCCTGCCCTTCTTCTTCTTCTTCCTCCCCTCCCTTGCAGGAGCATCAAGGTGGAGGTGTACGACTGGGACCGAGATGGAGGGTGAGCTTTTTTTTCCTTCCCGTGTTACGGTGCTTAATGCTCCGCTTTAATCCCATTACTCAATCCACTCGATTAAAACCAGGCGCCCTTATAGGAGTCAGAGATACCGAGAGCACACGCAGCTAAACTTTTACCGCCTGCGCCTGAAAAATGAAAAAAAAGAGCTGCCGTGATAGCATCGGAGCATATGTGTAAATTTGGGGGGGGGGGCTTTGGGGATTAAAGTCACAGAGCCCACTCAGGAATGGCTGTCCTCGCACACCCTCCTGTTTTTGTGCTGCTCCAGCAGCAAGCGGAGGCGACTATCAGCGCACAGCCACGTGCGCAACAACATGCGAAGCTTTTTCTTCTGAAGAGGTTCTCTGTTGATGGAGCCCGAGCTGCCTTTGTGCGGCTGCAGAACGTCAGTCAGGAAACGAGGTCCGTTTGAAGCGAGTGAAGTGACAGTCCACCGGAGGCGCTGTGTTGTTTTTTTTCCCCCCTTGTTCCGCATCAAAGTTAGTGACACTTCAAGGCTATTTAGCCCCCGATGCTCATTAAGATCTGACCAGGGATCCAACCACACTGATTATCTCCAGGAGATGATCAAACTCGCTGCCACACCTACGCCTCCGGGAAGCAAGGAGCTAGTTAGTGAGACTCCGACTAGGAAGACTTTGCAGACGACGTGAAGTCACTACAAAGTGATAAGCATTGCGTTCAAACAGGCCTGTGTGCTGTGGCTGTTTGTGGGCTCAAGATAACGGGAAGATGTTTGTTTCTATGTGGATGACATGAAGCTGTTTACGTCTCTTCCACAGCCACGACTTCATCGGCGAGTTCAGCACCAGTTACAGGGAGATGTGCAGGAGCCAGTCACAGTTTCACATCTATGAGGTAGTTCTCCACACACATGCACATATATCGCTCACATTTACCACGTTCAAAGGAGGCACTAACTGACTCAGCCTTCACCAGCTAGGACTGCTCTTATCCTGATTATGGTCCCTCCCGTTATTGATATTTTTCTTCCGCCAGCGTTCTCACACTTTGTGACTGCAGACTTATCACTGTAAAAAGCATCTTTAAAAACATGGTTTTACAGCTTAAAAGCATCAGCGATAACCGCTTTCCCGACTACGTGAGCGTAGGTTTTCACTGCTCCCCTCTGGCTGCAGTTCAGCTTGTGCACATGTGCTTTTGGGGCCTGAATCCAGAGCGCATCCAGCAGGGAGCTAGGGCAGAAAAACAGGGGGGAAACACATACATCAGTGTTGTTGGCCACTGACTGGTTTTATAGCCCGCAGATCTTCCCACATAAATCAAGGTTAGCTCGCTCTGGCCATTCATAATGCAGCGACGCGCGTGCTCAGACATGAAAAGGCCGTCTTGCCTCATTAGCATTTGGTGTGGGTGAAGCTCAGGGTAAAATGGTTCCATCCCGGGTGAGTCCCCCCCCCCCCTTCCTGTGGTCGAAGTATTCCAGCTTATGCTTATTCAGCAGGTTTTCATAGATTTTTTGGGGGGGCATGAATAACTCAAGATTGAAAAAACCCTCCTCTTGACGGGTCGCTTCTGCACAGGAATGTGCCAGGAGTCGTCGCCCCTCCCTCTCTTCATACCCAACTTGGAGGCAGCAGCAGAAGGACGCGTGTCCCCCTCTACTTCTGCCACCCCCAGCCATTCACAGATTGTATAATCAGCTGTGTTGAAAAGAATCATAAATCACTCAAGGTTAGGAGGCTGTAAAGCTGCTTATGAGGCACAGCCGGAATTACAGAGTACAAGTAGAATGAGGTGCTTCTCACCCCCTCGCTTCCAACCCCTCCCTCCCCCTGTTTATTATAAGCAATATATACAGCAATAAACTACAAACGGACCACCATATATCAGCAGAGAGCAAATATAACTAATGGCTCACTCTCAGCATCGATACATAAGAAGATTTATCGGGAGACACCAGAATATCCAGATAAATGAGATAAATACTGGAACGAAAGTACTTGACAAGTACTGGAACTAAAGCAAGTTCAAAGCATGAATAGAAAAGTTGCAGTAGGTTAGTTCTTTTGCTAAACATGCCTCAATTCATAAAGAAGTCAAGCCATGTGTGCATCTCTCTGTACATCCTCCAATCACTCCATCCATCTCTCAAATACTTAACATAGTCGTCAGCATATAGATGCAGATAAGTTCCTCCTGTTTGTTCTTGTTGCCGGTTCTTTTTCAGCCCTTTAGCGGTTTAGCACATCATTGCTTATCTTGGTAGATACGTTAGATGATTCACTGCTACGGCTGTTGTTGTGCAATGGGCACACATCACAGCTTTAAGGATCCAAGCCTGCGATTTCTCCCCAGGTGCTAAATCCAAAGAAGAAAGGCAAGAAAAAGAAGAAGTACCTCAACTCAGGAACGGTGAGTGTTCGCTCGGTCTTTTCGCGGCTGTATGTCACGTTATCTTCACGACGTGACCCTGAAGGTTACATTTACACTTTTGGACGTCCTGTTTATCAAAATAGCTGCTTGGGTGGGGGTGTGAGGGGGGCTCATTTGATCTTTTGAGATGTGTTTAGAAGTCTGGTGCCACTGTAAGGAGACAGTGATGTCAGGATGTATAGTCCCTCTTTCAAAGCCGTCCTGTTTAATAGTCGGTCTCGGCCCGCCGTGAACTAATTCTGTCTGCCTCGACCAAATTCAGCAGCCTCCACTCGCCTCGCGTCGGTCTCATCATTTTAGATTTGTTTTTGGAGTACACAAAGCTGAATATTGGACTCCTGGCTGGATTTTTCAACCTGCTTAACTTCCTATCGAGAGAAACACGTGAGACAGCTCCAAAGCCTGCAAATGTACCTGGTCTTCACCGTCATTTGAGACTTTCAGACGAAATTCTGATTCGCGAACAGGCGTTCACAGCACAACCCGAAGAAATCGGTGCCTCTGAGTCTGACTGCAGGTGAAAGCCAGCGCTCGTGCTCAACAGTGTCAGGACACTCAATCATAGCTCTGCTTCCAAAAGTAATAAAAAGCATCAACAGAACTTTTCTCACCCAGGTGGGAAAATGATCCGCCGTCTTCAATCCTGAGTGAGCTTCCGATAACTCCAGGAAAGCATCTATTGTGTTTCAGGTGCCATTCAGCCCACTCTAAATCTCAGTTTTATACCTTTGTCTAAATTTATCGTCAGGTCTCTTTACAGGCTCTCCATGAATATTTAGTCTGTTTTACACTCCACTCCTGACAAATCGACCTCGTAATGTGTTAGATTTATAAGGATTCTGCCGGAGAACGTCACGTTTGAGTGCCTGTGAACCAACTTTAGGTCTTTGGTGTCTTCACCTTTTGGAATTAAGGAGCTAAAGAAATGAAATTTAGTGTAGTAGATCGAGGTCGCGAGCTCTCTTCAAGCATCGTAAATGTCTGTTTTCGGGAAGCAGCTACAGTCACACCTCGTCGTGTTATATCTTGCACTCGGATCTGACGCTCATCCTCCATACTCGACTCAGCTGTCCATGGCTCAGGTTCAGCCTCCCCTGTACGTGAGGCTTCACTTAAAAAACAGTCACAAGGCAGCTGACCCAGATTCCGTGAGTCACTCGTCCTAAACCTGGGACCCGGACCCTCTTTGGGGAGGAGCAGTATGTGTGTTTTATGGCCCACAGTCACTTTAGGAGACTGAGTCTCAACGGCAGAGGTGGGCCATTGGATATACTCTCATGGGGGCTCCAGGGATGGTCTGATGTAAATAGACAGTGTATGTTCCAAGTTCCTATGTGTGGCTGATGTGTACAGAAAAGTCTCAGTCTCAAATGATTTATTCACTTAAGCAAACATAATTACTTTCAGCGCCTTTATGTTGCCGTCTCAGCACTCCATTTAATCAAAGCGACCTTTTCCTACCGCTCTACTTCACGCTTCATGTTTCACACTCAGCCAGCAGTTCTCTCACCAACAGGCTCCCATATTTGTTCTGTACCTGTTGGATGTACCCCTGTGTTTGTTTGGTTTTTTTTTCCTAACTCCACACGTGTTTGTGTTGATCTAATTGGGTTTGTAACTGCGACCCAGCAAGTGGCAGGAAATTAATTCCATTTGCTCATTAAGCCTGTTGTTACAGACACGTCATACATTAACCTTTATCTCCCCAACAGACACTTAGAGGTGAGGTGATAATCAACATCGGCCCGACTCGGCTCGCATAAATGCAGCAAAACAAGAAGAGGGTGTGAGACCACAAACGAAGAAAACAAATCAACACAAAGTAGAACTGAAAGTAGAAATGTTGGAAACTTTGGAGCCTTAACTTGAAAAAAACCCCCAGTCACTGGGCCAGATTGGTATTTTATTTTGTATTTCTTGTATTTCTGGTCAGAACTCTTCAAAGTAAAGGTTTACTTCAGACTTTTGGGAGTTTTCTCAGCCAGCATCTTGGTTTTTCACACGATCAGTACCTGCGGCCGGACACTTTTCAGCAGCCATCCGTCCAAATTCCTCAGCTGAGCTGAGTCAGCTGCTGGATGTGACGACGCAGCGGCCGCCAGCTCGAATCATTTCAGCCGGCGCGATGACCAGCGGCCGCGCCTGGGAGACGGAGCAGCAGGTGTCGCCTCGATAATCCCCGAGCGTCGCATTGTGTTGCTTCCAATGCCATTGACGCACTCTTTGAGTCATGGTGACCCCGCCCACGTTGAGGTGGGCCGCGGTTGTGGAGGAGAACCACTTGAACCGAGCAGTTGAGTGGCTCTAAAATTAGTAAATAGAAAAGCAGCGTTTTATTGTGAGTGTTTGCGAGATTGTGACAAGATTGCGACATTTTTCCAAGAGCTTTAACACGCTGGGTCCCGGATACTTGAACGGCACCAACGGGGTCGTGTGTGTGTGTGTGTGGGTGGGTAAATGCAATAGGTTGAATGAACTATTTTCAACTTCCGAGTTGGAAAATATCATTTTACCCTTTCAAAATAAGAGCGGAGGTGTTATTTAGCCTCCTTTTGCAGGTAAAGACAATATTTCAGTCAATCAGCTGGGACAAACCTTGTCCAGCATCGACAGTGACACCGAGTCTGTCTCTGATTGGCAGGTCACCCTCCTGTCCTGCCTGGTGGACACGGAGCTGTCCTTCCTGGACTACATCCGAGGCGGGTAAGTGCTGCACGACGACTGACAGGAGAGCGAGATGGATCCGGGGTGTACAGTTAATACTTCGCATGAGAGGATTTCTGCGCCGGGTTATCTCGGCGCCTTCGTGATTAAGACAGACAGCTGCCGATAACCTGCTGCTTAATTGCTCGCCGCCGCACGCTTTGAAACACGCTGTGGCGTAATCGGCCCTGATTGATGGCTCCACGTCCCCCCCCTCCCCCATCTCTCTTTTTTCTCTTGTAGGACTCAGATTAATTTTACAGTGGCAATCGATTTCACGGCATCAAACGGTAAGTGTTTTAAAAAGCTCCGCTCTTCCTAATGAAACCCCCTCCGGCGGATTCAGCGCACGCCAACTTTGCTGCATCTCCGCTCGCCGATGGAGTCCTTATCAGTCATCCTAACCCCCTTTAATGACGCGTCGCCCCCCCCCCTCTTTAATTCCGCTAAAAAGAATTAAAAAAACAGAAGAAAGGGAAAGATGAAGCGGAGTTGAACGATTAAGCGGGTGTCATCTGGCGCTTCGGGCTTCGCAGCTCAATTTGAAGTTGTTGCGTTTGGGGTTTTTTTTGTTTTGTTTTGTTTTATTAGCCATAACATGTAAAGTTTGCAGGGAGTCATTACAGCCATTACCAACTTTCAAATTGCATTTCCGTTTCACACGCTACTCGCTGCAGCGAGGCCTTTATGAAGCCCCCCACAGGTAAACAGCAGCACATTTGTCAGTGACAACAATCTAACGACCAAAAAACCAAATTAGCGCTTCTCAGCAGAGAACTTTTGTCACACAGGAGGGACGTCTGCATTTGGGTGGGACATGATTTAGTGAGTTAATATATGTAATATGATAAAGACTCTTGTCTGGGAGTTAGGGATGGATCTACAGAGTCCTACTTTCTCCCATTACCCCTTTTGAAGGGTCTGATAAAGAACAGTGAGGCGCGTTACAGCACAAACGTCTGCTTCAGCGGCCTTTGGCAGAGTCAAACTCACAAAACAAGTCACAGTATAATGTCCTTTATGATCGGACTCCATAAAGAAAGTGGTACAGAGGGGCACATTGAACAGTCTGGAAGCTAGAATGGACAATAGCAAACGTCCCCTCCACAGCTGGATGGAGAAGCACCTGAGATAAACAGCGTCTCTCGTTTGATTTCAGGACTGAATGTTTCTGGAGAACCAACATGAGTTTCAAATACTTCATCTGCTGACTAAATAGTCTAACTTTATACTGATATTTTACAACTTGTTTCTATTATTTCACTATTATTTCTGTAACTTTTCTTTTTACTCTGGACCAGTATTAGCTGCTAAACGAAATTCCGCTCTCCATCGATGGCGTCCGTCTATGATGAACACGTCTCGGCCGCTCTCGGGCGCCGTATGTCCGACGCATTTCAATTGAATTTGAATCACCCTGCTCCCGTGTCAGATGACTCAGCCTTTCACGTCAACACACGGCTCGCAGGTTTCTCAATCTGACTCCACGTATTTATTTTTGTCGGATGTTGATTCCTAGAATATGAACTCGTGGGTGGCGCGTTCAGATCTGACGTTTCGCCATTTTTTTGCACTCTGTCTTCATTTTGATTTCCAGTTGCATCTTTCCCCATAAGACACCAGTCAGTTTGACTCTTCCTCGAGTGCAGCTGCCTTTGGGGGTCACGTTTTGTGTAACTCACCCTTCAGTCTGCATTTTTTAACCCTTTTCGCCCCCTCCCCCCTCTGTTTTTTTCCCCCCAATCTTATTATGGCTCACAGTCCGGGGGGGGGGGGGGGGTGAGCGGGCATAATTACAGTGCGATGGTTGATGTGCATGCTTGATTGCGTTGCACCCTTTGGATCCCAGGCAACCCGTCGCAGCCCACCTCGCTGCACTACATGAGCCCGTACCAGCTGAACGACTACGCCATGGCGCTGCGGGCCGTGGGGGAAATCATCCAGGACTACGACAGCGACAAAATGTTCCCCGCGCTGGGCTTCGGCGCCAAGCTTCCGCCGGACGGACGGGTCTCGCACGAGTTCGCCCTGGTGAGGAGACGCCGGCGAGAAACCCCTTCACTTTCCCCCTTTCATCTTTTTATAGCCCCACTCTGCGTAAAGACCTATCAGTGCATTCATTCTGTTAGCGCTCAGCGACACGAATCAGTCCCACGTCTGCCCATTTAGTCCACATTTATTCCTCATTTGCGACTTTCTCGGAGGCCTTCAGCAGGCCAAAGATGGCAGAAAATTGCAGGATTAATGTACAACAATACATTAAATAGCACCAAGTCTGTGACAGTGTTTTACTTTTTTTTTTTTTTTATCCTCTCTCCAGCACTAAAAGCTTTCTCAGAGTGGTGATAGACGTAATAAAATGCAAATGAAGGAACGCTCTGCTGCCGCTCCGGCACCTTCGCGGGGTCTGTAGCGTAGTGCCGGTATCGGCACCGACACGGGAGGAGCCGGAGACGTTCTCGCCGAGTTTGTTCGGAGGAGAAAAAGATGATAAATGTTTTTTATTGACAGCTGTCGGAATCCAACAAACACCATAAACACTTGCTGCAGGTGCTGGTTTCGTTTAGTGTTTATGTCCTGCCTGGAGCAGAGCACCTGTGAGACTTCAGGTCTCAAGCGTTATTCTCGTTCTCATTTTCTATCATATTTTTGTTCAGTTTCTGTTCCAGTTGAAGCAAGATCGCCAAAGTGATAGGAAGTCACCATCACGTCCTGCTGACATAAGTACAAAAAAACCCACAGAGCAGGAAGCTACAACCAGAGAGACGTGATCTGAGGGGAGCAGGTCACAAGGCTCGGAAAGGCTCGGGTCGACGTGACAATCTGGTAGCTGTGAAACCGTTTGTGTACACAGCGAGCATTGGGGAGCTTCGTGAGGCAGAGGTGTCCACAATCACAGAGAGGGAAGGGTAGGAGGGGGGCTGTAATCAGCACAGGGGGGCCACACGGGGAGAGGGGAGCCACACGACACCCGAAATAGGAGAGGGCGTTACGTGGCACTCAGCAGTTAGCTGACCCAACTTGCCCAGAATTTTTAACAAATGCAAGTCAATCTAGCTCTGTGCATCGTTCCATCAAAGGAGCGTTGACAAAACCTGCTCCGGAGCAAGTTCGGCTCACACCACGAGGAGTCTTTTAAGAAAAATTCCCATATTAACGAGCACATTTGGAAAAGCAGAAATACGGGAGAAGGCGTCACAGCAACAAAATGCTGGAGTGATTTTATTCATTAAAAAAAAAAGGAAAAACCAAGTTGAATGCTCTCTCGGCATCCTTTGTGGTGGGGCCCGTCGGTCGCATGACGGAGACGCAAAAGTTTCGATTAATATAAAAAAAACCCAAAAAGTTAGTAAACTCTGCCGAGCGCACACAACTCGCAAACAAATGCTTTCAGACACAAATGACCAATTACAGGCAGCTGTGCGGAGCTGTGGGTGGTGAATGCTGCTGCCCCGCAACAACCCCCTGAACGCATCCAACCTGCCCGCACGCACCGCGGCGACACCAGCCAAATGAGCCGGTTATTTTTTTTGTGTGTGTCTTTGGCTGTAAACAAAAAGGCCTCAGTTGTGCGAAATTCAGTATTTATTTGCTTTATAATGACAGGAGGAGTCTTGCCAGAGGCGCCAAGACGGGCCCAATTATTTCCGCCTTTCCGCCATTGTTTGTGAGAAGTTGTACCAAACTGTAAGACTCCCAAAGAAACGAACACGCTCCATTGCCTGGTGAACGGTAAACACACCTCATTACTGTGGTTTGAATTTCACCGCATCACTTTACGCACAGTTTTTCTGCCTAATTTGAAAACTGATGGCGAGGATCGCCGCGACAACTGTGTAGACCTTAACCAAGGATGCCAAGTGAGAAGGGATTCGAACTGCCAACCGCCCCCCGAGACGTTCTACCCCCTCCTCTCCCTCCCAAGACCACCTCCCCCGCCCTCACCTCCAGATGTTTCATCCGGAGGGGCCGCCGCAGCTGCTCAGCGTTGGTTAACATCCAGCCCAGAGGCTTGGGGACCTCCAGACAAAAAGGGCGCGCATGCATTAATCTCGCCATTAAGGATCCGACTTTCGCCGGCTCTTTAAGGGGAGGGCTGCAGCTGCGCGGCCACAGCGGGAGCGGGCCAGCGCCGAAGCCGCGGCAATTATGCGAGCACCATTAACAAGGCAAAGGGCTGGAGTGTGCGCGCTCGGCGTACACTCGAGGGTAACCAGGCAGAGCCAGGCGAGATGGTCCATGAGCAGCGTAATTAGAAAGCACTGAACATATGGGCGTCTTCAATAATGAATTGTTTTCTTTTTCGCCGACTCTCTTTTGGCCGCCGCGAAGCCAGTCAGACGCCGGCTCTTCCGAGGCTTTTCAAGAGAACGCAGAGGAGACGCGCGGCTCGACTTCAGTTCGGCAGAGTTGCGGGAGAGCCGGTGGATTAAAAGTCGTCCTTTCAGCCCACCTCAGGACGTTTCCCAGCGACACGCAGCAGCAGGGCGATTAAACTGTCAAGATTGTCTGAAATATATGCAGAAGGTTTTATTTTTTTTAAGGTGTTTAATACTCCCCGGTGCCTCCAACCCTTTAACGTCAAGTAATGCTTGTGATAAGAACGAAGTACCGGGGAGTTGTGGCCCCTCAGGTGACCATCTTCAGTGTCCGTCGTCGGGCTGGTTTGTAATCCTGTTAGCCTGCGACTTCTTTTTTTTTTTTTTTCCTAGGACGTGTCCATTTGGAGAATAGATTGCGGCTGCCTCCGAGCCATCTTTTTCCCATAAAGGAGGATCAAATCTACGGCATTGTTTCCTCCTTCAGGACGCCGCCGCGCTTTATTATTCCTCTCAGCCGCTCCGGCGCCGAATATCCAAACAAAGCGCGGCGCGGAGATGCGTAATGTTCACTCGGGTGCTCGCTCGCGCTGCCGAGATGTAATGGAAGCAGGACCGACCGCCCTTGGATATATTCAGGACATTTTTCACCCAATATGAGCCGGCTGACTCGAAATCGATGAAGGTGACGCGTAATGTGGACGAACCGTTCGCCCGCCCACGCTGTGGGCACCGCGGACGGGGGGGGGCTCCAGGCGCATGCTGAAGACACAGAAAGAGTCTGTGTGCAGCCAGTTGTGCACGAGCACGACGGCGTGCTCAAAGGAGCGAGCCACACTCAGGAAGATTACATGCAGTCGATTGTGCGATTGGTTGGGACGGTCTCGTGCTTCCGCCAGCGTTTGAGGCCAATGTTCTGCTGCTGATGCGTCTCGTCTCTTTGGACTGTAGCTGTCCAATCTACCAAACACCACCCAGCAGGCTCTGTTAGAGAAGGCAGTTTAGCACTGGTGGAAAGGATTGGGCAAAATTCTCATGGATGCAACCCACATACGCGATAGCTCATCCCACAAATGCATGTAGCACCATCCAAAAGGGAACCAAACAGTCTCGTAGGTGTAAAATTTACTGCCAAGAAAGGTCGTTAAAACAAGAACATTATGCACCAAATACATTCGATGATTATCTCAATGCATCAAGTATCAGACAAAATCCCTTAAAGACTAAGAGATTCTAGCTTATTTGAATATTTGCAGCCTCTTTGATACCTTGAGAGGGTTAATTCGTTCCAGTGTAAGCCGGGAAGTTTAATCTATTCCTGGTCGGCTTTTGTGCATTTGCAACAACAACAATAACCGCGTTTCTGTGATGACTTTGAGTCGCGCTGAGAAACGCAGACGCGGGAAGCGGCTTCGTCGGGACTACTGCTCGACCCTGTCGGTCTGGTTCAGTCGGCGAGGTTCGAGAGGATTCAGACGTCGTGTCAGTCCAGGGCGGGAAAGCAGCAGAACGTAAGCTAAGTGAGACCCTGAGAGAGCCGGCGCCAAAGAGCCGAGGCCGGCGAGTAAGAAAGGGGGGGGGGGGGGGGTTGGAGGCATAAATTGGCAACGGCACTGAGGGAAATCTCCGGCTTATACAACAGGGCGCGCAGAAGGTTCAGAGATAAGAAAGGCTCATTTTCCCCCTGACAACACAGAGAATTACCATGGAAATGAATCAAAAAATATTGTCATTACACATATTAGCCAAATAAAATTGTGTGCTACTGACTCGTATTTATATATTCAAGAGGCTACCTCACGTACGCAATGACCGCTCCCCTTTGTTGCTTGCTCTTTGTCTCTGTGAGGATACTGAGACCCCCCCCCATGACATGTTATTCTTTGGAGCTCCTCCAGTTACTTTTATGAAAGAGTGTGGACCCATTTTCAGGAAAAAAAAACCCATCAAAGTGAAGCAAAACACTGGTGGACTCATCTTCTTGCAGCAACAAACAAAACCAAGGAAGGGCCTTCAAAATAAGAAGGAAGCGGGAAAAAATGCACCATGAAGAAAGTAATCATTTCTCTTGTCGAGCCACTCTCTCCAATCTTTCTTCCTTTACATCAGAAATGTATAAATTCATGTTGCTCTGTGTTTTTCCGACTCGACTTGGAGCTGCTTTGCAGACGCATCTTTTATTTAACGCGATAAAAACTCAATGAGAGTGAAAGCCTCTTTTCCAAGCATGACCTGGCCAAGACAGCAGCATGAAAAACAGTCAAAGAGCATCATAAATGAACATGCAAAGAGCAGTTTCTCATTTTGGGAAGGATCAACAGGAAACGACATGTAGGAATAAACAAGAAGGCAGGCGGGCTCCTGTCTCTGTCCTTTAGGATTGGCTGGAATTCTCCCAAAATTTTGAAATGTTACTGTTTTAAATCCTTCCGCTTATCAGGACAGGAAGCAGGAGCAGAAAATTTCACGACTTTTTTTATTCAATTCAGTTCAAACATTTGGGACTCACATCAAAACGATGTCCTGAGAGACAATTGAGACGGTGAGCGGTAGTGGACAAAGTACAGTATTCAAAACCTGTGTTCATAAAATGCACAGCGATACTCAGCATCCAGGTCTTTTGTAAATGCAGCACTGAAGTGTTCATATAAAAGGTTAAAGTGTCATCACACGCTTCCTGTCTTTGGTATAAGAAACACTTTTTGTTCCAAGAAACCCAAACATGATTTAAATTCAAGCATAGAAA
Organism: Malacoctenus gilli; assembly: GCA_032164315.1. NCBI lineage: Eukaryota > Metazoa > Chordata > Actinopteri > Blenniiformes > Labrisomidae > Malacoctenus > Malacoctenus gilli. The sequence goes on along the minus strand of JASSRZ010000080.1, from coordinate 1,385 downwards.
GTTTGATGATTGTGAGGTTTCAAAGACAGGTTCCATTTAGTCAGAATAGAGCTCAGTAAACACGAAGTAAGCACCAATCAGAGCTCAGAATAAAAGCGCTGAGCCAATGAGCTGCAAGAGATACTTAACCTTTGCACGTCAGGCCCGACACAATGAGTTCACGTCTCGATAGGCTGACGTGTGCACGAGTTTTGAAGGTGAAGACGCAGAATCATCCTGCTCTGTTCATTTGTAAACGATGTTGGAAAAAAAGTACCAAGAACCTTCAGGAGCATAAAGTTTATCCAGGATGTGGTGACCACTTCATGGAAAAAGCCCCTAAGGTTGCCCCCCCATCATGTTCCACCAGTTTGTTCCAATATACGGAGGATCTGCGCTGGGTAAAGTGCAGCCTGTCAGGAGTTTGAGTCCATGCTTCATAATGAATCGACGACGTGAGGAGAGAAGAGATGGAGTGTGTCTGGGGACCTGCATTTGTTTGAGGTGACACAGTAGAGGAAGAACTTTATCCGCTTCTGAGCCAGCGTCACTGTCAATCAGCCCTCCATCAGCCGTCATCACCTGCTGATCAGTCGGCCCAGACGGGCCGAGGCTGCACGTCGCACAGGCTACCAGTCAATCGCCCAGAATGACATCCACTGGAACGTTTCCAAACTCTCCCAGTTTGAAAACAATTCCCAACAGATCAGTCAAGCGGTTCCAGTGAGCATCCCTTTGTCGCCATCGAATACAGCTCTCAGGTCACTGGGTCCTGCTCAGAAGTGACAGATAAATCCTCTCCCGTTTAAACGGGCGACATTTCGGCTCGGCTCCTTCCCTTTGCTGTCGAGGTGTCAGCTGTCGTCGCCGCCCAGCTCTCTGCCGGCTTCCGGGAGAGAAGTTGTTGGCGTCTCTCAGTCTGGGGAAGGAACTTTAAAGGACTCCCAGAGTGTTATCGATCTCAAACAAGTGGCAGGTTGACAGGCTGTCTTGGCTAAATCAGCTGTTTGGTGCAACAAAAAAAGAAGAAAAAGGTCGTCGTTGCTTCTGATGAATCTAAATTTGTATTAGTTTGCTTCATTTGCAACGTGACAATGCTACAACACCAGGCCTGAGCAGCTGCAGAGCATTGCAGATAAAAGTAGTAAAACAGGGGGGGGGGGGAGACATTTTCAAAGTCTACATTATGATCTGACTGTGACTTAACCAGGCGCTTGTGTTTCTTTCGCCCTCCAGAACGGCAACCCGCAGAACCCGTACTGCAACGGCATTGAGGGGGTGATGGAGGCTTATTACCAGAGCCTCAAATCTGTGCGACTCTACGGACCCACCCACTTCTCTCCTGTAATTAACCACGTGGCCAGGTAGGTCCGTTATAATCACCGGGATGCGCTGGGGGGGTGGGG
>JASSRZ010000078.1:31316-43901 GCA_032164315.1 Malacoctenus gilli | reverse complement strand
GACTACTCCTCCATCATGCACTACGGCAAGACGGCCTTCTCCGTTGACGGGAGGACGCCCACCATCATCCCCATCCCCAACCAAAACGTCAACATTGGCCAAAGACAAGGCCTGTCCCGCCTGGACATCCAGAAGCTCAATATGCTCTACGGCTGCTAGCCATGTTGCTCATGCAGAGAATTGTGTTCCCGTGATCATTTCATCGATTCTTTTCCATTCTCTGTGTTTTAATTTTTGCTGATCACTATCTTCTTTCTAAATCTTTCATCTTCATTAAATGAGTGGCAAAATAGACAGTTTCATTGTGTTTCACATTGTTTGTTGTCTTCCTAGAATCACACTTAGTAGTTTTTTGGTCTTGCACACATCAAGTCACTGAGTGCGGGGCTCCAAAATCCAGATCAAAATCAGATAATCGTGATTGGGCGATCAAACAATTCAATGAAAAAACAAGCAGTTAACACATATTTTTCAGAGGTCCATGTTCTTTCAAAAATGATACTTATTTACGACAATAATGTCACATTTCAATGCAAATGACTCTGGGCAAGAGAACCAGCACACGTAAAGGGAGAACTTACAAACTCTGCCCAGTTTTTGTCCACCAAAGACATTTTTGACACTCCAAACTACAACAGTGTTCAGGCTGAATGTTTGTTTCTTCTCAAATACACATTTAAAAAAACAAAAACATGAGCAAAACAACGAAACACCATGATTTCCTGTGATTGCATTCAACACCTTCGTTTGTAGACGGAATTTTCAAATAGACACAAGAACTTGGTGGTCTGAATAAAGCCAGCAGTTAGCTTGTGGTAAGCGGACTCGACTGCATGTACAAACCGAGATCGGCATTCGGAGAACTGATGATCAGCGGCGAAGTCGGTGGCAGCGGCGTGCCTGTTACTGTGGGATCAGAGTGCGGAGGGACTCGGTTGACTGTGGATCTAACTTTCCTGGCGGGGGAATCATTAAGGCGGTCCCATCGCTTGATTCTCCCCCTGCGGCTGCGTCGCCCTCCTCGCCTTCATTCCCAATTGTTTCTCAATTAAATTGAAAGAGTTGGCGGCGCGCGAGTGCAACGGCAAATAACACCAGCTTGCACTAAGAGCTCAAAGACTGTCAATCAATTATCCCATTAGTGGGAAACTTTACAGAGGAGTCGCGTTTGTCTCGTGTGATTACCGACTCAGGCGTGTTTTTCGGGAGGCCACAATCCAGCGGCGAGTCCATCCGAGGCGCGATAACAAGGCGGACGGGGGGTCCACCGTAACCCCGCCACTATCCAAACCAGCATCTGTTATTCCTTTGTGCAAAAGCATTAACTTAACAACAGAGCCAAGGTCATCCGCTATTCTCTTTATAGAGCAATCACAGGAGGCAAAATGGGCTTTATTGAAATAATGAGCATGCACATACAACATCTGACACGGGCTGGCAAGATTTCTCTGGGCTTTGAAGAGAACAAACACATCGGTGAAACTTTAAGCATTCCCTTTATTTCTCTTCCTCAGATATGTTGCGAGAAAGAAAACAAATATCATCGCAGACTCCAAAGCGCCGCGCGTCTCCAGTGTACAGAGCTAATCAGCCTGTGTTTCTCGCCCAAGGTCTTCCCATTTTTTATTAGCAGCGTTCAAACCCCAAAGTGAGGCAACATGAAAGGGAGAGCGCGGCGCTCCGAAGCGATGGCTTCGTCTGTGCAATTTGTGTCAATCTGGCTTGCTTTAGCGTGTTTACAGAGAGATCAATTCCCCAACTCCGAGGGCCAACATTGTCAAAAATGAATAATTTAATCATGCTAACCTTAAACTTTCTGTTTTTGCCATAATTGCCTCTGTAATGTTCTTCCCTGATTTCATTTCATTCCCCTCTCTCTCTCTCTCTCGCTCTCTCTCTCTCTCCCTCCTAGTGAACCAAACAGACATGACTGGGAATCAAAGTGGCGCCGCTTGTTTATCTCGCAGTGGTGACAAAAGAAATAATCACTCTGACCTTCAGCAGCTAACTGACTTCGAAAAGACACCGGAGAAGCTTCATCTGCCGAGCCCTTGATGTCATCTAATTCCTCCTAATGTCTGCACTTGTTTTAAATGACTTTTCTGGCTTCTCGTTGGGGTTCTTTTTTTGTTTTTGTCTTGTTTTTTTGGGGGGGGGGGCGAGGGTTTTTTTTTTTTCGAGAGCATTTTAAATGAACAACGAAGTTCGCCCAGAATCGGTTCCCCCCTCGCCCTCCGCTTGGCCCCGTTCAAATCGGCTCGGCGCCGCGCTCTGGTACATCCATTCGGCAGGCGAGGACACTTTAAGATCTTGCATAAGCATTAGGATGTGAATATCTGAGCGCCGCGCGCGGCTCATCAATGAATTATGGCCCTGCTGCTTTCCAAAAGATACCACTGTGTGAGATCTGCTTAGCCGATGAAAAAATTACATCAACATCAAAGAAGTCCTCTTAAAAGAGCAAGTTTAGAAGAATTAATATTTGATAGTGCTCAAACCCAGCAAAAGCACACAGGCAACCAGCGCCTGCTAATCTCCTAAGAATATTAAAAGGCCTAATATGCCATATTTACTGATATTAAGGATTAAAACAGCATATAATATGCGTTTAAAAATCGTTTTGCATATCAAAATACAATTTGTGAGCACTGATTTAATGGTCGTTAATAAGATTCAGTTGGAAAGGCTTGCTGGAGAGAGACGGAGCGGGGTTCCCTCTGCCACCTTGTGGTCTGTTTCTCCGACTGCACAGATAAAAAGCAAGATCGAAGCCCTGATTGTTGTTTTCGTGTCATTTCGGGGTTCAATGATCCAGTTCTGAACTGGTACTGCAAACTTGTGACGTTTTCAGTCCCGGTAGGAGGCTTTAAAACGTAGACGGGCGGTCCAGGCCACTCGTTAGTCACCCTGATGCTAACCCATCTTCAGCATTACATGCTGAAAGACCAGAGGTTTGACTCTCAGGAAGTGTTTCGCTTTGATGGTGTCAAACGACCGACTGGCCCCCAAGGGACGAACAAGAGCGTTTTTATTGGTGTTCCTAATGTTCAACTCACCAAACTCCTTATATGAGCTCATTTCCTGATGTTCTAACTGATTCCTTACAATTCACAACTGTGCTTTAAATTCCAGAAGGTGTCCTGATTCAGAAGCACAGCACTACACCGTGTTTCATAAAGCCGTAATCCAGGACACGTACGGAAGAAAGCGGGGATGAGGTAACTCAGCTGGAGAATGAATAACGGAGTGATGTGCAGAACATGTTGGAGTGTATTTTTTTTTGGGGGGGGGGTTGTCTGACAAATCACAAGCATGCAGGTCTGAGGGAGAGAGCGCAAGGAAGTGGCTCAATCTGCCGCGTCCCAGACATCCGCATCTACCCAAAAGATGTCAGTGCAGGCAGATTGGCAGTTAAAACCCTTCCTTGAGCGAGGCCATCCTGGAGGTTCATTGGTCCAAAAACCAGAGCCCACAGTGCACTGAGTGGGGAGTGTTGATCTGCTGAAAGGTCAGCCAGCACATCTTTTTTTCATTTTTGTCCTACATAAAGCAGCTTCTAGTCCGCAATTTTGAAAATGTGGACTTCTTCCCCAAAAAAGACATTTTCTAGACAAAAAACAACCAAGTCTTTCCTTCTTTTCTAATGTTGTAAATACAACACTCCATCCAATGTGACATTTATTTAATATTGCTCTGGTGCAATTAAGTCAATACAATCAATAATTGAAACTGTTTATAATAATTCATCACAACTTGCTTCGTTTGGTCTTTATGCTTATAGGTTTTTGCAGCTTGACTGCTGCCCTCATTGGAATTATTTATCTATTGTTCAAATGACCAATTATCTTTATAAAATTGTGACCTCATTGTCGACAATCAAACATTTGAGCTCATAAAAAATAGATTTTGCCCCCGCCTTACATGAGCCGATGGTTGATCTTTGTGCCCTAATATGAGCAGTGTTGTGCCTGTGAATGGGAAGACTGTCAGTTTATTGGTCCATGTTTGGCTAACATTGAATTGCCAGAGACGTTATGTCTCCAACCCCTTTTTCACGGCTTGTCGATCTGTTTGTTCACAAAATGACTCGAAAAGTTTTTTGTCGGCTTTGGATGGAATTGGTTGGACTGGGTGGCATAAGGAACAGGGGAATAAACGTTGGTGGTGATCCATAACGATGAAAAACATCAAGTGTGTGGCCCTTTAAGAGAGGGCGGTATTCGAGAGGTTGAGGCAGGATATACAGGAACCTTGATGGAGGTTTGCGCTCTACCCAGTGCCCTCCGAGGTAGATTCTGCTAATGCTAACTAGCTAGCATATCCACGACGAGTGCAGTGTGATGACTTCACCGTCTCTTCCCTGCCAATCACAGGCTCTCCCCCTGAATCAGTGCACCAGCTCAGGCCTTAACAGTTTAGTCACGAGGTCACGTCAAGGACCATGACTGGCTGTCTCATTAGTTTCAGGCTTTGTTTTCCTGACAAACTTGGAAGGGTCATCAAATCCAGTAACCCCCCCGGACTTGGCGCCAACACTTGTTAGTAGCAGCGGCAGTTTTTTTTTCTTTTTAAATCCCCGATCAAGCCCTTTGTTTCACAGACTATCGGGACTCGTTCCGTGTCACATCGAAGACTGCGGATGTAAATAATATATCAGTAAATGTCTGGGAAAAAAAAAAAGGTCTGTCCCCTTTGCGTTGAGTTGACACGGACCCGCGCTTCATCTATAGCGCCTAATTTACAGAGCAGAAGAGCGAGGTGGTCAGGCGCTGACCTTGAATCCAGGCGGAGGTCTGGAGGAGCCGTCATTAGCGGGGGCCCGCTCACCTGCGCCACCAGAGATTGAATACATGAATGCCAGCGAGCGAACCGGGCTAACTCGCGCGCTGCCTCGTGCCCCCCGCGATTCCAAAACCAGTCCTCTGCCTCTCTTTGTTAACCAGCCTCAGCATAATGATGTAGTTTTCTGTGATGTTCCAACACCATGGCTGGAGGCAGGAGTTTAGTCAGCAACGCGCAGGATCAAGGAAAAAAAAAAAGAAAAAAGAGAGAGATAGCGAGCCGCGGAAAAATGGAGAAAAATGGCTCGCAGTACCCCAAGGTAGGAAATAAATTGCAGACGGTAACTAGCGGAGCGAGGCACAAACAGCATAATAAATTGTTGGAGATTTTTGCTCTCATTTTGCGAGAGCAAAATCAAACTTTGGCGCGCGCGCTTGGCAGGCCATTAAAAGAATTACTTCATGCTCGGAAAACAGAGGGATCGTGTCAGTCCCGATATGGCGCGCGCGCGCGCGCTCCAAACAGACGGCGCGCTCCTCGGGAATCGCTTTGTGCTCCGCCGCCATCCAGGTGGGTGCGGCGACGGGGCTCGGATCACAGCCCGCCAAGCACAAATACCGTAAGTGACTTGGAAGTTGCTTTGAAAGGAACACGTCTCCGCCGAGTAAAAAGAGCTAAACCGAGAGTTAATGCGCACTGGCGTGGAGTGGATAAATATTTATGCGCAAATATTTATGTCTTACAGTTTCTCAATATATCAGTATCAATGATTAATGGTCTGCGTTCCACCGCTTTAAATAATTGAGCAAAAATAAATAAGTCATACTTTTGCCCACTCGATAAATATTCAACAGTTTTTTTGGGGCGGAATCCGCACGGTGGTCTGAGGACTGTTTGTGGCTGATAATAGCAATCACTGGAGTAATGTAGGCCTACACTGAAAGATTTGTTAGTTGTTGGCTTGATCCCGTTAATATTTCATGTGTTTGTGAACGCGGGAATTACCATTCCAATCAATGCGCGGCCGCGCAGACGCCGCACGCGGGCTAAGTTTTTTCTTACTTATTTTCCCTCCGCCGCTCCGCTGGGACGCGAATAATTCATGCAACAAGAAGTGAAATTTTTCTCCTAAATCTGCATTTAACTCGCTGTGTTTAGGGAAGATTTAGCAGAAAGACTCCGACAAAACCAGAGTCGTCCCGCCGCATTTCGGATGGGCTGCAGGTTTGGACGGGTTGAAGTGGAGTCCGTACTTTTAGCTCGCGTCGTCGCCAAGTTCGAGTGTCTCGTCTGGCCTCGTCTTTCCTGAGCGCTTGCCTCGCTTCGTGTTCCGTCTGTCTGGCGATCCTCGTGTTATCAGTCATGTCATGTGACGTTTTCAAGGTTATCTCCTCGTTTATGTTAGGGGTTGCAGCCGGTCACCCTCTTTTATTCTGTTTACTATCTTCGTCTTTGATTTGATGTCACCCCCCCCCCCCCTGTCTATCATTCCCTGAGTCATCGGCGGTGATCACCTGCCGCTCCTCCGCCCAGCTCTGAACGGATTGGCTCTCCCGTCTTGTCAGTTTCCATCTCATCTGTTTGCCTGCTCGTCCTGTCGAGTCTCGTCGGCCTTTGGTTCCACTCCCCTGTGTCCTGTTTTGTCTCTGCCCTCGTCTCTGGTGTGAAAGTACTCGCACTTTCGCTGGCGTCTGTGAGATGCGGCGATGATAAACGCGCAGTTGTCAATGATCTACTTATCTTCTCTGATGCTGTAAGCGGACGAGGGGATTAGATAAAGTTCAGGTCTGAAACAGCCAGCCAGCCATTTATCCACCCTGTCTGTATTAAATCCATCCATCCTTTCATCCATTCATCGCTCTACGTTCCACTCGAGGCTCTGCTACGTTCAGGCCTGAACTGTCTGCGGGCTATAGTACCACCTTTTTTGCGTCTTGCCTCCTGGGGTCACTTGCATGCAGCTGACATCCTTTGATACGTGCCGTCTCTTGGACACGATTGGTCGCCTTCCAGATCAAAGCTGCTCCTCCCCATTAAAGCGCGCGAAAAGGGACTTATGTTCCAATCCACCTTTATCTGATTTTTCTCAGCGCCGCATTACAGCGGCCCTTTGCTCTCTTCATGTTGCCTCACGTGTCACGATTGGGTCAATGAAATGCCTCCACAATGTAACACAAAGCCCATCCACGGGTTTCATAAATGTTTATTACCCGTCTGTGTCCTTCACTGGGCTACTGAAAACACGTCAAGTCAGAGAGTTCAGAACCAAGCGAGTTAAACAGCAGCAAAATGACTCTGAGCAGTGGTGTGGTTGAGGATGTAATCCCAGTTTGAGTGGGGATGATGATTGAAGGAGTCATCTTACAAAACTCGTTGATAGTGCGATTTTTAGGTCTGAAAAAGCCCAGTGGCTTTTTAATGGAAGCATGCAAATAACACTTCTGCAAGAGGATCCAAGAGACACCATTAATAATGCATTTTTTTTCCCTCCAGCATGCATTCTGCATCATTATTCTACAATTTAAATGAGGGTTAAAGCTCACTGCTTTACTTGTACCACAGCAGTTTGACATTAAATATACAGCAGTAACATATTTCCACCAGAGAAGCTTCATTCATTCATTCATAGGAGCCCCCACTTTAAAAATGAAGCCCAAGGTCACTTCGTGTGAAATGTAACTCTTGCATCGTTCACGTCGCTACATGCTACATGGCTGCCCTCTCCCTCGAGGTTTTAGTTGGTCTGAAGGGGGCGACAAAAAAAACTTCAGACCCATAAAACACAGTCATTCAAGCTAACCTTAGCATGCTGCGCTGCAACTCAGGATGACTTGGAAATTATGACATTTAAAAGAAACTCATGAAGTTTAGGGATTTTTAACTACTCAACCAGAGTGAATCACCTCTTACTATTTGACAGAAAACTAATGAGTAATAATGAGTAATGGGAGTAATACTCTTCAGTCCATAAGCCAAATAATTTTACTATCTACAACGTCAGATTTTAAATTTCAATAGCCATGATTTCAAAGTAACATAAGTCGATAATTGTGTTGAATTTTGAAAAAAGAGAGACCTATTTTATTCATTTGAATGAAGGAGGCTGCAGTGTCCCCGAATAACCGAGCCGTATATTTAGGTCAGGGTCACGTGACTCATTCACAAACTTCAAAGACGTCATAATTCAACATTTAATTGTGTTGGGCGCGTATTGGCGAGTTTAAAGCTCAAATACAGTCCAAGTTATCTCGCAACGTGCCTCTTTTGATTGAAAAAATGTCTTCATTGTTCATTTTTTTGTCTCATATATTTATTTATTTGTCTTTGTTGGCGGTGGGGGGCACCTCCGCTGGACATAAGGTGTCGGTGTGCAGTTGGGGTGACGCTTCACTCCGAACGGCTCCTCTCCTCCTGCCCAGACCGGAGACCGACCTGCGCGCTTTCGCAGCAAAATGGCGACAGGCTAACGGGAGGTGGGGAGGGGGAAGACGGACGGTGTCAGCCGCAGTGACACAGCCGGAGGACACGGACAACCCCCGTCCTGCGGTAAGTGTCGCCGCTCCACGCCTCGCTGCGGTGACGCGCGGACGGATACGTGTGGCGGGCCAGGTGCGGTCATTAGCTGGGGACGTGTCGCGGGGACAGCGGTGAGAGCGGAACGCCGCAAGTCAGAGGGGGGCAACGGGGCAGGTGCGGCTGTGCGGTCCTGTCTGAAGTTGGAGCGGCTCGCTGCTGAGCTGCTCCGGCGCTGTCAGTCTGAGAGCAGCAGCAGCGGTGGCGGCAGCGGCGGAGGAGGAGGAGTGTCGCAGAGGCTGTGAAGTGTCAGTGCGTAGCTGCTGAGGTGGCTGCATGGCTGCGATGCTTCAGTGTGGAACACAGCTCCGCACTTTGAACCCTTCAATGGCTTTAATAGCATCACAGGGTTAGCAAGAAGTGTACAAGGTGTACAAGAAGTTTTTTTTTCTTCTGCATTTGCAGGTTATGTGCGGTTAAGTGTTTGGTTGTCTGTTTGCGAAATAACTCCCAACTGTTTTTGATGGGCTTGGGTGAAACTTGCAGGATGGGTGAGGGGGGGTACAAGGGACCAGAGATTATATTTTGATGGTATTCGAGTCATGCTGTGATCCTAAATGATACAAGAAATGGCCCACTTGGCTGAGGTTTGTGCTTAAAACATATTGAAAGATATTGAAAGATCGCACCAAAAGTAATAACATTTGTGTTCAGCACACATCTTGCTGTAACAATGCTTCGTCGCAATAAACCCTTCATTGTTGGATAGCCTGGTTTTTCTTTCGTTCCACCTTTCTAAGGAACATGCATTAGTGGGATGAGCAGCAGCTCCTTTTGAGGAATCAGGCCCTCTGGTCTGGTCTGAAGGGTTGTTGGGCTTCGGGCCACCAGGTGGCAGTGCTGTGATCCATTACCAGCCATTTGTTCTGTAGAAGTAGTGACACCTGAAGTGAAGCCACTCTAAAGTACCATCAAATGTAGTTTTCCCAAACACTTTGCAAGTCAATACACAAAAAATGATTAAAAAATGATTCAAAAGATTGAAATGATTAATTTTTGAAATTCTATTCTCACCATTTGATGAAACGGGAAACCTGTTAGAAAAAGTTTGTGACTCAAGACAACTGCAAGAATCCAGAAGCCTCGAACATTTTGAAGTGCTGCTCATTTATCTCAATACAAACTGAAGCTGCCAAGTAAACATCGAGTCGTAGAAGTATACAAGCAGCCTAATTTACCACACTTGGGCCCCAGCATGTCCCTTTTGTATAGGAGAATATCGTAAAAGCACTGAGCTAACAACATGGGTGGATTATAAACCAGCTGGCCTCTGGGCATGAACAGCGAAAAGCCCCCCCCCCCCACACCCCTCCCTCAAGTGGCACAAAGGGTCTTTTTGTCATCTTTGTTGTAGTTGTGTGTCACTTTGTGGACGCTTTTGTCCCTGTTTGGGATTGTTATGTGTCGCTTTGATGCCCTTTGACCTTGTGGGGCCCCTGGTCTGTTGCCCCACTCCCCCCCGGTCCTCAGAGGGCCCTTCCATCAAGATATTCAATCATGCAGGACTTCTATGAGATGCAGTTCTCGAATTTCTTTTTTGAACTTGCTAACTGGCTCAAATCTATGGTTGGAGGAGGCCTGGGTGGATGAATGGAGAATCTTAATAAATTAGCTTACAGTCCTGTAATTAGGTGTAGATGTGGAGGTTATGTGAGAAAGGTGTCAGTTCGGGATCTTTCTTTGATATATTCAATCTGACACCGAACTTTTCTAAATAATGACAGTTTTTGAATGTAGATAAAAAACCTTGTTAGCAGCTTATCTCCTTTTTTGTGACCTTGTGTCATTCAGGCGTGATGACACGTTAACGAGGTAATGCTGCAACACACCTTTCTTAATTCTGCCACAGCCTAAAGAACATTTATACAGTCAGGGGTGTCTGTCAAGCGCCCCTTGGTTATGGGGTGGCCCTGTGTGGTCCAGGGTAGTCCTGCTCCACTGCTTATCAGTGTGTCATCCAGCAGCTGATTCCAGTCAGGTGTGCGTTGGCTCGGACCCAGGTGGAGGTCACGCAGGACTGCGCCCCCCCCCCCCTTTATTGGGTTTCCACTTGGACCACTCCAAAAAGAAAACTGCAATGAGATGAATCTGAATAAAACAAGTGCTGTTCCTCTGTCCTCTAGAAGCGAAAGGCAGCTACCAATGCTAACTGCCAAGAGGCTAGCGATGTAGGCGTGAAGGCTAGTCACCGCGTAAGCTAGCAAAACGACTTTAGGATCAGAGCAACGAGGCTGAGTTTGCTACACAGGTTGCAGGAAGTGTGTGTTCTCAGAAGCGTCAGGCCACCTCCGTGTGAATAAGACCCAAACTCTCCTTTACGACAGTTTGTGGAGACAAAAGACATTAAAAATTGCCATCGCGAACATTCTTTTTGGGGTGTAATGCTGCGCTAAATATCACAACTTACTTGAGGAGCTGTCAGTAATTGCAGGTTGATATGAGGTGATTATTTATGAGGTATTTTTTGAGTTGGACACTTCTGCTTTAGATGAAACCTTAAGAGAGTAAGATCTCTCTGTAGGACTGATGTAAGACGATCCAAAGAATGCAAAGAAAAGAAACCCTTGCTAATCAAGATTGGGAGCAACTTGGCACCACTGAGCTGCTACGTTTTATTTGTCCTTCATAACCTATAATGGCTATTTTAACACTTGAAGTCACTGATGGAAAAATGGATCGTCTGGAAGAAAACTCAGTCTTCCGCCTCCTTCTAAAACTCACTTCCCAAAAATCAGTTGAGAGTGAGTGGGAGCGCCCCCTGCTACTGTCTCAGGACTGGAGGTTTTGTAGAAATCAAAGTGTGGACCTACATAAGCGAGTCCATCGCTCCCTGCAGGTGTCTAAGGATGAGATTACGCAGCTATAGAAAGAAGTCAGCGGCAGCTTAACAGCCTAGTGTTGGTTTTACTGCATTAGTATACCACGGAGAGTAAAGGAGTCAACGGCTCGGCTAAATAAATCAGATGGCTGAGGCGTGCGATCCACCAATTGATTATATGTCACTTGACAAGGTCAAATATTTTAACCAAGATGCCTGAAGTCCCTGAATGCTCGGCATAGCAAACAGTTAGGTGTTCTCTGCTGGCCTGGCTGCCTGCTTACACAGCTATAAATGAAGACACCTGGGACTACTTAAATGGGGAGTACACTGGCCTGAATTAGCAAGCCAGCTGAGGAGCAGCTGCAGAGGGCCGAGATATTTTCGTAATCAGATGCGCCCGGGCCGTCGAGTGAAGCGGAGGTGCGTGGAAAAAAAAACGAGGGCGGCTGGGTTTTCCTCCAAGCTCGCATCCACTGAATCACCGTTGACACCTATAAACCATCTGCCATCGTGATCAAAACGATCACGGTTGTTTCTCCCGATTAGACTCGCTTCTGCCTGCTCCCACTACCAAATGTTGTTGTTTATTTTTTTTGGCCTCTGGCATGATGGAAAATTGTGAATGAGAGGGTTCAGAGTGGCTCCCCCAGGCGTTTCTTTCAGGAAGACTGAGGAAATTGTCATACTTGAGGGGGGACGGTGGTCTTACGTCCGGGTAGAGGAGGTTTTTTTATGAAATCTGATTGGAGCATGTCAAAGCTTCTGCTTCTAAAGATGATGTTTTGGTTTGTTAGTGGGAGAGTTTGGCTTTGCTGGAATGTCTGATGCAGTGTCGCGGCCTCATTGTCGTCAGTCTGATTGAAATTACTTCGAGCTGAGAGACCCGACTGTCCAGTTTACAATTGCTAATTGAACTATTTCTATGCTTATTTTTATAATACTCACTAGTATTTATTTGATTATTCATGTTTTTTTATTTTCACAATTTAAATAAAGCACACTGAGTTGTGTGAAATGTGTGCCGACAAATAAAGCTGCATGTCATGACCTTGATGGCTAATCTGCAGAGGGAAAAGCTCACTCTCTGAAGCGGTCCGAGCCGGTGAGTTGGAAGGTTGTACAAAGCCCGTCCATCCACCCACAGCTCCTCAGCACATCTGTTCAGAACATCGCGCCACTAAGCGCCTGTTTCCACAGTCGCTGGTGATAAAGTTCCTGAACATTTTGCCCTTGTGTCTGTTTTGTAGGTGCCCAAACGATGAGGCGGCCTGCGCAAGTCGACACAGACTGGTAAGTTTCTTCTTTTTTGGGGGGAGAGGGGGAGGTGGTTGCTTCAGACTGAAATCCTTCAAACGTGTTCGAATCACGCACGATAGACGCGGGTGACGTCAATGGAGTTAAATCTCTTA
>JASSRZ010000078.1:12470-31216 GCA_032164315.1 Malacoctenus gilli | reverse complement strand
TTCAGACTGAAATCCTTCAAACGTGTTCGAATCACGCACGATAGACGCGGGTGACGTCAATGGAGTTAAATCTCTTATGAAAGGTAAAAAATCTTGTCTGTTTTTTGGCGTTTCCGACAGAAATCTTCACGGGTTGATAGGTGGTGAAGCGCACCCGCTCGTCGACGTTGTCAGATCGCCACCGAGCGCCTTTGAATGCACCGGGAGGTTTTTTTTTTTACGAGTGTAGCTTGCATTTTTAATTGATGCGCAGCGTGGAAAAAAAAACTTTCCACCCTGCCGACGTTATTATAATCATAATAGCGGAGCACGAACCTATAAAACGTGACCGCCTCTGAAGAGGTGTTATCCTTCAGAGGCACCGTCGCATGTCTCCTTAACCAGCTTAACACCTGAAACTGTAGCCGGGACGTGTGAAACGCTCTGAAACTATGGCTGGGTGTGATTACCAGTCAAATTAAATCTGAGATGTCAGTTACACGTGTCACTGCCTCCACTCCTACACTTGGCAGGTTGTGGGGAGTGACAAGCCGGCTGTTGATTATTTTCCAGTGTGAAACAGATTCACTGACACACAGGGAGTGTTTACAATACCCCCTCGTCTTTGTTTGATTCTCTCCCAATGCATTGGGGGATGGGGGTGATGGGGGGGGGGAGCTTTGGTGGATTCAGACGGTAACATCAGCAAACACTCTGCGAGCGGGATTGCACAAGAGAGTCTCGGGGAAGAGGAAAAAAAAAAACAATCTGAGAGAGAGCGCCGGAAAGGTTCCTGGAAGAAACTGACAAGTAATTTCCACTGACGGTCCTGATAAAAATACATCAGATGGTTCTTTAAATAACGCGCTTTGCCGCAGATGTTTCTTCCCCCTCTTCTAACGGCGCCTTAGTTTCTGTTGTGTGATTATTAGTCGGTTTCAGGGTCCTTAAAGGGAATTCGAGGCCTTCCAGGGAATGGAGAAAGGCCATGTGGATTATTGCGGCCACAGGTGTCACAGGCGTGGTCATCATAGTCCGGAACACAGGCGTGACTTGGTCCTGGCAGTAGGCAAAACTAGCCTTCATTCAGATCAGGGGTCCTCAGTCAGAGCAAAGTGGGGAATCTCTCCTGAGTGGAGTCGCATCAGTCGCGTCCACGTGGGTTCAATCAGCCGCGGCCACTCCTGGTCGCCATCGTTTTGTAGTGAATGTAATAAACAAGGGGAATGAAGTGTCATTCCACTCGAGTGTCGACAGTTCTGTTTGACAAGCAAATTCACAGAGAAATCATGAAACTGCCTTTTTTTGTGGTAATTTTAAGTTTTGTTGCTTAGAATGGGCGGGTCTTAGGCAGCTCAAATCTTTATAAAATAACCCCTATAATATATTAACTTATACTCAATCTTTTTTTATTTTTTGTCATGGGCACTGGGATGGTTCTGCGTTAGTTTTCAGTTGAGTAACTTTCGTAATCTAACTTTGAAAATCGGCTGCTGCATTTTGCAGTTTGTAGCTTTTATTTTGAGAGAAAATGAAAAATAAAAACACTCTCCCACATGTTCATCATCCGGGATTGTTGATCCTATAAAGTGAGTCTTTTACAGCTGGGATCTGGCTTAACCTCCACATCACAACATACGTAGCAGCAAACAAAAAATCAGGGTCGCTCCAAATAGTTTTTGTTTTGCTTTTTCCTCGTCGGTGTTTGCTTGCGCAGTTTCTAATTTGATCTGGTGTCGTTCTATTTGTACTTTCTGCAGCTTACGTTCCACTTAGCGCACTGCTGCAGCAGCTGCTGCTGAATCAAGCGGTATGAAGATATGAGAGGGTTTTTTCACTCCCCCTAATTTGCGACGGCAGCTCGACTGTGAAGCTTTTCGCAGAAACACAAGCGCAATGAGTTTGGAGGGTGAGGGGCTCGTCCTCCGCCTGATTGTCTGACATATGATGCTTCTTGGAGATCGAGGAGAGAGAGAGAGGGGAAAAAAAACCCCTCCAAAAAAGCAGCTTTTGAAGACAACATCCAAACTCTTCTTTCTCCTTTCTATCTTGCTTTTTTTTTAGGGTTTTTTTGTTTAGTTTTTTTTTTTTTTCATGTTCACAACCTGAAATTTACATATAAATTGAGTGGGACTCCCTCTTTTAAAGAGACACAGGAGTGACTCCGTGTTGGAGAGGAATTTTTTCCTTTTAAAGGAGACTTCAGCTCCTTGAAGCTTAATTCTGGGGGAAGGTGAGCGACTCGCAGCCTATCAAAGGAGGCCTTGGACGAGGCGCCGAGCTGCAAGCTGTCCGCCATCCCGCTCTGCCCATCGCGCATCAAGCCCTCCCCCTTCCCTCCCCCTTCGCTTCCTGTTTCTCCTACATGTCTCGAGCTGTGGACCGTTTCCTCCACTAAGGGGCAGAATATGATCACTGATGCTCCCAGCCACCCTCGCACAGCGGCATGGAAAGCTGCAGCAGCAGTCGTGGCCTGTGCAGTTACAGCTTGGACAGGCTGAGTGTGTGGAGGGTTTTATTTTTCATTATTGCGTGAGACAAAAGGCCAAGAAAACATCCAGGTGGAAGTACATTTGAACAAAGTCAGGAATATGTAAATAAAGAGCGGTAAAAAAACGGTAGATCAGCTCATCTGTGTGCACTTTTTTTTTCTTTTTTTTCGGGCTGTAATATAATGCTAATTGTGCTAAAGCTACATCCATACATCCAGGCGTACCTCCAGCTCGCCCGTTAGACCTGATCCAATGCAAACAAGTCAAATTCGTTGGAGTCCGGGCATTTATCCGTCTGAACATCCAGCCAGCCACCCGTCTTTGAGGGGCCGGGATTAGCCAGCTCGCGTTGGACACTGGCAGCGATGGCGCGCCACCCCCCCCCCCATTTCCCGCCCGCGCCGCCTATCCGAGGTTGAGCTCAGCACTTTCCTTATTAATTTCCCATTTATTCTCAGAGTTGGATGTGATATTTTAGAGCTTTGTGCACGCGGGGCACAGGTTAGGCACGATTATTGCTGACGGAGGGGCTTTGGCAGCCATGCTCGATGAAAAGCTGGAGTATAGGATTAGACATGTAGAAAGTTATATAGTGATTAACCTTCATTTCAGTCTCCTCGGCGAGCTTGAGGAGGCAAATCCTCCTCCAATCAGCTGCTGTCAGGTGTATTCCGCCGTGCCGATAAGTGACCTTCAGAACTATAGACTGAGGCGCTCGCTCTGCTTCTTCTTCTTCTCCTCCTCTCTTTGTTGTGCTTTTTGAGCCGGTCAGGCGTTTTCAATGCCGAGTTGCAATCGTTCTTGTTTTTCACCTGGTGAGGCAACGACGCCTTTTCGCTTCGATACAGCTTCATTAATTTCAGGCTTTTCAGGCTTTCTGTGGGAACGGCTTGGAGTGGGTTTGTTCCATTTCAAAGGAGCGTGAGCCTCACTTTACACAGCAAAACAAAAGGGAACAAAATGCCAGTTTATTTCACAGTGTTTTCATCAACTTCTTTATGTATTCACTTGATTCACACAACCATGTTTTGCAGTTTGACTGCGAAATATAATCACAGTGATGGTAGAAAGGTATTGGGGACATAGAGTACGCAGTGGTTCCGTGGAAACGCTTCATATGCTGGTGGACAAACATTCGCCTGGATCACCAGGACAGGGTTCAGACTCTAGACGCTAAGTTCCTATTGGGTTTCATTCACGCGCGCCGTGCTTTTGATCTGTACTCCCCTTCAAGTGATTTTTGAAACTGTAAGCTCTCTGTTCGTCGGGCAGAGCAATGTGGTCTCATTTGTCTCGTGCATCAGGTTTGTTTTTGGCGATCTTCGCCACATCGGGCCTTTGTTGTCTCTTTGAACTGAGCTGGTGAGTAGATACAGTTGGACCTGAAAGTAGCTTTGTCCTCGCATCTGAAGTATTTATGAAGTACTCCCTGAATTGTGAAAAAAGAAAAGAGAAAAAACGCAAAAATAATAATCACAAATTTAATATTTAATTTTTGGGTTTTCTAGTCATGCAATAAAACCCAATAAAGTCTTGGCCTTACTTTAAAGGTAAAGTCGCTCCCTTCTGCAATTTGAGGCAGACAGCAGAATTTTTCGAAATGTGGCTTATGTGTTGATAAAGGTTTAAACAGTATCATTATGTCACTGACTGCTGATACAGCTGTGAAGCTGTTGGCCTGACCAATTTACTTGCATAGAGCAAATAGGTGGTGGATTTAACGTCTTAAGAAAATAGACAAAATGAACTTAATCGATTGGCTGTTTGTGTACCTGCAAGTTTTTGAGGACCTGCAGGTTTCTTTAATTCCACTCTGTTTCTGCGAATGAATGTCAGCAGCTGCTATAAGGGAAGAAAAAAGAATCCTGTTAATCTGCTAATGATATAGAGAAAAAAAATAATGAACCCCTCCAATGTCACAGTCGTTAAGCACCGTTTAATTGATTAATTGTATGGATGTCATCATTTTCTACTTATTATGCGTAGATATTTAACACTATTAGGGCCTCCGCTTTACATTACTTCATGTCACGACACTCTAATCATGTCTAATCCCTTATTTTATTTCCTGCAAGCGATGCAGCCTGATGGATGGAGACACTTTCAGCCGTCTCTTTGCTGTTTTACCTCGCGTCTCTTTTGCGCCGACGCTGCGGAAAGCAGGCAACAATGGCGTCGTCTCCCCCCCGCCTCCCCCTCAGCCTTCCTCGCCAAACCTCCCCTCTTTCTCTCTTGGAATAAAAAGGACATTTTTGAGCCCCTTTGATTTGGCCCGATTTGTTTTGATGTGAGGAGTGAGTGGTTTTTAAAATCTCCTTAACTCCCCAGGCCTCGGCCCAGCCTCCCATAGGGCTAATGACCGCGGCCCGGGCCCCGGCGCTGAATAATACAGGCCCCGGCGAGGTGTGAGCGCGCAGAAGGGGGGGGGCAGGCGGGGGTTAGATGCGGGCCCCCTCCTTCATACAGTACACCTCCATTGATAAGATTGTATTAATTGGTATGAATTGAAAAGGGGGCTCTCTTTCCTCCGCGCCTCCTTGTATACATTTACCATTATACTCATTAGCTTCCCGTTGCCTCCCAGCGAGCGTCTCCTTCACATCCCTCCGGGGTCTCCTGGGAGGCAATTTGCATCCCTCCATGGTGTCTCTCTGGGGTTATTGAGGAAATATTAGCCCCCTTTTCTTCTGCGGCCGACCCCTTTGATTTATTTGGGGCCGGGGCGCTGATAGAGCGGTGTTCGCGCGTTAATGACCGGCGCTGATACAATGCCCCCCGGTCGCAAGAAAAAAAAAAAGAGACAACTCATTGATCCGGGTTGAGGGGCTCCAATTGACAAGCAAGGGCTGAATAATCGTCTGACACGCGTCTGCCAGGCGCATTTCGGCGGACCTTGGAGGAAGTGACAAGGGAATCCCAGCGCTGTCAAGGCTGCCGTGCTCCAGCTGTCCACTTTTCTTCTCTCTCCTCCCCCCCCTCGCCCTGATAGAGTTAGATTAATAGGCTTTTGTTGGCCTCCGAAATTCCACGCGACTTTCTGACAGTTTGTGGCGTCTCCTCCTCGGAGGCTCTTTGTTTGCCGCTCGCGTCGTCTTCTTTTGACCCCATCACGCCGCGCTTATTTTAGCCGCCCGGAAGGACTCGGCGGAGAGAGAGGCCCTCCGAAACTACAACGGCGCTCCGCTTCCCCCCTCCGATCTAGTTTCTTCCCTTTTTTCCGGATGCCGCGCTAATAATAGAATTCAAAGCGACTGCCGAGGGATCACTCGGGTTGCCATTAGCAAGGCGCCGAGCCCCTGCTACCTGAACCCCGCCGCCGCCGCCATCATCATCATCATCGCCGTCGTCGTCACTCCTGCCATGGTGCGCTCACATTATGTTTTAAAGGAAGATAATGAGAGATTTCATCCTAATACCTGCGATGCTTGACATGCCTTCGAATTTAAGCTCACTGATGTCGGCTTCGGCAATCTGGAGCCCGTCCTCAATTTGGAGAGCAGTTTGACACCGACTCCCTTTCATCTGAATGGTCACATGTCGGCGGCAACAAAGTTTGATATATATTTCTTCTTTTTTCATCTCTCTCTCTCGCTCTCGCGCTCTCCACCCAGAGAGGGAAAGCATCTGAGGGCTGCCTAATCATAGCAACAACCTCTGTCTGCCGTTCGTATTTATATACCCCCAGTTATATGGTAATAATAACATTTAATAAAAGTCAACATCCTAACCGCCACTAAACAAAAATACCCGCCCGCCGAAATCGCTGCATCTACTCTGCATACTTATAACAGATTAGAGGTTATGTATATCAATTGCGCGAAGCTCATGCATATTGCGATGAAGGAGAAGGGAGGGGGGGTAAAAAAAAAAAAAAAGGCAAGGAAATGGAAATGTGCCATTTTCAACGAGCCGGTGCCGCCTGCCAACAAAAAAAAAAGAAAGAAGCAGGCAAGTGGGTAGCGCTGGCGGTGATGGCCGGGGTTTGTTTTCCCTCTCAGTGTTGGGAGATGAGAAGTCATGTATCTAAACAGAGCAGATATGATGTTTATGAGAGCCATCTGCTCTGGCAGCTCTCCTGGTGCCCACTGCCCTACTCAACGTGAGAGCAGCCTCATTAAAACGGTCACATGCCTGAGAAATTTCGAACCGCTGTGTGTTTTCTTTTTCTCCCTCTTCCTCCCCTTCTTCTTCTTCTTCTTCTTCTCCTCCTTTTTTTTTTTTTTTTAGAGCAGTAGAGTTTAAAACTAACAAAGCCTTGGGAAATCCCCATCAGACATCCCTCCCTTAATCCATTTAATTTTGAAAGGTATTGTTTAAAGCTTTAAAGTTTATATCGTTTAATCCCCCTCCAACACTACGGGCAGCAAATGAGGCCGTGTCAGCAGCTTGAACAGATATAATCTACTCCACACAACAGAAAATCCTCCTTCAAGACAAGGTTGCGCGGGTTGCCTGTGAACTCGCCGTTTGATGTTTCTACCTGCTATTGAACATGACTTCTGTCTTAACCCAACTGTCACCCGCTCCCTGTCCCCTTTTATCACTCCGAATGTTCCCGCCTCACCTTTTTTTATCAGTAAATCTACCATCACAGCCGTTTCACTTGCTCGCCCTGTTTTTCAGTCGAGGCGGCCGAGGAGAAGTTTCTTATGGACAGGTTCAAGAGATTTCTTGGGTTTTTTTTTTTTTTTAGGCTTCTATTTCTTTATTTATTTTCCTCCTGGTCTTGAACCTTCGGCAAAATTCAGACAACAGGTTCGGATGTTATTCTCTGCATTTGAAAGTCCTGTGCTGGTTCAGCCAGGGTGTGGGTTTTATATATTTTAATCTCCAGCCAGTGTGGAAGTCTGACCGATGTTTGGATTTGGACATTGTGTCAGCGCTCGGTCAGCTGAGTCCCATGCGACTCACTGAAGATGTCGCCGTGGGTCAGCCAAACTCCACGATACCTCCTGGTGGAAACAGATGAGGTTGCCTTTTGTCTTCTGTGCCTTTGTGGATGAAGCTTTTTTCCACTCTAATAGGTCGGGGGTTTTTTATCAACCATTGAACACCACCCATGTAGGAAGTGCTCTTCTTTTTAAGGACCCTCAAAAATGTCTGAAATGCTGTTTGTAGGCAAAAAAAAGCACCAGTCAACGACTTTTATGCTTAGCCTCGCCTATTTCATCCAACAGCTCCTTCAACCTCAACAATGAGAATGATGTGTTGCAAGAAAAATTGTTTTTATGTAATTTACCGGCCAAGTTTTGAACATTGAAGCATCTGCAGAAATTAGTGTTATTTTAAAGGCTCCTGCTTTTGTTGATTGGTTGAGAGCGGCTGTGTCGAGCATGGTTTGGCTTCACCGCAACATTTTGGCAAACCGGTAATCGAGAAGGGCATCCACAGGCTTTCATTGAGATATCTTGGGATTTTTTTAGGACTAGAATAAAGGTGTGGAGTCAAACTTGGCTAATACAGAAAATATATACATATACTAGTATAAATCTGTAAAAGTTTGTGAGCATTGAGGGCATGAAATGTAAAAAACCAACAAAAATAGAACAAAATAGCCTCTCATTTTTATCTTTAGGGGGGAAAATATTAAATTGCAGGAAAGGCAGAGTTTGGGGTTTTGGGAGAAACCTTTTATTTCCTAAAGCAAGTCTTTAATGGCCCTCTCATTCAACAGACTCTTTTCTAAGCTGGGCTGAACCAGCCCCTGATCAAACTTTGGAAGAAACATCAGGACCGACTCACGTGCTCACAGTGTCAAATTCTCCCTTGAAGCGACCACTTCTCGTCATACTTACCTGCGAGCCTCCTCTTCAATCGCCTCCAAATACGCCACCGTCCTTGCCGCTAAAGCATGCATTACCATCTGATTTGTCCCTACTACAAAGAATACAATTTCCCCTGCAACACGCCGCCTGTGGTCCTCGTATCTCTTCCTTTAGTGCGTAATTTGAGTCCGATAACGCCAATATATATTTTCACTCAAGCAGTAAATTACATTGTTTAGTTATCAAAGGCTTTGTGTAATTACATTTGCGCAATTCATGATGACAGGGGCTGATAGTGTCTGCACAAGACGCTGGCATACATAATCACAGGCGAAATCCCATTAGGGAGTATAGAGGCCATTATTATGGAAATGACCTTTGGGTGACAAGAACTCAGTGGGATAAAAGAGTGCATAATCCTGACAAAGACGTCGTGTGAAAGCCGCTGCCGTGCCTCTGTCTCTTTTATTCCTCTTTCCTTTCCTGTTCAGACTTAAGAAATTTACTGTGTTTTATCGAAACGCAACCGTGTGCGTCTGTGTAGTTTGTTTTTTTTTTTCTTTATCCTTCCTATCTGGACAAACGGCCGAGCCGGTGACGCAGCGGAGTCAGATTTCGCCAGTTTACGGCTCATCCGCTTCGTCCTTTTCTGCTGTTCATTTCCACGGCAACTGCAGAGCTGCGATGGAAGAACATAGAAAAGAACTTACCGGAATGCGTCTGTGTGTGTGTTTTCTGTTTTTTTTCTTCTTCTTTTTTTTCTTCCCGCTGTGGCACCTTCACTGAGAGAACATACTCACCTTGGGATTACTGAAGTGTCAAGCTGAATCTGCGTCTGTTTGTTTTGAGCCACGCTTTGATACTCTCACACTAAAGAGGCAGCTTCATAAATTCACATTGTGTCAAATAAATCAATACATCCCATTAACTCAGGAAGTTGTGTAGTGCAGTACTTGAGGGACCAGACACCCCCCCACCCCCTACACACACACACACACACACACACACACACACACACACACACACACTTCGTTTAGGCATTTCTCCAGCAAACGGCGATGGCAGAGGAATGCGAGGTTGGCTGTTGATCCATACAGACAGCTCCAGCAGTTGAAATGGTTTGGCTGACTGGTCTCAGTTGGTCTTTGGAGCCGTCTCCACTGCGCTGCCAGGCCGGGTCTTCAGCTGTGCAACGGGGAAGGAATTCGCTTGGACATCTGCATCTTTGCGAGCACACAGCGACCGAGAACCCCCCCTCCCCACTCAATCAGGGTGTTTGTCCTCACAGGACCCCTCGGACTTACCGCTTGAGTTTATTACAGCTGGTTAATGTCGCGGCTCAAATATCACATCACGGCAAATTCACTCGATTGTTTCAGGGAGAGATTGATTGATGGATGGAGAGATACTTTGTGTGGCCTTGTGGGGAGATTCAAGGGTCTACTAGCTCCTACTGGCGAGTAGAAGTGAAAGGAGTGAAAAGTTAAAAAATAACTGGTTGGGAGGCCATGGAGGGGCATTCTGCTGTTGTCCATTAAATCCTAGTTTGTTCCTAAAATTCTTTAATGTAATCATGCAGACACACTCCTTTACCATTACCTTGTACTAACATTACAAGTTGACAACATTATCGAGAGTAGCAGAAAAATCTATGGTGTCCCATCGCTGCGGTCAGCGCAAAGAAATGATGTCCACCGGCAGCCGCGCCCCGACCTGAGTGGAGCAGTTTAAACTCCAATGTTGGTTTATGTTTCTGTATCTTTGTGCAATAAAGTTCCATCAGCTGTTTAAAACACAAGGAGAAGAAAGTGCCGCGGTGGGACTGAATTTGAGTTGAAAATCCAGCCAATCAGATCAATCAGGAGAGTGAACTCCCCCAACTGACAATTACACCCACTGACAGTGACAAATACGCCCACTGAACAATGCGAGGGCACAGAAATGTGCAGCGAGAGCGTACAGAAAGGTGGAGGGGACGCGTATTTGCCTCACTGTGCGCCTGCGAAGAGAGCTTTGCGCTCTCTCAGTTGAGAACTGCGCTCGCGGTGGCAGCTTTGTGCGCCCGCGATGACAGCTTTGCTTGCTCTCGATTTTTGGCAGCGATGTGACGCCATAAAAATCTGCTGATAAACAGGACACACGGTGTCTCTGTCCTTCTGTTGTATGACAAGCGCACACACACACACGCACTGTCAGCCCCCAGTAAATGTCTAATCACTATTCAGTATGCAAATGAGCCCAGACGGAGCCTGACATGTACATCCAGGTTCATCATTGAGATTTGATAAGATGAACTTTTTTGATCCCGAAAGAAATTGTT
Source organism: Malacoctenus gilli (assembly GCA_032164315.1). NCBI lineage: Eukaryota > Metazoa > Chordata > Actinopteri > Blenniiformes > Labrisomidae > Malacoctenus > Malacoctenus gilli. Next base: position 20,660 of record JASSRZ010000078.1, on the reverse strand, counting down.
GAATAACTACAATTAGTTGTAACTTAATTGTATTCACATTTGTTTGTATGCTACATAACCGAATTAATTCAAATCATAACAAATATACATCTCTCCAGACATCAAAGACATGGTGCTGCAGCACTGATGGTGTCATGAAGGTGATGTTGTCAGAAAGGTATGATGTGAGAAAGGTGTAGTCCTGAGAACAAGGAGTCTGAACAGTCAGTACAAAACTCCTGACAACTCTAGGTAGTCAGCTTGTTCTGAACTTGTTTGGAGCTCGAAGACAGCTCTAAGCTTGTTCTTGTCCTCAGATTGAAGACAACTCTAAACTTGTTCTCGTTCTCAGCTCAAAGAGCACTCTAAGCATGAGGAAACTGAATAAAGCCAAACTTCCTGAGAAACCAAAGCAGTCACTAGAGGCCGACGGAGCAGAGGGTCAAGCTGCAGCCACACTCCCACCAAGGTTTGTCAACAAACAGAAGAAGGAGAGTGTCGACCTGGGAGAATCGAACCCTTGTAGGCCTCATGAGAAACGCATGCGGGTTCGATTCAACCCGGTGGACTCCACCTTCATCTGGTTTTGTGACAAACCAAAGAAGGGAGGCGCCATCCTGGGAGAGTTGGTGCGGCCAAAACCTCAGCAGGTCCTGGCTCCGAAGCCACTTATCGAGGCACCCACCGCCAAAGCGCAGTGCGCTGAGATTGGGGTTGCACCCCGGATACTAAAACGTCCGGGTCAACCCGAGGTGGTGCTAGGCACGAGCTGCGGAAACGCCTCACATGTGGCTCAGCCGATGGTGACCCTCCCAAGACCCTGGACAGTCAGTCCTCCAGGATCTTGGAAAACAAGGAGGCCATCATCACAAAGCTGGAGCTGCAGAAGGCAGCTCTCTTTGCTGAAATCCAGGAGGTCCAAGAGGACTTCCAGAAGGATTTCAGCAAGGTCCAAGATGAACTGGAAGGAACAGGAGGTAGAGCGAAGCCAGTGGGAGCAGGAGAAATCGTGCCTCCTGGCCGAGCAGAATCAAGCCTCCTCTGCCGTGCAGAGCGCGATGAGCGGTCCAGGTGGAACCTTGAGTGCTCCGAGGTCATCCAGTCGCTGGGGGAGATGAAGGAGGACCTCAGACGCCAGCAAGCAGCAAGACAGAACACCACCGAGGAGCTGCTGGCAAAGATGGCCACCCTGGAGAAGCAGCTGCAGGCTCCACCCAAGAGGAAGTCGGCCTGGAAGAGGTTCAAGAGTTTCTTTAAAAGAAACTAAAAACAGACCTCTTCCGGTCAACTTCCTCCACCTTAGGCTGGCACAAAGGGGCTGTGGCTAGCACCATCCCCTTTGCAGTGAGGCTCACAATGGGCTTCCTGTGTGGAGTTTGCATGTTCTCCATGTGCATCCAGGGGTCAACGATAGTGACCTCTAAAGAAAACTAAACAAACCAAAAAAAACCCCCACAAAAAACCACCCCCCCCACGAAAAAACAAAAAGCCAACCCTCCCAAAAACAAAATAAACCCTAAAAAACAAAAGCAAAATAAAACAGACACCTTACCCCCCTCCCTCCCCCCAAAAAACAATTAATGGTCAAAAATTATTTGTGTGTCCAAGTGTTGACTTTCTTTCTTTCACTGATGAATGATTTTTTTCACTGACTGTGAGATGTCTGAGGTTGGTTGTGTTCATTGTAAACTTGTTTGCATTGTTTGGAGAGACAAACTTTGCAAGACGATCTAAATCAGAGGCTTTTCTTGTCTCTGGCAAACGTTACAAGTAAGCTCTGCTCAAGCTAGAAGCACAAATTAATATTTGTTGCTATCAGGCTGTCTGCATTGAGTTTTCTCTTGACTTAACTGATTGATGACCTTTGAGCTTTTTATTCACAGTCTCAAATCGATAAAACATTGCAGGTCCATTTTAGACCATGTTCCAAAAATGACCCTCTCGGGAGTTGTGCAAAGACGTTTGCCTTTCTCTGCACATCATCGTCCTATTTTTATAGATTCAAGAAAAATTGTCATGAAGCTATCCTCCGATATATGTGTTTTAACCTTACCGATGCTTAAAAATGGTGAAAAGTTGAGGCTGGGCTGGACGCTTCTCCGCTTTTGTTGCTTCGGTCTGTGAAGTTGGAAACCTCGCAGTCTAATCTGCGGGCACACGTGGCATTGGTCATGGAGGTCATGGAGGTCATGGAGGCGAAACCTTCCTTCGCAACACAGCCTTGCGAGTGTGTGCGTGGGGACACAACCAGGCTCCAACCACAGGCGAACGTTTCAAGGAGCGCCACAACTTTTTTGGCAGAGATTGAGAACCTCTTCTGTCACCTATAATCTTTCCCCGGACGCTTGTACGCGGGGCCGTCCGCCGAGGAGCGGTATCCAATCCCCACCCATCAGTCCTTCCTCGATAAAGGTGAGGGTTCAATCCAGGCTGACATCTGGTGAAGGGCAGGGGACACCCTGGATGGGTCACCAGTCCATCACTGGCCTAACGCAGAGAGACACGGGATCACCCGTGGAGGTCTCCGCGGCGCCGAGCCGGAATACCCGACGTAGGTAGAACACGCCGGCACCCCTCGGACAGACCCTGGCCTGGAATCAAATCCAGGCCTCGCTGCTGTGAGGTGACAGTGCCGACCGTGCTCCTGCCGCGCCACCTGCGTCCCACTTACCGTCCGGCCACTTATGAGCGATTACAGCTCTGAGCTTTGTTTTGATGACCCGCTTAATATGGATGAAACGCGAGCGGGTTGCTGCGCCGATCAATCCCTCCTCGGGGCGGGGAGGAACGTTCAGTTTTGTAGAATTAGAGATTCTGCCAAGAGCTGCTCACGAACAAAAGGCACCATGTGTGGTATTGATCATGGCTACCCAATTGTCTCCAAGCAACTTTGTAAGTGAACAATCAATATCTTCTCCCAGTGGTTGGAATCCTCATCCAACCACAACCAAGCTTGACTGGAGGCGAAAAAGACAATAATGAAAAAAAAAACAACAAAACAGGTTGAAGTAGTGTTTTGGCCCCAGTATATTAGGATACCTTCTTAAATACTTCACATTTTCTCAATTACAGGCAACATCTAAACAAGATGATGATTATCAAGTAGTAGAGATTAAACCGAGAGAATCGAGTCCTACAAGTGCGCAAGCTTTCTTCTAAGACTCCTGCATAGCACGGACCATTAAAGCCTAGAGAAGAGTGCTTTCCTGCACTTCTATTTTATTCCTCTTGTATCAAATCAATCCCCCCCCCCCAAAAAAAAATCTCACTTACATAACATACTTTGGCGAATCACCACTCTGGTGTACTGGTTTCGGGGGGATGATGTGTTTAGATTTTTTACATTTCACTGACTGCTCCCTGCTGCTCCTGGGGGCTGCCCAGCGCGTTACTAATGTCTGGGACGGTAGGTTGGCACCTTCACACTGAGCCAAAGGTCTCGGCATCATTATGTGGATTGTTTTGGTTATACGATTAACATGAGGGAAAAACTGCATCGCAGTCACATTTGCGTGCATGTTAAATGTCCAGCTTTCAGGTATTTTCTGTGTCAGGCTCATGCAGTCACCTCCCATGTGATAAAACAGGAAGTAAAAAACATAAATATCAAACTCATTTTTCTTCAGAGTTTTGTTCAGCAGTGGCAAAATGCTCCTTCATTTCTTTGTATTGTGACCCCTAGTGGATGTTCTTATTATGACAGCAGCAATGGAGGTTTTTGTCAGAGGTTGTCAAGCTGGTCGGACACACGGTTCTTTCCGACGGAGCTCGGGTTGAGTTCGGGGGCCGCATGCGGTCGAGTTTTTAATTTTTGAGTGAGCCGGCTCGACCTCATCCAGCAGACAGGAACAAGGGGGGGGGGGGGATCACAAAAGAAAAAAAAGCAACAGACATGGTTAGGGAAGAGATGTTGTTGCAGATTGATCTGTGCAGGCATACAGCTTAGCTGTTTGGAAGCTCATAATCCCTGTAAATATCTTCAGGCAAGGCAAAGTCAGCCTTTTAACATTGACTTCACAGAAGTAAACACAAGCAAACGTATATGTAGTCATATATATACATATATATATGTGTGTGTGTGTGTGTAGCTGCAAGTTGTGTGAGAGTTGGCTGCTAATGAGACTTTTGCGTTTTCCAGCGAGATATTTTGATGGTTTTTGCCACCCTGCCGTTTGGGGCTAACAGCGAAGTTCACTTTAAATGCGGAGCGTCTGTTCCCCTTTCGAACCTCCGACACCCCGACAGATGGGGCGAACGCGGAGCTCGGAAGGTTTTACCTCCGAGGTGGTAACAGTGAAGCCACTCATTAACACTGAATTTACCACTTCGTTAGCAACGCAGCTTCCTGTTGAGAGAGGGAGAGAGCGACCCACCCCCTGGATGCCAAATCCACCGAGGTACATACAGTTTTGAACCGAATGGGCTCTGGACAACAAATCTGGAAAAAAAACTGAAAAAAAAGAAAAAGGGTTTATTTCTTTATAATGTGTCGGCGCCTTGAACAGGAGATACAGCGGGAACCCGGTGGCTCAAATTCAATCACGGCTCCTTTTGAGAGCCCCGTGTGTACGCGCGGGAGCGTATGTTTTCTTTGTGCGGGCCCGTGTTTGTGTCACCGACAGATTGTGTGCCTGCCAATTTGTCGGGATTCAAGTAACAACAGTCTCACGCTGGGACCGGCGTTGGCACCATCGCGGTAGTGATAAGACGCAATATGATCTCATTGGAGGTGTACTTTGTTCCCATGGAAATTGGTCAATTTTAGCAGACGACTGAGAACTTTAGGCGGGGAGGCAGGAAGGTTGTCTCCCGGAGGTACGCGCACATAATTAAGCATCCTCGCCAGGGTATTCAGGGCTAACAGCGGGGTTTGTTGTGAATAGAGGTGGCGGGAGAGGGTGTTGGGAAAATCATAATGCAGTGCAGAATAATGCCGCTCTCATTTTGCAGAGCAGTGGGAATAGCCCCAAAAAACGATTTTTTTAACAGTCCCACACTGTCGGTGTGAATGAGATTAAAGAAAAAACAAAAAAAGACAGGGAAAAATTTATTCTACCTGTTGTGCACCAGTGTTGCAGTTTGCAATTTACATGCAAAAAAAAATAAAATCTGGGCGCTCTTGAACGGCAAATTCCGAACCAGTTATGTTGTTCTGTTTCTGTTTCAGAGAGCCTTGCCGCTATGTCTGAGCCGAAAGCAAATGCACAGGAGGACAAAGAGTGTGCGTCTGACAGCCCAGGTCGTGCTCGGGAGCCATTACGGAGTCACACGTTCTCCCCGAAGAACAATGCCGCGGGTCTGTCCTCGGATGAACACGAAAACCCTTTAAATGGAACCCAGCCGAATCCATTTGTATACAGCAGGGTCCCCGCTGTTCCCCGCGCAGGCAATTCATTGCCTTCAGGAGCACTTGTTAATGGACCTGCTTCACACCCCACCTCAGAGGTACGCCGCGTCCTGAACAAAGGCACCGCTTCATCCGGCGGTGTCCCGGACGCGGAGGAGGACGCGGGCCCCGAGGTGTCGCCGCCACCCGGTGAGCTTCAATCAGACGCTCGCGGGCGCGCAGCGGGGCCCGGCGTCAAAACACCGGCCGCGCAGCCAGGTGTCGACGCGCCGGAGGAGAATGAGTCTGAACCAGCCCAGCTAACGCGCGCCGACCGACCTCCGACGGAACAGACAATAAAAGCCGAACGGCTGCGCGGGGGGTTGCGGCCGAGAGCCCCCTCGGATGATTACGTCGATGTCGCGGCGAGGGAGCGGGCTTTCGACCGTGACAGAAGGCCGGAGACCGGCGCGACGCACCAAAGACACCGAAGCACAAAGAGCCCGCCAGACGGCCTCAGAGATGGCTGCAGCGGCGCCGACGCCGAAACTGTTGGTACGGGCAACAAAGAAGGATCAGCGCATACACAAGCTGATATTAAATATGCAGTTATGCCATTCAGAGACCTTTCCAGGAACACTGCTTCAGACTGCGAGCGCCATATTTATAGCACAGCGCAAGAAGGCTGTAATGAGGAAAATGACCCTGAAGATGAAAGCAACGTTCGTCCAAAAGTGGAACAGTTGGAGACGGAGCCACTCGAGCGAGCTCCACTTTTCTTCTCGTGCACAATATGCAATGTTAATTTCAAGGAAAGAAGACATTTCCATAGACATATGATGTATCATTTAGGCGAGCATAATCAGGTGAACAGCGAGAGGCGTTCGCAGCCCTTTATATGCAGGGAGTGTGGGCGTTTGTTCTGTGATCACGGCTCCCTCATGAGGCACATTGTTATTCACCGAGACAGGCTGGAGAAACTTATGAAGGAGATCAGATGTCTGAAAAGGGGCGAACTCGGAGACGGGGCCACCGCCGCGGCGGCGCCAGCGTTGGCGTGTGCTCGGTGCGGGTTTGCCTGCGACTGCCCGAAAATCTTCGTCCAACGCGCCAAAACCCACGATAATCTTAAGCACTACTACTTCTGCCAGGAGTGTGACTACGTCGCGCTGACGCAGCAGGCGCTCGAGGCGCACTTGCAGGTTGAGCACCTCAACGCGTACTGGCCCCGGCGTGGAATAGCTCAAAGTGACGAAGCAGAAAGCGGTACCTTTCAGCATAGGGACGGTTTCTTCATGGGAACAGAGGGCTGGTTCGTCCGCCAAACCAAGGTTGCCAGGTTAGGTCGGCGCGAGGGAGAGAACAGCATCCCCCGTTTCCACCGTGCGAGGAAGAGCTCGCCGACTCGCTTCGGCCCCCGCACCACGGCCGAGCTGTCGCCGTCGTTGTGGAGGATCGACAAGCACGGCGAGTTGCTCCAAGAGCCGGCGAAAAAATCCGACGCGGCAACCGGTTCCACCTGTGCAGCCGAAGACGCCGGTAAGAATGACCACGAGGCTTTTGGCAGCTCAAAGCGCGCAAACTGTCCTGCAAGTGCGGATGCCTTCCTGTCAGCCAGGAAGCTTAAATTAGACCAGCTGTTCCGTCGAGGAAGCAAGAACGACCCGGCGCGCGGGGGTTTACGAGCACAAGCCAACCAAAATTCCCCATCAATGAGGAGAGTGTCAACACCTTTGCATAATGCTCTTGACAACGTGAATGGTTATATCTTACCTAGGCTTAGCCAGAGGCTCAAGAAGCAGTCGGCAGTCGGGGAGTCGGAGCGAGGCGGCGAGGGCGGCGGTAACTTCAGTGATCGCACCAGCGGAGCTACAGGCGGCTTCTTGGAAAGCGGCAGGAATGAAAGGAACCCATACGCTCGGAGGTATTTCAGAAAGAGGCAGAGCTTTTCAGCCCAACACCAAAGCCCCCACGCACTCGAGGAAGAGGATGATGGAGACGAAGACTGCAGCGACGTGGAGCAGCTCGTAATCAAGGAGGAGTACGTCGAGGCTGCCGCGCGCGATGGCTCCCCGCTCGCGCCCCCCGGCGAGTGCCTCCGCGCGCCGCCCACGCCGGGGGCGGAACACCGGCCCTGCCCGTACTGCCCCGCCATGTTCGAATCCGGAGTGGGCCTGTCCAACCACGTGCGCGGCCACCTTCACCGGGTCGGCCTGAGCTACAACGCGCGGCACACGGTCTCGCCGGAGCAGGTGGCGCGGCAAGACCGTCAGCCCCGGCTCCGCAGGAGGATGCCCCCCAGCATGAGGAAGATGAAAAGAGGTGAGTGATGCTTCTTCTGGTCTGCTCAAACCAAAAGGCCTCCACACTCCAACTTTAACAATTTGCACTATTTATGTGACAAAACATGACTTTTTCTGAAAGAATCTAACAATAAACGGGACATTTAACTTAATTTTGCGGGTTTTTTTGTTAACCCAAGGAAATCGGGTATAAAAAGAAAAGATGCCAACACTAATTCTTGAACAAGACATATTTTGTGTCTTCGATTCATCATATGCCACCAAAGCCCAATCGTCTGAACGACATCGATGGAGCTGTTTATTCTCTCGTCCCTCTTTGGAATCTCCAGTCTCAGATACTTGGCTCACGGTGACCACATACGACAATTCAAAATGCAACTCGCAATCTGCAGGATTAAAGAGGATCAGCCAAACGAGTTACAGATTATAAATATACCATGCAGACACAGTACCTCGCAGTGGTCGCGTACTGTGGTAATGCCGCTCCGGGCTGCCTCACTGGTGGATTATCACTTTGTGTCTGTTTCTCATCTTTTGTTTTGGGAAGGGGGGGGGGGGGGGGGGGTTCGGTCTCTTCAGTGT
>JASSRZ010000078.1:0-12460 GCA_032164315.1 Malacoctenus gilli | reverse complement strand
CCCCCCCCCCCCCCCCCCCCCCCCCCCCCCCCCCCCCCCCCCCCCCCCCGCGGTCTCTTCAGTGTCACGAATCCAAACACAACATCCAAACAGCCTGACTGAAACTGCAGAACCGCACCAACTACCGGCTTCTGGACACGACGGAGGATAAGCCTGTCCGAACATGTTGGCTGGGATTTGAAAAGAGCGCTGAGTCGGGGGGTTTCACACTCCATGGAATGTAAATTACATGAAAACTGTTTGGGAAATTGCCTGTCGATTCAGTGCCCCACACTCCCCACAAAGCAGGCAACCATTGGTCTGGAGGTTAAAGAAGCGAGATCGTAGCCGAAAACGTTGTCGATTCGATGTCCCAAATTCAACAGTTTGTCCCCACCCTCATCTTATCCATCGTAGGCCCTCGGGCAAGGCTCCAGCAACCCCCCCCCCATTGCTCTCAACGCAGTCCACTGCTCTTGGAGTATGTGATTAAGTTGAACTCGGGATCGGGTTGGTTTGAATGCAGAAAAAGAAATTTGCCTACGGGGATCGACAGAAAGTTAATGTATAACTTAACACCGGCAGCTTCCGATAACAGAACGACCTCGTGTTTTAAGAAAGTTCTTGATCCAGTTTTTCAAATCATAAATACTTAATATATTCGCAGCTATAAGAGTTGTAAATATCATCTACAACAGTGTAGAATTTTTGAACCAGATCAAACCGTGTTGTGTTGTAATTTGCCTCGTTTCGCTTCGCAGTCGTGAAGACGGAAAGCCGAGGAGAGAACACCTGCCCCTTGTGTTGGGGTTGGTTCGAAACCAGGACGGGCCTGTCCAACCATGTGAGGGGACATCTGAAGCGTATAGGGAGGAGTGCCAGCAGCGGCAGCAGCAAGTCCCCCCTGTGCATTCTGAATGAACTGCTGAAGAACGACAAGGAACACGGAGACATCCTCCAGGTCCTGAAGAAAAGCCATATCTCGCCACGACCTTTGACCTCTCAGAAGTTGAGCAGCAACAGCTCGTTCCAGACACAGGCAGGCATGTCGGTGGGGATCCCGAATGAGACGGTTGGTCCGTTTCCTTTAGCGGACAGCTTGACACCAAAAGAGGAGGAAGAGGCCTTCACAGACGGGGGGAGAATTTCTGCGAACGCACAGAGAGGCACGGAGGCCTCATCCAGCACTTTAGTCCAACTGCTTAAGACGGAACGGGAAGCGGAGGACCAAGAGGCCTGTGCAGCCAGGAGCATCTGGGACATGACCAAAGGCTTCACGGAGGAGACACAGACGACCACGCGAGTGACCAGTGGGGACCCCTGCTGGACTCCTGGTATGCCAGTCTTGGGTTTGAAACCCAATCATTTTTTTCTGTTATATTATTATCGCATTTTGATGCAATATTACATATTGCGGCCCTCCAGGACCACAGCAATGCAATATGAATAGTTTGTGATTTGTTGGGAGCTTCTAAGACTGAGAGAAATATGGGTTCCTGCAGAAACCTTCTGATTCCAACTTTATACGTATTACTCTAGTGAACTGCAGGCAGAATCCAGCTGAACAATAGGAGGGGGAAGCTACCAATCATTTGACTCACTCAGGTGGGGGGAAAAGGCACATACGGTGAACAGAATGTCGCCAAAGTGCTTTTGAAGTTCGTATTAAAAAGTCATGAGATCCCCCTTGATGTGGCGCTGGAAGCCCCCCCTCATCTGGGTGTTTGCACACTTTTGTTTAATGTCGGTCCAAATCAAACTTTGCGTCAGGCGACCAAGACGCATGCCGGTTGAGATCTCCGAACGCGGCCGCTCACCGTCGAGCTCACAGCTGCGGCTGAACATCTTGCTGGCGGTGTCACCGTGCGCACTGCTTGTGTGTCTGCAGCATGTCCGCCGTTTGTCCTGAAGACCTGAGTGCGATGCGTTCAGGAGGCCACGTTTCCATGCGGCTCTATTGTTTTATCACATGGGGTCATAGCATTGACCTCCCCTCTTAGGGTGATTAAAGCTACTATATTTTGCAATTGAATTCAGTCAAAGCTATTTCCGTTTTCTCTTTAAGAGGGAAATTCATGTGTGTAACTCTAAAGCCACACGCGCTGGTCTCCTATTTAGTCATAAATTCAGACTTAATGCCAAGTGTTTTGAATCTCACATAAATAGCATTTTTAATAGAATAAACTATGTGTGGGAGTATTATGAGGCAGTGATGTAGCTTCACATTGCCACTGTAACACTTGAGGTAAGTCATTTAATGCAGAAGTGGAAGGACAACTCAGAAAAAAAGTAGTTAGGTAGGATTTCTATGCGCCTTCTCAACCACTACACGAGAGTATTACTTTTTAAACACATATAGTTGTATTTTCACTGATCATGCAACTCCATGCAAGAAAATATAAATCAAACGGTTGTTTTCCATCTCTGACACTCAGCCAGCAACCATCGTACCTGTTACACTCGCAGATTGCACCATCGTTATAGTTTGTGTCACATTCTCTGTTACGTGGACGTGGAATCTTTCCAGCTTACACCCCCACCTTCACACCCCGTTTGATTTCGACTTATACCCTGTCCCCGTCCCCCGCCGAAGACTGTCTTGATACCCATTCAAAGTGTTGCCGCCATTATTTGGCTTGTGAAAAACGCGTTTCATACTCTCCAATGTGGAGGAAAAAAAAATATTGTTAAACACCGCAGAGTTTTTGCTCGTCATTAAACCTGGAAATTAAATCAAGTCAAATCCTCCGGTTTGGAAAAAAGACTCCATGCAGTAGCTGCTAAACCATCCACTCTTCTCTGGATATTTTGCGAACAGGCAGTGTTGCACAGCGGTGTTGCCAGTCATTGCCAGCTTTCTGACATCGAGTGAACAGACCTGTGATCTTGAGTGTGTGCGCGTGTGTGCGTGTGTGTGTGCGTGTGGTTTATGGATCCTCTGTGATTCTCATGAGGTGGTGTATTGTATGTGAAAATAGCCCCCCTGAAGACACTGGATTGTGTTAAACTTTACCAGTAACACTTTCCAAACAGGAGAGTGCAAATCAGATGCTCAGAAAGGAACCAGGTGGAAGCAGACGACGGCCCACGCTGGGAGTCACAGGTTTGCGCGATAATAAAATTACTGCGCGCACTGAAAACGCCAGCGTTGCTCCAGAAACATCCACCTGCACCTTTTGTTTTTATTGACATGTGTGAAGATGCCGTCTGCAAATTACAAATGCAACGACGCCCGCTTGCCTACACTGTGTCCGACTCTTTCAGGGGGGTTCGGTCCGAAGGACGTTTGCCTTCAGTTCAGCCGCGCGGACCCCGGTCCTCCCCTCCCACCAGGTCTCCTCTCGGCATATGCACACAGGAAGAGGATAGCCATTATCAAGGAGCCAGGTACGGGCCGCCCGCAAGTTCCAAATCCCGTACGCTGCAGTGGTAGGAATTGTGCGAATTAGTCTGTCAAAGCAGAAATACATCTTAATAGAAAATAATGGATCTCGCCTCGAAAGGGCTTTTTGGATTTGGGATTATTTGATGAAGCTCCGGGACGCTTGAAAACTTGATATGTAAAGCTAAAGCTGCGTGGTGTGCTTTTTTTTTTTTTCCTTTTGTCTTCCTAGGCTATGATTATAAGCAGAAGAAGCCAAGACCAAGGCCTGGGCTGAAAAAGAAGATTTTCCCTTCCCTGAATACTGAGATCTACACGCTCACCTGCAGGTACAGACGGGTGCGCGGCTTCTCCCGGTGTGAACAAGACTAAGAGATCCCTCTGCCCTGTTCCAGATCAGTGAGCAGCCTCGCACGCCACAGTCAGTAGAGCGGCTGATGGATTTTCGTCCTTGGTTTTTGGACTTCTGCTAATAGTTGCAAGGATTGTAGGTGCCACTGCTGCAATTTTTGGGAACGAGCTGCACATGCTGTTTCGGTCAAGCCGCCCTCATGTAAGAGTGCATCAATACATTGTAGGAGCAGCACGATTGACTTGTTTATTTTCTAACTTCGGCTGGGCAACGATTAAAAACTTTAGCCATAATTAATCACGATTTCCTTAATTAATCACAGTTAACTGTGTATGTGCAAAATCCAATTATGAATTCAAATTCAAAAGAAGTGCATAGTGCACTTTTATTGGAATTTTCTTACATATGAACAAAAGTACCATAATATTTGTTGTGCAAACACTATTAAAAGTAGCCCTTGTTATATAATGTAAATAAATGAATCACTGGAAATGACCAATTAAAAGTTCTCTAGCGTGACTGTTCTTCTCCATGCTCTTTCTGTTTGCTTCCGCACTCTCCTTTCTTTTCCGGTTCCACTGCAGCCAGCAACTGATGCTTACAAAATAAAAGCATGTGAACAAGTGCAAAGGTGCGATAAAATAATGGTCGGCATTAGTAGATTTATGGGTTTGACTGTGATCTGTGATTTCGCACAAATCCGATCACAAGTTCACTGACGTGGAGTGTCTCCCAGTCTTGATGAAATTCTTTCCCACTGTGCTCTCTCTCTCTCTCTCTCTCTGTCTCTCTGTCTCTCTGTCTCTTGCTCTCTCTCCCCCTCTCTCCCTGCAGGTTCTGCGACCTCATCTTCCAGGGTCCGCTGTCCGTCCAGGAGGACTGGATCAAGCATTTGCAGAGACACCTTTTGCACACCGCCGTGCCGCACTCAGGCTCAGGGATGGTGGAGGTTCTGGGGCTCCATCGCCAAGTACCACTCAGCACGTGTCACGCGCACGGAGACTAAACAGAGCTCTGCTCGGATTTTCATACTCTTTCTATGTAGACGTGATTCGTCTTTTTTAAAAACATCCGTTTGCTACGTGATAGTTCTCTGTATGATTATCTGTCATGAATTAACCCAAAAACGTGGCTATTTTATTGCTCTGCTTTGCCTCACCAACTCATGTGGCCAGTGGTGGTATGCGCAGCAAAGTGAGAAACATATATTCTCGACATGTTCGCAGACATAAATTTGCTAGTTAAGCTTAACCAAGCTGTTTTGCTCCGTGTCTTGTCATGATACAAAGTGCCTTTGTGATTGGAACAAAGCACCAGCTGCTTTAAAAGAAAAAAGACACTTAACTACCTTTGTTATGACAAGTTTATAGACAGAAACGCCAGGAGCGACACCACTCCGCGACTGTAGAAAGTAGATTGGGTGTTTGTACGACTTTCATACCGACTCCTGATGTCAGTGGACCGACAGACAGGGACCTGTCCTCGAGCAAAGGGACACGCGACTACGGGCTGATGTCGGGCCAGCCGATTCCTTCGTTGTTCGTTTGAACCGTCAACTACCTGGAAAAGAAAGGAAGTCGAGTGGACGCTCTGCAGAAAAAAATCCCCCCCTTCCAGGTGAGGAAACAGGGTTGCGTGGTACCAGCTACATGTTTTAAGTACGTTATTACCGAGACAACGAGCATAAAAGCTGATGCTCCATGACCATGTCGTGACAGAGCTAACCAGTATCAGTCTGCCAAGAGAGTGTTTCATAGTGACATGATATCACAGCTTTACCACTGTTACTACTGTTTTTCAGCTACTATCAGTTGATTACTTGCTGCTTTGCTCAACGCCGATCAAGCACTCGAACCCATTGTCCGGGTACTTCCTCCTGCACAAGGAATAGAAAATCAAGCTACAGTAACGTAATAAGTGCTCTGCTTTCGCCACTAATTCTCAATATCGTTACAACTATTGTAGGTATTCCTTTATTTTGAAAACTTGTTAAAACTGGAGTTTTTTGAGATTTCTGACATGGCACTTTTAACACAGCATCTTTGATGTTTTGAGGTGATGTACAATTTATAATGATATCTATGGTGCATTATATACACACAGACTTTATTCAATATATATTCCAAATTTATAACAGTACCTTTCAGTTTCATATATTCTAAGAAAAGACTTTATAGATGGATGTTTGCAGATGATACTTGAGCAAAATTATTATGCAACCTGCATGATTAGGACACTACTATGAATGCAGACACTTTTTTCCACACAGTTACCAGTCAGTGATGTCCTGTTGTGTGATGTTATATGATGTAGATCACACAGAAATAGAGTCCTTTCCAGTCGGTACAAGTAGTTTCAGTATTTATAGCAACGCGATTACTTTTGAATAAAAGGGTCGATAAGCAAGATGCGAATTAGCCGCGATCTGCCGGTTTGTGCACTTACGCAGAATTATGACGGTCGAAAAACGACAAACATCAGTTTTAGATAAGGAGAATGTGTCCTATTGAAATAAAAAGCACCAGTAACGAACTTTGTTAAATGAATGATTAGAGAACTATATAGAATAAGAATACAGGGTTATTGCACTGCCAGTCGTGTGTAGAGACTGTGTGTTTAGGTGCGTAGATGATGTGAATCTGTTTGGCTTTTGCTTTGTTTCGCAGCCAGAACTGAGAACGCCTTTTGTCATTCTTGTGTAATCACGTGTTGGTCCTACAGGGGGCGTGTTAAGCAACACATTCTCACCAGGCACAAATGCTTCATTTTGGCATCAGCAGCTTGGACATTTATTTTTTTCACTAAGCTTTTTGGGGGTTTTTTTGGAAACTCAACAAGGTTCCTCAAACCTCACAAGTGTTTCTTTAGTTTTTTCTCCATATTTTGAAGTGGATGCCATCGCTCAGCCGCTACAGACTGGTCAGCTACACGTCCATGAGGGCAATGTCCTGCTCTGCCATGTCCCCTGATTCGCTCCGTTGGACTGGGACCTGATTCTTGTGGGGACCATTTGCTTCTTTGAGGTCATTATTATTTCAAAGAAGGCAGTTGGAAGTGGTCAGAGCTTTGTGAGGCGGTGCATCATCCTGCTAAAGAAACCACCGGAGGATGGTGACGACACAGTTGCTGCTAAAGAGTCCTGACTGTCTGAAGAGGATGGATTTCCTTCCTGTTCGTCCGCCATCATTGATGAGGTCATCAGTCTCATGCGTTTTTTGTCTCTGGAACTTCCTGCAGAGACATGAGCAGGTGTCATCTTGCTGAACAAGCTTGTATAACTTGAAATAAGTTCGAACCCTAGCCCTTGTCAACGCACTGACTCGTGTGGCATCATATGCAACACTCACACTACAACGGTGGAGTACACCAAGGCCACATTGGACCCCCTGCCGTGCCAGAGTCCCAGCCACGCCGCTGCAGATCTGAATTGGCGATGGAGGCGCAGCCGCAATCGCTCCGTTGATGTCATTCAGTGACCTTGCAGTCCTCAGCTCGACTGGGCAGGTCCGGGTAAAGTAACTGGTCACTGACACTGTAGCTCCCAGAAGCAGTCTGAAACAGGGTGGAATGGAGTCAGGCTGAGTGGGAGCGAATGGAGAAGCGCCAAAAGGTACTGCTAAGAATTCTTATTGCCGTCAGTGGTACCCAGCCTGTAGCACCGCAGCCCCTCACAGAACAGGCCGACAAGTGCGAGGGAACCCCTCTTCAGGCACTTTTAGAATCAAGAGCACACCTGGGAAACGGCCCAAATCTTTTCTTTCGAAGGCTCCTGCCTCTGTCTAACCACGGGGCCCCACAGCGTTTTGCTCCGCTCTAATGTTTCAGGGAGTCAGATATCAAAGGGAGAGTCTATAAACTTTCATAAAAGCAACTCGGGAGGAGGTCGATGAGACCGAAAAAAAGGGGTTGGGAACCACCCTCCTCTGCTGTAAAAGCACGAAAAAAAACCCAAGTTACCCCAAGCTGAGGATTCGGTCGAATCCACGTTTCTGTTTTCGGGCGGGGGGCGGGGGCGAGCTTGCCGTGGTTTCAAGACAGACTCCTCTTCTTAGTTCATATTTCATGCTGCTTTTGGACTGAACCAACTGTGGAAAATTAGATGTGTGTGGGGGGGGCTCGAACCTCCGACACGTTCCTACAGCGCTGAAGGACTTTAGCCCAGAGCTCCTCCCTGTAAAATAAAATGCAATTATTCAACAGCCATACTCGTAACATCCATGCTTGATCTGTGGAGCTCTGTTTCTAACTGTGTCGGACCTTTCAGTTTGGTGCCTGGCGAATAAGCCCCCCCCCCCCCACACACACACACACACCATCCCACCACCTGATTACAGCCAGACACGCCTGGAAGGACCCTGACTCCTACCATGTTCAAGCGCGGTAATGACTTCACCTTTCGCTCGCTGCGGGCCCACCCGCGCCAATAATTCATGCCGCACAGTAAGTGCTATAATTCATGACGGCGTGAGCACGGGATGACCGACACCCTGGGAGACGCGCGAACATGCGAATTCTGATGGTACGAGCCGGAACGAGGTGTAACCCCACGGGTGGGAAAATGGAGGGGGAAAAAAAATCGGAGCCTCCCCCTTTTTTGCATCCCGGGAGAAAAAAAAGAAAAGAAAAAAAACATGTTTGATGCCGTTGATTGGCGTTTATCGCGTTCGGCGGTCTGCTAATCTTCCCCGTTTGGCGGCGTCGGCGCTGTTCAGCCTCCTGCTTTTTTTTTTTCCTCTCCACCGGTTACGATCCGATTTCATACCTCGGTTTTCTCTCGATGGCACAGATGCAACTTTTAGCGGCAGCCGGAGTTGCCGCTTCCAGTTGTCGAGAGGTGTCTCACGCGATAATGAATCCTCCCCGCTCGCCCCACAACACGCCATTCCGGCTTCATTTGTTATGTCTTAACCACAAAAAAAAAAGAAAAGAAAAGAAGTTGTCGCAATTCTGCTGGGGTGAGAGCGTTTGCTTTTCAGTGTCACTTTGCACCATTATTCCCAACAGGAAGTAATTTTAGGGCTATGTGCTATTTTAAACTCCGCTGTTTCTTCTCCTTTTTCTCCCCTCTCTCTCTCTGAGCAGAGTATTTGATGTATCCAACGGTTGATAGCCACTTCTGGGTTTTCCTACTTACCAGTGGCAAAGGGGGCTAACCCCTGCAGTTTATCTTGGGCAGTATTTAAAGCAGCGATCAAAGCTGTACAAACCAATTGTCATCACGGCTCCTCCGGAGGGAATTTTTTTGGAGTACGTGAATGCTCCTTCTTTGGGAAATAATTGTGCCACTCTGTGACTTCATTAGGTCTCCTGGCTGTTTCGAAAGATGTTCTCTCTGGAGGTTGAAAGCCACATCGCTGGCAGACAGCATCCCAAGGGGCTGGATGAATAAAAATAAAGGGGGCGGGGGAGGGAAGGGGGGGGGATTATAATGAGATTGAGTTAGCCATGACCAGAATTGGGCTTTTCATTATCTCAGTGGCTGGAGAGGGAGAGGCTGACAGAAAGAAAATGTGTTGTTGCAAGAGTGTTGGAGGGGTGGGGTGATGTTGGTGGTGGGGGGGACCTGCACTCGCCATCTGCCATGAGGGGTCCAATGGTAGGCAGCCAATGCATGCTGATCATTGCCACGGGTATCAAAGGGGAGAGGGTTGGGGGGGGCCCTCCTCTCAGGAGAGTTCTCCATTAAAACTGCAAGGCCCCGCTGCATTTAATTCCAAGGTAACACTATCAGGTTAGCGAGGAGAAACGAGCGCTGCCACGGTAAACTCGATCGCAATCCTTCTTCCACTAAATATATCGTTGGGGTTTTTTTTTTTTTTTTTTTTGCACCGCAACTCAACTTGCTAACTAGCGGACCTGCCAAAGCTACCTGATATCAGCTCCAAGGTAACACTCGGCAGAAAGTAAATTCCAAGAGGAGACGGCGATAGAAGTGTTTCTCCATTCGCTTCTTGGTGAAGTTTTCTCCTGTTGGAGTGACGAACAGCTCGGGCCGATACCTGAGTTTAATCAGGAGGAAACGTTTCTCTTTTTGGCCCCAAAACGGACAAGAAGAGAACAATAACCATCCTCGTTTTCTCTCAGCTTCTTTATCAGGTTTTCTCTGTTTGTTATGGTCAACCATTATACTACTTATTACTTAGGACTTTCAAACTAGGGTTTAAGGTTGAAAAGTTGCGTGATTATAATTATAAAACCATGGGAATACCTGCTATCTACTAGCGTCTCCATCTTTTTTTTAATCTAATCTTACCTTTTGTTTTGACAGGCGTGAAGAGTTGTGTGCTGTGTTGAGGAAACCATGAGAGTGGCCACTTTCCTTTTTGGCGTTTTCTGGTTTTTCCGCATCATTGACGAACGTTTGAGTGTGCCAGCTAACAGGGCTACACAGAGACTGATGAGCAAACATTACATTTATTTCGCAAACGCCAATGAAGGAGGGGGGGGGCACTGAGATAAAGGAAAAACAAGACAGCCTCATTTCAGTCGTCACTTTTTTGGGATCAGAAGGGCTCGCAAAGGAAGTGGCAACACTTCCCTTGATCTGTCAGCTTAGCAAACGTAAACGGCGGGACGCTGCCGAAGACCGTCGGAAAATCTCTTTTCAATTAACTTCTCCATCAGGATGTGGGTGTTTTTTTTTTATTGTGACATTCACAGGAAGGAGTACACGCTGACACACACACACACACACACACACACACACACACACACACACACACACACACAAAAAAAAAGAAAAGAAAGGACTCGCTCTTTTTCTCCACGGTGTCCAAAGAAGGTCAGGGCCATCGATCACGACCTGCCCCACCGGCCAGTTATTCAGAAGTGCCACAGATTGTCTGTGTTGGAAAAGGAAGGAAGAGAAAAATCAATAGGTTTCCATTATCTGGTTGGGCAGTGTCACTGGCCTGTCAATGATCCTGTTACAGCGGCGGTACAAGGGTGACGCGGAGCCGCACTCAATCGCTTGCTGACAAGAGGAAAACATGCTGACAGGCACTGGGAACAAGTTGGAACACAGATTTGCACTTCAAGCGGCCGTCCGAGGTGGTAGAGGAGGAGGAGGAGGGTGGAGGAGGAGGAGGCGGCACCAAGGCCACCATGCCGAGAGAGAGAGAGAGAGAAAGAGTGGGAGGTGGGGGTTGAGAGGTTGGTGATGGTAGCTGTGGTGATGGTGGTGGTGGTGGTGGGGGGGGGGGTGTTCCCAGCCAGCCTCCTTCTTACTGTCTGACTGTCTAGCTCTCAACCACAAATGCTTTTATCCTCCCATAAATTATTCACCTCTGGATACACCAAAGGAAACTGGCGCGCACTGATTGTGGCTGTGAGGGGAGGTTCATGGAGAAGAAAAAAAAAAGTAACAACAAAAAAAAACCCACGGCCCCAGCAGCCTCTGCGTCACGGCCGCAGCAAAGGAGTGTGCCGCTGACGGACCGGACCCCCCCCCCCTTAAACGTCCACAACAGCGACGTAAGCCTCTGTCTGGGAACGTTCTGAATAACCGGATGACGTTGGAAGTCGTTCTCGCAACAGTGCCTGAACGTTTGAGATGTTGACACACGCTGAGGCCTTTTGTGGATGAACCGCTATGCAGGGGCAGGGAGGTCATGGGATCTGGACCCCCCAACCCCCCCCCCCCCCCCTTCTTGATTCTCTGACTTTTTATTTCTTAGCCAAACAACTTGACATTTCCACCACTGTTTGAGTGTGATTTCCCTCCATACATCCCTATTGCTCCGGCTTGCAGCAATACGCACAGTGGTGAGACCATTTAGCTGCTGCATTAATCCCACTGAGTTACAAGAACGTGCAATAAAAAGTCAAAGCACCCGATCGCTTTGAAATATTTATCTTGATTTCGACTTCAAAACCTCGTCGGCGCCACCAAAGCTGCCGTCTGGACCCACTGAGAGGTTGGCTGTTGTACTTTTTAGCACTTCGTTAATATGTTTGCGAGTTTGCAGCTTTTCTGATATCGCTCGCCACACATATTGTCACAAACACACACACACACACACATCACTGACATGTCATGTTAAAAGTAAAGGAAGTAGAGCGAATTGAAACGTAGCCGAGGTCAAAAAAAGTTCAAGGTGTTTTTTTCAGATTTGGGTGGAATTAACTAACAGAAAAATAATACGTTGAAGAAGCTCAAAAAGTTTATGTTCTCGCAATTTTGAGTCATTTGGTCTATTTCTTTGGCTGACATTAAGCCCTGAGTGTTATGTTTTAAAAAAAGTGCTATAGAAAGATGGAAATTTTGATCATTTAATTAAAAAATGTATGATTGCAAAATTGAAACGAACACTCAGCGTCTGGCGAGTTGTGCTCAGGTTGAGAGGTATGCCGGCACCCACAATCCGGTCTAAGCCGGAGGATCACCTCCAAACAACAGCACCCAGGGTGAGTTGCCGTATCGCGCGGGAAGTCCGCGCCAAGCGGGAGCACTTGATCCCCAACTCCTTCATTTTTCTCGTCACTCTATCGACTTTCTGACACGCGAAAACTCTTCCCCCTCCGAAAGAAAAGCAGGCGCCGGCTTTCATCAGGGCGGCCCAGATGGCCAGTCAGAAATTAAGGAAGACATCAACTGTCTCTTGAAGCAACATGAATCAATATATTTTGACAAGGATCAAATGGGCTTCACACGGACCTTTTGGCCCTCCCAAAACAGTCTCGCTCCCCGTGTCAGACCTCTTTATTTGTTTTTGTCTCTCTCTCGAGATGTCTCAGGGACTTTGTGG
>JASSRZ010000077.1:22854-37345 GCA_032164315.1 Malacoctenus gilli | reverse complement strand
GTGTGTGTGTGTGTGTGTGTGTGTGTGTGTGTGTGTGTGTGTGTGTGTGTGTGTGTGTGTGTGTGTGTGTGTGGATCTGTGTTTAAGGTGTTATTCCAGGTGCTTTGTCGAGGATGGTGTGTGTAAATCAGCTGGAGACCGGAGAAAGGAGACTTACCATCCTTCATCACCATGCATAGCCGTGTGTGTGTGTGTGTGTGTGTGTGTGTGTGTGTGTGTGCATGTGTGTGTGTGTGAGAGATAAAGAGAGTGTCGGCTCAGGAAGTGAGGGCGGATTTTTCTGACATCCATACACACCCTGAGATGCTTTGATATATTATATGAAGAAGCAAAAGCAGACAGGAGTCAGACCTGTCAGTGTGTGTGTGTGTGTAAGTGAGTGAGTGTGTGTGATGTGGTGTTGGTGCAAGTGTGTAAACAATCCCCAACCCTCCCCGCTGGGCTTTCCATGCGGCACTGTGCCATGAATACCCTCACACTGCCACAACCACAATGAGTGACAGGAAATCCTCCTCTCCTTCAGTTTCTCTGTGTGTTCGTGTGTGTGTGTGTGTGTGTGTGTGTGTGTGTGTGTGTGTGTGTGTGTGTGTGTGTGTGTGTGCGTTTGTGTGTGTCTTTGTGTGAAGATAAACAATCGCTTTATAGCAAAATCTTGACGGCCGTCACCTCAGCAGACGCTGTTAAAGCAGTTAAAGTGGATGTAGTCTGTGGATGGTAGTGCCGTTCGGCCTCCATCTTTAATATCTGTCCTGAAAAAGAGAAAGTGAGGAGAGGTCACCATGGCAACTAAACTGGTGTCTGATTGTCAACTCTGAACCATGACGCAACCCCCCCCCTCCACAAGTTATCGGAAGCACCTCCAGCGCCCACGATAAATCCGATCAGTCGAGTAGCGTGCCTCCCTTTTTTTTTTACGAGCGCGCCCATATGTCGAGCGTATACGTGGCTTTGGGTGTGTCGCACACACACAAAAATCCCCACAGCAAGTTTTTTTGTCGCTGCCTCTCAAAGTTTAGAGAACTGGGTGTCGATCCCGAAGCAATCGATCAAAGTGGTCCGAGGTCTTGACGGTGCGAACGAAGGTCCTAAAGTGGAACGACGACAAAGTGTGAGAGCCGATCGGCGTGATTGGAGTGAATGGCCTCCGGCGTGCTGTAGGTGTGTCGCTTTAGCCCACTCCAAGCAGTCCAGCGCAGTTTCCCTTTGACCCCTCTCTCCGCGCTGCCGTTAAGGGGAAACGGCACCATTTGCCACTTGTCTTTTTAACTCCCGGCGACCCCGCCGGGGACCCCCAACACCACCACACATGGAGGCCCGACGGTGTGATCAGAAAAGCAGTCGCGCACCGCCGTACGCTCGGGAGGAAAAATAACATCCACAGCGAGGCCGCAGTCCTGCCTCCAAACGAGGAACACATGTCCGAGTGTAGCCCGAGCAAATCTTCAAATCTCTCCTCCCTGCACCCCCCCCCCCTAGCTGTTTTAATAAAGGTGCTATATGGTCTAATGCAACAATTCAAACTGTGATCGGACATACACGGAGCTCGGAGATCCCGCACTGATAGCGCGCCGAGGCGCGGGCGCGCTCTGCGCCTTTGAAGCGAGTGAAAACACACACTCACGCTGGCAGCGGGCGCTGGTTTTAGCAGAGGATATAGAGGGCTGGATCGCGCCGGGACTCCAGGAAACCCTGCACTCACTTCCACCTTCAGTAGGATGAAAGAAGTTCAGGGAGCTAGAGTTCCACTCCCTACAGTGTGTGTGTGTGTGTGTGTGTGTGTGTGTGTGTGTGTGTGTGTGTGTGGGAGTGGAACACGCACGGCTTTGGAGCCCCTATCTCCTGTCTTTGCGGTTCCAGCATAAGCACATTACAAATTCACACATGCCCCCGCCGACACCCCCATACTTCAAACCTCTATCGCTCCACATCTGATACAATCACAACACGGCTACAAAGACGCTGCCAGACAGGGGGTACCGGTGTGTGTGTGTGCGTGCGTGTGTGTGTGTGTGTGTTTGTGTGTCTCCAGCTCTATTCACGGGGCAGGATGCGGGTTTTCGGCACTCGCCGTAAAATGGTGAGAATTTCCCTTAACCTCAAAGACTCCTCACACACTCTCTCTCACACACACAAACACACACACACACACACACACACACACACACACATCACTAACCTTTCTTCTTCTCTGGTGGAGGCTATTTTAAACACAGAAACCCTCACTCAGGGCAGGAGGACATTTGATTATTGCAGTCTTTAAAGCTGGAAACTGAAGCGTCGGGGGGGGGGCGATGGGGCGGGGGGCGGGGGGGGGGCACTTCGTACAGGCTGCTCCCAGGATTCTGTGCTTCAAATGAAAGCATGTCATTGTGCAGGTAAGCTTCTTTATATTGCAGCACTTTGATAGATGAATTGCAACATTACTACTTTCCTGATGTTGTTTAGGTCCCTTGTGTCAGGGCAACTTTACATGTGTTACATGCATTTTGAACAAGCACTTCATTGCTCTTAAAACATTATTTTTTAAAATTATATTTCTGTGGAGTAATTCTATTGTTGTGTTACACTGCACTGAATTGCCTTATAAATAACTTGCTGTGTATCCAGGATCGAACAATTATAAATGCGTGCTCGTCGCTGCCCCTACAGTGAGAAAGAGGTACTGATTGTCTCACCTACTTATTTGTTATTATCTTCCTTTTCAATGCAAGTGACCAAGACTAAATACTCTTCAGTGTCATGCACGTGTACACTCAGGGTGAGTTACGAAATCCATCACTGTGCTAAGAAAGACATGCAGCCCGCATTCATCCATTCATCATACATGAGCAGCGTGAGTCGCTAAATAACGTAAATGAGCCCTGTGTTGGGCTGTACCACGTCGTACCCGTCTGTTTTTCAGTGTCAGTGCAGGTTTGAGGGTTACAGTCCTGATTGTGACCTCCTTCAGGCGGGCACATAAATAACATTTGGTTTTTGATTTCCACTCGTACCGTTACGGCGTAAGCGGCACACATGCCAGCGGCGACCCGGCCCGACACGCGGTTCACATATTAACACAGAAACAGACGGGTTTGCTGCACACCCACCGCTTCGCTTCACACCCGCCCACGGCCCCGCGGGCCCACCGACTCGCCCACCCGCACCTATAGGCTGCGTTTGTGATTGTGTGAGATTGACACACAGTAAAGTTTTACAGGTGCGCTGAAGCGGATAATTTGCCTGTTAGCTGTGACTAATGAAATCTCCACTGCTGTGCCCTCAACTGCTGCAGGGGCAGAGGCCACTTTCCTGTTTGGATAGGCTGCGCTTTAAAGCAGAGCGGAGGGGAGCCTGGGCGTGGACTCTGTGTCTGCTGACAGTCTGTGTGTGTGTGTGTGTGTGTGTGTGTGTGTGTGTGTGTGTGTGTGTGTGTGTGTGTGTGTGTGTGGACTGAAAGAGGAAGAAAGGAGAGTAAGTGAACAAAACTCAACACAGTGAGAGTTTTCGGAGTGAAATATTAGACGAGGACATGAGACTTTCTTTTCAAAGTACGTCGACATAACCAAGGAGTTGCACTGATCAACTGGTAATCAGGGGCCTGATAAAATTTGTTGAGACAGCTGCTTTGATTTTATTTTGAAGGCACCTGTATTATCTTTAGTTTGTTAGAATCAGTCCGTGCTTGCAGTCAGAGCACTGCTGGTGTAGGATAAGAAAGGACAACAATGATTTCAACCAGCAGCATTAAAAGAAAAAGTAAATGTAAAGAAAATATAAAAATATATATATGTTAGAATAAAATAAGGCTTGACGTTGACATTTTCAACAAATCACATGTTAATATATAAAAGGTCAAATGTGAAATTATGTTTTAAGGGTATGGTTTTAGAAATGTTCACAATATTTTGATCTTAAAAAGACATAAAATTTAAACTTTTTTAAAATCAATAATTTTTTAAAAATGTTTAGGTTTTGTGACTTAGGTTAGATTAGAAGGTGGAAGGCTGTTTGACAAACCTTCAGTGTGAAACACACAAAAATAAAATGAATGTTTATGTCATGCAGTTTAAACAGTTAGAAGTTTTACTAACATTGGAATCCTCCTTAACATTTATCAGATGGCTTCAACTGGTGAACCTGCAGCTGACTGGTGACAGCACCGTGCACACTGTCAGAGTGCACAGTGTCGACATGCACACCGTCACTGCGCACTGTTGGCTTCTGGCTCACACGCTGCCATTGCTTCTTTCCACCCACTTGTGTCACTTAAATAGAGTAAGTGGCCATCAACAAGTGTGCATCCCCTGCTTCAGTGTCACCCCCCCCCCCCTCCCTTCCAGGAGAGCTGATGAGGGGCTGCATGCGGCTCACCTCCGACCCTCACACCACTTCGGGAGCTGGAATGTACACACACATGCACGCACTAAGTGCCTCCCTCTGCCCTTCAGCCGGCCGCTGACAGAGCTACCCGCTGCAGCTCCGCCGGCCTGACAGCAGGAGGGGGGGGGGGGGCTGATTGACGATTGGCCGAGGGAGCCATCGGCGCAGCGTCAGTGGGCTCCGACGCTGACCTGCCACCCCTGACCTGTGACTCAGGACAGCGGCGCGTTGACCACGCCGCGCAAAAGGCGAGCGAATGCCGATGGCGTCATCTTATTTTAGGTGGGTGATAGTAAGCAGTTCAAAGGGAGCTGAGCAATCAAAGGCACTGGGATGGTGGTCTTCTTTCGACACGTTAGAAACTATAAAAATACACTTTGAAATCGGAAAGATTGAAGTCAAAGCTTATTACATCCACCCTCTTGATACTCGTCATTTAAAAAAAAAACCCTTTGAATACAGACACGGAGTTCGTTGGACGCCGCCGCATCGAAATATGTCTCAGTGTGCGAGTGTATGTTTGCGTGTGGGAGGTCCGCGCAGCTCTCTAGGTGGCGCTGGGTGTTAAAGGCCACCGTCCAAGTGAATGTAATGAGCTGGCAAGATGTTGCCTCCGAGGTGGCTCGTTCCATGTGTGTCACCGGCTGACGCAACTTCTGCTTTTGCCGTCACTGCTGTGTGTGTGTGTGTGAGACCTCCGGTCAGTCCCCTCCGTTCGATACGAGCTAATCTGAAGCACATGAATATTTACAGGGCCTTTATGCATTTCTGCAACAAAGTTGACACACGGGCAACATTTGCTCTACGGAACGAAATTTGGACGAAACACTTTGATCCAATGACAACATTAACTCGAAATAAAGCTGAAACCATCACGTCACGTTTATTATTGAAGCAATCAATCACAGCACTTACGAAGGCCGCGCCACCATTCCCATTAAAAGGCTGCAAATCCGCTTTGTTTTGCTTGTTGAAACAATTGGCACAAAACAAGTGTTGGATTTTATTGCGACTGTGACCCAAAGAGGCTGAAAGATCCGGAACCACCAGTCCAATAAAACTGCGACACCTCGCAAGATTGCGTGTGTCTCCGGCTGTGTGCGTTTCCTGATGTTCCGCAAGCCGCCGTACACCAGCGTCGCTGCGTGGACCGCCGTCCTCGAGCGAACATCGAGAACGAAACTCTCGGTGACTTTTTACTTTTGAGGTTTCGTCAATTTTTTTTCCGGCATCCTCTCGTGATGGCGCGGCGGCATCAGGAAGTCCCCTCGGTACGAGAGAGACGGGGAGTAAACACTGCTCTGTGTAATAAATAGTGTAAGAGAATCGTGTGTGACCTCTGGGTGGAGGAATGGAGAGCGAGGCAGAAGAACAAAGGAGGAAACCAAAGAGAGGCAGCAATGATGATGATGACGACGATGATGATGATGATGATGATGATGATGGTAGTGGTGGTGGTGGTGGTGGTGGGGCTTTACGATGTTAAAGTTCTGATGGGAATATCAGCTGCTGGACTTGAGGAACAAAGCAGATGTAAATGTGTGTGTGTGTGCATGTGTGCGTGCACGCGCGTGTGTGTGTGTGTGTGTGTGAGAGAGAGAGAGAGAGAGAGAGAGAGAGAAAGAGAGCGAGAGAGGGAGTGCTTTCAGGTCCTTTATGCTGTTCTCCCTCTGAGGAACTGTAATTGTGATCCATGCTCTGTTAAAATCCAGGGCCCGCTGAGACCAACATGTAGACATCACACACAGACACACACACACACATGCAGCAGCAATGAAGACATCACACACACATGACGCACACACACACGGACAAGCGCTGTCCCTTTACCTTGCACTTGCGCCCTTTCTCATCTTCCCCCCCCCACATCTGGATCCCTCCCTCCCCTTCGGCAGCTCCAGGTTTGTCCTCAGGGGGGAGCTCTTTCTCACCTTGCAGCAGCTGCACGCAGCTTGGCCTTCGTTTTCTCACAATGCGGTCTGGAGGACTGAAGCTGTGAGTATGAAGGAGATTCGCATCAACGTTTCCCTTTGATGCGCTGCATCGTGTGTGCGTCTGCAGACCCAGACGCCCGCTTCCAATCCGACTCAGCTGTTGTGGGTTTGTCTTCGTTAAGTAAACCATTTAAAATCAGCTGAATAAGCGGCAGCTTATAAACATGCTATAGAGAAACTCGAGCTTTACAGGACACGTGGGGCGCGCCGACAGAGGAGGTCCGCCTTGCTCGGATTCCCCTCACAAACATGCATTTAAAAAGTGAGCGAGCATGTTAGAAGGGGTGCTTTGTGTTATATGATGGTTTTTGATTGTTATCTTCCCTAATGCCGGCTGTTAGAAACAGGTGGGAGAGTCCCGGGGGGGAACGCCCTCAGCCAAGTGGTGCTCGCCTCCCCCCCCCCCCCCCCAGCAAATCGTTTCCCATTATGTTTACGCTGATTTCTCCCATTTTAGCCTAATTGTGTGCTTAAATAGAGCGGGGTGGCGATTCGCAGACTTGATGACTGCTAAAACTGCGGTTTTTCCCGGGTTTTCTCGGTGCCGCGAAGCGCCGTTAAAAAAGAAAGAAAAAAAAAAAAAAGAAAAAGAGAGG
Organism: Malacoctenus gilli; assembly: GCA_032164315.1. NCBI lineage: Eukaryota > Metazoa > Chordata > Actinopteri > Blenniiformes > Labrisomidae > Malacoctenus > Malacoctenus gilli. The sequence continues at coordinate 30,393 of JASSRZ010000077.1, read as the reverse complement.
CTGTTCGGGGCCAAATCTCAATTCTGTCTGTTAATTAAATTCAACAGAGAGCTGGCTGGCTTTGAAGAGGAGGCCGTTAAAATGTTTGGGATATTTCCTCCGCATTTGCTTTCGAAAATAACCAAAACCCCGAGACCACAGTGGACATAAAGCTTCACCCGGGGAGAAACATGAAAACTCTGGGTTTTTTTTTTTTCGAAGGGGGACGTGGAAGGAAACAATCAAGATAAATCGGAGGACCAATGGGGTGAACCCTACACACACACACACACACACACACACACACACACACACACACACACACACACACACAGATCTTGGCAGGGCTCGCAGGCCGGTGCCTGCGCTGCATTTCATGTTTTATGTGGATGTATACAGGGTAACCAAGAGGAGAGAAAATAAACCAAATGCCGTTTTGATTGTCAGCACATTTCAGCCGCGGCCCTACCGAGCGAAGGAAGCGATTAACAGAGGCGGCGCGCTACGGGCTGGAGGAGGGCCGCGCCGCGACTTAATAGCGATCGTTTCATGTGGGCCGGCCCGACGTGGTGATTTCCACTCTGGAGTGGTGTCAACTTTAAATCTGTTTATTTAGGCTCTTTTGTTTCGCCAGAGTTGCACAAATGATGTGCGTGCGTTCCCTCTGCATGCGGACGCTTGTGTGTGATGGGTGAGGGTGGGGGGGGGTGGGGGGGGGCACAGTTCACCAGGAGATCCTGGTCCTTTAAGAGTCTTACATAAGGAGGCTGCCAACACTTCTATCAATGCGTGATAAATATTTACAGCCAGATTTTGGACAAATCAAAGCATCCTGATGCGAAAACTTTTGCCTCTATTCATCGGGCCCATTTAACACGAATATGACGACATGATTGTATTAATTCCCCATAAACAATAGATTTTTTGCAGTGTTTGACATACAAAGTATGTTGCCAGATCTAGAAGGCAATCAAGGATGGTGGTGAAGGTTTAATTTCAGATCCATTCGACAACAACATGTGTCAAGACACTTTTGAGTCCTCCTTTTTCATGTTTCCATTCCTCCAATTTCCGCGTCATTTCGATTGCTTTTCATTCGGACCGTCGTGACTTGATGAGCTGGGCCCTCCGTGGTGTTTGTAATGCCGGCAGACAGCCACTTCTAGGTGTGACAGGCCCTGCGGTTGATGCGTGTCGGCGTCGGCGAGGAAACAAGAGAACGCGTGTGTCTCGTTCCCGTGTGCCACTCCTGATCAGCTTCACGGAAAAAAAAAAAAAAGCGCGGCGCACTGGAGAGTTTCGGAAAAAATGAATTCTCACCTTCCAGTTTTTTATATTGCAGATACCTGACACACACACACACACGCACGCACACACAGCCTTGCGGTGAAACACACCCAGCAGATGTAACCGTTAGAATTTAACGGCCATGCACGAACACTTAACCCTCAGTCAGTCTGAAGGTTGCTGTCGGCTGTAACAGCCTCCAATGGAAAGAACGGAGCCGTAATATCCATCTAGTGTTACACACTCTTACACATTGTTCTCATCCCTTAGAACACGTGTCGCTCTTTGTTGTGTAGTCAGTATCTCGCTTCAAATGTGAGAGTTTTTTTTTCTTTGACCAGAGATCTTCTTTATTCACGTTTGTGTTGTGTGTACGTGAGTCTCTGCTCAGATATTTACCAAGCTGCTGAACAGGTGCACGAAGACAAGTGAGTGTCCTCTTGACGATGAAGAAAAGGAACATTTTTTGTGATAGAAATGAAATGAATCCAAATCAATTACCTTTAAAACGATCCACTTTGTTTTGGCAGACTGCTGCTCGGCCCCTCCTTCGGCCAGCGGCTGAGGTTGAGACCTGATCCTCGGAGGCGTCCATTGATAGTGCTCGGCTATCTGGCAGCTGAACTCTTCTTCTTGAAAGTGGAGGCCTGCGCTGTTTCAACTGACTGGAGCCCGACCTCGGGAACACTGCGGCTCGAAAATATCCGACTCCCATAGGCGCAGTTCCCACGTACGTAAGTCAGTACTTCAGAAGGTTTTTTTTTTGCTCAGTCGCTTGGTCTTTTTTCCCCCTCTTCGCTGACGGAAAGAACACTGAGGCACTCAATCTCAGAGAGCCAGGCTTTTCGCATCCACACTTACAGACCACGTCCACACAGGAGCAACATGCAGACTCACCTGGACCCGCTTGCGTCTCTCTGTCACACCGAGTTTGTGTCGTTGACTTACTTCTTAATTTCCTTTTCCGAACAAACCGGAGAGAATTCCGCAGTTTTTTTTTTTTTTTCCTTATTATTGCCGTTCTTGGTTTTTCATAATTTGATGCTGGGTTCTGGGAGGGCATTTTTCTTGAGAGAGGGGAGGTGACGGCAGTTTGTGGGGACATTAAAGCGCATGTTTCCCTCAGCGCGCGTGTTTATTTCTGTTCGAAGCAGAGCGATATGTCATGGAGAGGATGGGCAAAAACACAAGCAGGCTATAATATGGCATTATGAAAGTCCGCGGTGATTCATAACACCAATACCAACGTCTTTATTTCTTCTTTTTTTTTTGCGTCTTGCCGCCGACTCTCTTCGCTCTCTCCCTCTTTCGCACAGAACCGGTCACAGAATCCTTTGAATTTGAAATTTATGTGAACAGAAGTAGTGTATTAAAGAGTCTGACCCCTCATCAAAAGTTCTGCACTCTAAAACGCTTGGATGCAACTTCAACCTATGACTATTTTCCTGGCCCGAAACCCACAATCTGTTTGCAATGGGGCAGTGAAAATTGAGCCGCTAAAACAGTTGGAAATAGACTTATTGAACGCCGTCAATGACAGTGGTTACTTAGGCCATGGCTCGGCACCCAAAATAAGTCACAGGCCATTTTTCTCTCTCTCCCCCCCCCCCCCTCCTCCCACCTCCTCCTCTCCTTCTCGTTGGTCTCCATTTGACATTTGCAGCCAGGGGCTCGTTTGAGGTCCTGAGAAGAAACTTTGCGAAATGAAGTCGTCGTGTCATCTGCAAGTCATTAAAAATACGGCCAGTAAGTCCTGAAAATGTGTGAGCTGGAAGCGACATCGGGCTGCTGGAAGCACCAGCCAGCTCCAACCAGCCGCAAGCTGCCACTGTGGGCATCATATGTCTCGAGTACTCTCGTACTGTTATTGCGTCCTGCATTTTGTAGTTAGAAAAACTCACAGATCTTTCAAAAACCATTATTGTCTGTGTTTATATCGGCTGTGAGGTCTCAGCCTTGTAAAATTAGAGTCTAATTTGATGTCAGTTCATTATAAATTGTAAATTTAAGAGTTGAACACATCACAGACTGGATTCTATGAGTCACTGAGTTATTACAAACCCAAATTCTTTAAATTTGAGCAATTTGGCCAAACTTCTGGCTCACAACTGCGACCTAAGGTACTCAGTTCGCATCACTCAAATGTAATGATTCAACCTCATCAGCACGAAATATCAGTCAATTTCTTACTGCAAAACTAATATTGTTTAAGTACAATAGAAAAAAAGCTTGAGTTTGATTGTTTGCCTCATGTTTGCACGACCCACGTTGCATTTTCTGTGAGTCACGGCGCCCACGATGACTCAGTGTGACGTGACCACAAAGTGGCGTGCCTGTGTCGTTCTTTTTGTGGACCCTCACTAGGAAGCTGTCGCTGTCCAAACCCCAAGAAATTGTCCTTGTTCTGCTATATTTACATGTTCTGTGGAAGTAAACAGCCCGAAGGGTTGGACGCACGACTCTGTAGGCCTGGGATCCTTGAACCCCCCCGTTGGACGGAGCGGCGACGGTGCCTCTCCTGTCACGTGCGCCTCCCGGTCAACCGCGGCTCCGCGGTCCTGCGTCACCAGTGAGCAGCGCCTCCGACACGTTCAGGGACGGCGATTTTGCGCCCGGGCCCGCAGGAGCTTCGCCGGCCGCTGGCCCGCACACAGACAGAGCGCGGATCGGGCGGGGGGGGGGTTTGTTTCAACATCTCGCCGTCCAGAGGAAAATTAGAGGGCAACGCGCACAATGTATTTGGTAATATCATAAATCATGTTTTATTCATGCGCCTCCCGGTCGCTTTTAACCAACAATCGGGGGGAAAACGCAAGTGTTAGCTCACCGCATGATATTGTTCCATCACGAACTGCTTTGGAAATTCGCCGCGCACGCGTTTGCAAGCCAGCGTTTTTCAACATCACCTCACGTCTTCTCGCCGGCCGCTGGAGTGCTCTTGGGCTTCGTGTAACCGTACGTAGCCCCCCCCACCCCACCCCTTCCTCCCCCTGTGGGTGTAATTAACACACGCGCACTCGTAATCACGCGCTGGCGGGGCCACGCCATGGTGAAGGCATGTCTCCTCCTGGTGTTGCTGAGAGTAACCAGATTATTTTATCTGGAGATACGGGCTCCTGCGGCGACCTCCCCACTTCTCCGTCTCCATCTGTCTGTCTCACTCCGGCGCTCGGTCCCGCAATCTGTCTCTGTTTCCTCTCTCACTTTCAATAAAAAAAAAAAATATTACGAGACATCTTAAAGTCAGTAAGAAAAAAAAAAAAACACGCCCAAAAAAACGCTGCACACATGGCGAGCGGGTGCAGTTGTACCGAGCTGTGTCTCTGTGCCTGTTAATGCTCGAATGGTACAAAAATGTGCTCTGATGGTGTCATCATCTGAGTTCTCACATGCCGCCTGTCAAACGTTTTATGGACAGCCTTGTGGGGACGATCATGGGTCAGGGGGGGCCGGGGGGGGGTCTTTGTGGGGACGGGCGGCGAGCGTCGGTGAGGTGAGAGGCCTGATTTCTAGATCACCCGAAGGATCTGCGCAACGTATCACCGACATTATTCCCGGACTGAGTCGATCCGAGAGAACGGTGGAGAGTGGGGCGCGCAGGAAAACTGGCGCAGCTGGTTCCCTTTGACTTTGCCGATGGTCTACGGCGCTTCTGTCATATTAGCAGCGACCACCAGAGGCCGCCCTCCTCAGTTAGAACCTACTCTCCAAACGTATGCAGGAACTTAGAGCAGTTTATGGTGGTCAGAGAAGATGTTGTGACTTTAACTCATCCGTCTGAGAATAAATCAGTTTGCGAGCAAAGCTAAAACAGAACGGCGTCCTTTTTTAAAAACGCCATCCAATGTCAACAAGTTGCTGCTTTTCTTGCCTCTGATGATTTATTGTTTCTCTGTATCTGCAGCGAGGATTCTCTTGAGTTTTATCGCCGCTTCTTCTTCCATCTGCTTTGCGCCTCCTCCAACTCTTTTCTGTGCTTGTGACCGTTTCTGTCCGTGAGGAGACTCCTGGACCTTTCTGTCTATAGACAAGATAAAGGTGCCGACAGGAAAAACACATGCGTCGCCCCCCCGCCCCCACCCCCTGCTTCACGTTAATGAAAACGCTCATTATCAAATTTATGAGCGCCGGAGTCGCCAAGCCCCATCATTCTGCTGCTATGAGACAAGTAGTGAAAGGAACGCTGACGGAGAGACGGAGGGCGGCAGGAGAAGGATGAAGGGAGGACGAGGGGAAGATGAAGGAGGAGGAGAGGGACCCCCGTGATAAAGGCGTTATTAATGGTTTCATCTTTTCCCCCCTCCGGCTTTGTTTTCCCTCCTTCCGCTGCCTCGAACCCGCAAACACACAGCCGGCTGCCCTTTTCCTCCGACTGTTTGTTTAAGACACTGATACTCCCTGCTTCAAAGAGTAAAAATGAACTTTTGCCACGCACGCACACACATGCACACACATGCACACATACACACACACAAGTTTTGTTTTTTTTCTGCCCCTGCGGCGTTTCATCCTGCCTCTCTGTCTCTCCGACGGCCTCAAAGGAGCAGAGGAACTGATTCTAAAATAATCTCCTCGCAGTGATCATTATTCACACACATTTCCGCACCGAAAAGTCCAAATACAAACAGAGAAAAAAAAACATGGCTCCATTGTCCAAGCAGAGGGGTCAAGGGTGCCCCCCCCCCCTTACTCCAACAAACACGAAGCACAAGAAACCTCTTCAATAGCTCTGGATTAGGTGGAATAACTGGAAGGTCCGGCCAACGACCGCCGCTTCCTGGGAGGAAGGGAAAAGCGCTGCTGCATATGCATGATAGTGAAAGTTCTCCACAGGATCTACTTGCCGAGGCTCATGCGGCCACCGACTGGACTTGGTGTCGGGGGCAGTGGCCGCGGTGGAGGGCTTCGTGCCTCAGTCTGGCGGTTCAATGGCCGTAAGAACGCCCAAACCTGCACCAGGAGTAGGAAGTACCGTAGAAACGAAGCGATATGTCGCAAGAGTGGCTGCGAAACTTTGAAGGTTACATCGGGAATTTGGAGACCTACTAAAAGTTGTCGTCTGCTCAGACTGGCTCAAGCTCAACACTTTACAATCAAATGAATGGGTGAGAAATTATTCATTAACTCTACTCATGTAATTCAGCCAAAAACGCACTAGATGTTTCCTGTGTGTCATGGTTCATTTGCCTAACTTTCAAAGTAAAAGCCTCAAAATCATACCTGTCAAATTGACATGGTATCACGAGGGAAGTCGTGTCCAGTGTCTCTGGAGGAAAACTTTGTATCCTTCCGGTGATTCAAACAATTCATCTGAAGAGGAAAATGTGCAGACCAGAGGGGGTAGAAGCCCCCCCCCCACCTTCTATCTGTGGCATGTGTGTATGTCAACTGCCACTTACGCATGTTCAGAGTGACAAATGATGCTCTTGACTGCTATCAGAGTTGGCTGGTGAGCCCCCCCCCCCCCCGACAGGCTGTGACAAAAGACGCCTGACAGACGAGAGACCCCCGCCCGTCTTTTGTCACCCACTCCAACGCTCGGCGTACCGATAAGAGCTCGCAGGCCCGCCGCTTAGATATGACAAGCACACATTTAACTTTGGCACCTCGAGGTTGCGGCGCGGCAGCGGGGCGGGCTTCATCAGGTGTGACAGGGGACCAGCGCCGCTCACGCTGGCACGTTGGCAGGAGCTTGTAAAGGCTATTTCTGCGTGAGGACACAAGGAACCCGAATGTTCCCATCCGACGACGCCGCACTCTCCGCGGCTTCCAAAAATCATACGAAAGGAGTGTTTACGCTACTTTTGTCCAGCGTCCACTCCACTTGAGAGGTATTTCTCTCCCCCCCCCCCTTCTTATTATTCTTGGTGACTTCTTGATGTATTTTGGAAGAAGGGGCTGGATTCCCACACTCTGCAGTAGCAACAGTGGTTCACTGACAATTCGCTTCAACAGCTGGGTGACTGGTTTCACTGGGCTCCTGTTTCCATCCTAAAAAACCAAAACACCCCTTCGCGCCGATGCCTCCTTGTTAAGGTGTGATCATAGTCAAGCATTTCAGAGAGGGGGGGGGGCAGGTGGAAGGCTTAGGGTGGAGGGGGGGGGGACCACTGTGGATGACAGAAGGTCACTCCGGTCCATGTTTTGAACCCAGTGGGAAATTGGAACGTTTCCTCCATACCCAAACGTCTGTGTTTCGGTCTGTGTGTGTGTGTGTGTGTGTGTGTGTGTGTGTGTGTGTGTGTGTGTGTGTGTGTGTGTGTGTGTGTGTGT
>JASSRZ010000077.1:0-12404 GCA_032164315.1 Malacoctenus gilli | reverse complement strand
ACACACACACACACACACACACACACACACACACACACACACACACACACACACACACACACATGCACACACACACCAAACGAGTGCAAAGCTCATCACAGAAACGGCGCAATTTGAAAATAACAACAATCATAAAAAGCCATACAAACATCTGCTGCTCGTAACTAACTTCTCAGGCCGGCCCCTGCACACGTGCCTCTTAAAACTGCAGAACAACGCTTATTTTCATCTCTTAGATGTTTGACTTTTATTCCCTTTTTTCTCTCTTTCTCCGGCTCAACTGGAAGCATTTAGGCGTTTTTTTCCCCTCTCTCTCTCTCTCCTTTTTAATCAAAGAACGAAGCTGTTAAAATTGAGGAATTGGCGGCGGAGGCGTCCGGTGAGCCCGCCTCTTTGGAACTCGGCGCCGATAAGCAGTCAGCGCAAACGTAAAGGAAATCAGTTCGATTCATTAACATGACATGTTCAGGTCGAATAAGGATGCAGCAGCTTCTAGTCGCTATTCGTGACATGAGCGATTCAGGATGCTTTCGCATTAACTGCTGGTTTTTTAACATGATTTCCAAGAGCTTGTCTGAAGGTGAAGTGACCCCTTTGTTTGGGTGTGAGGAAGTGTCGCTCCTATAGAGGGCACTGAAACACTCCCATGCATTGTTCCTCTTGGTCAGCGGCCATCAACCTGTTGAGTCTTTTCAGCACAAGCGCACTAGTCCATACCAGTTCCCATGTGTGCGCGGACACGCGTGCACGTATGCAAGTGAATGCATGAGCGCGTCAGCATGTGCACGTGCGCGCGCCCGTGGCCGTGCAGTGATACAGCCTCGGGGAGAAATGTGTTTTTGATAGAGAGTCTCTTCCTCTCCCCGCATGCGTCTAATACTCTCCCTCTTCCCAGGATAACAGGGTCACAGCATGGAGACCTCAACGACTCCACACCTGGAATAACACCACCCAGAATATCCGCCTGCGAGCCTGCGTGTGTTTATATATATGTGTGTGTATGTGTGTGTGTGTGTGCGAATGTGTGTGTGTGCGAGGGAGATAGAATGGAAAGCCGGCCGAGCGAGGGAGGCTTTATGAATGACAGAGAAGAGGTGGTCGTGTGGCGCTTTCAAGTCGTCCGTCCCGCTAATTTCTTTCCGTCTGTTTCTCGGTCGCCCCCCCCCCCCTTTGACACATACTCAGACGCTCGCACAGCTCTGCTGCTTTTTTGCTGCAGAGGAAATATGAAACACCCAGAGGCATTTGTCAACGGTCAGTTGCATGCTCTTGTGCTCTCTGAGTGTGTTTGCTGCGTGTGTGTGTGTGTGAGATTTGGTGTGTGCGCGAGCGGGCACATTTTACACCCGCAAACCCACATGCGTCACCGCCCCCCCCCCCAGCCCCCGACACACTGCTGAGGTCTGATTAATAAAAGATGAGTTTAGGGGAAGTATGACTGTTTTGTTTGCCCCCTCTCTCCGCGGCCAGAAGAAAAGGGGAGGCGAGGATGAAAGAGGGAGAGGAGGAGGAGGAGGAGAGCGGCGCGAGAGAGGGCAGGGTCCACTCTGATCACCCCAGGACCACACTGTGAATGGACCATTGACCCGGAGGGCCGGGGAGGGACAGGGGACGAGGGGGAGGACGAAGGGAGAGGGGCGAGGATTCATATATGCGCCCAGCGTTTGATGCCTGCGGCGTCCCTGTGTAACTGTAGCCCTCTTTCTTTAGCTCGCTCCTGCTCCCTGATCCCTCTTTTCCTTCCCCTCCTCCCCCCTCCCCTCTTTTTTTTATTTTTTTAATACCCTTCTCTTTGCCCTCTTCCTGCTGATCTGTGCCAACCACCATGAAACCACTGCCACATTAGAGCCTTTAACGGGCACTGCCTGGCATCCTGCTCTGTCCAAACATATTATAGACACACACACACACACACACACACACACACACACACACACACACACACACACACACACACACACACACACGGAATAGTGTGTGTCGGCACATGGCACGGCGCTTCGGAGTTCGCAACTGCAGGCTTTTGCCGTGTTATAAGGTCTCGGGGATAGTTTTCGTCCCCGCAAAACTGCCACGTGTTATCGAGCCTCCAAATAAACTGCAGCGACGGAGACCGCTCCGAACAGGTCGCGGACGGAGCGGGCAGCAAAATGAGCGGTTCGTATTTACAGACGGAGAGAGAGAGAGAGAGAGAGAGAAAAAACGATATTAAACTGGCATGGACTTGGCGTATGTTCCACCCTGATGTTTATAGAGTGGAATATTATGATGACACTTTCTTCCAGACCAGCAGAGTGTTACGGAACGATTGGGTGGATAAGACAGAGCTCTGATTTGATGGGTGTTTCTTTTGGTTTGTAGATCCATCCATCAGTAAATTAATGCAACCACTTATTATCCACTGTTAATTCACAGTCATAACGGAGCGCACCCACACTCCGGCTGAGACGCTGGCGGTCCCGTCGCCCCGGGGCCAACTGGTTTTCCACCGCGCTCCCCGTCAGCTGCCTCGGCCTTTCATCTCCCTCGTGATCTAACCATCGGACCAAAGTCACACACACACGCAAAACACAACAAACAAACCACACGAGCCCCCTTCGGGGACTGTAACGGCGAGCCGATGAGGCAGTGGGGATGTGGCTCACACCCTGCAGAGGAGGACGCAGCTGGACGCCGCTGACCACGCCTGCTGACATCACCTGGGGGAGGTGCCGGGTGTCACTCCATGGTCCGTTTTCGAGTTGGAAGATACGAATGTGGTTTTTTGGGGGATCCGCAGTGAAATCGTGGGCAAACAAGCACGTGACAAATGACAGCTTTCAATGTAGAGGAGAAAGTTAACGAGCAATTCGGAAAACTTGAATAAAAATCTAGAGTTTCCCTCAATATTTTAATGAACAAAGCAGATCAAACGTTCGAGTATAGAAGGAATCAGTGCATTTCTGCGTGGATTCGTTCAGTCATCCGTGCGTTTCTCACTAGCCCGATCAGAATTCGCCCTCTTGTTGTTTTGGTTTGTCCGTCGTCGGGCTTCATTCTCGACGACCTCATCGGTCTCCGTGCAAACAAAACCATGTTTGGACCTCTCGTCTCGTGCCGGGGCGCAGGCGGGCAACGAGTTGGATTTGACGGATGACGTCAGATCGGACCGGCTCGAATCAGCTGCTAAGGTTGGATCATCCCCACAGACGTGCACACGGAGGAGCACTTCTCTTGTCGGTTCGGTCGTGCCAAAGGGGCCAAACTCTGGTTTAGATGATCGGAATCACATGGATATCACGCAAAGCGTGTCTTTAATTAGAGAACATTCTTCGCCAAACTTGGGTCGTCTAATTTAGACGAAATATCGAGTGAGCACAATTCAAAGCTCACTATATTAAGTGTTGGCATTTTGCGACAAAGTCCCAGGAAATCGGTGTGTTTTACAGGATGTTAATATATCAGACCAGCCTTGCAGGACCCCAATATCATGGAGGCCCTCTATCTGTCTTTTCTTTGCCATCTGTTTATGACTCACAGACCCTGTTCTTTTATGCCGCCGCAGTGACGAGGTGCAGCTGTGTTAATCCTCGGCTCCATGAATCAAAATGAGGCGCGAGAGGTGCATTCAACTTAACGAAGGGGGGCGGGAGAGGTTGGCCCGTCCCAATGTGACAAGTTGAATCGGGGCCGTGGCGCGAAGGCTCAGAATCAAGCGCTCCCGGCTCAAGTCTTCCCCGCAAAGCGATCGAGGTTCAGAGGCTCCGAGCAGCGCCGAAGCAAGAAAAAAAAAAAAAAAAAAAGAGTCCGACAGTTAGACGGGAACGGGGAACGCCAGGCATTACTGTCGGTGGGCATCACTGTCCATGTCCTTCGGCTCAGTGGCTGTGTAAACACCATTTATGAGAAACACCCCTGTAATAATGGAGAAGGAGGAAGGGGTGTTTGGTGTCATAGAAACAGTTAGTGGTGCGTTTGACAGTTTGTTTCCCTTTCATAATGGGCTTTGAGGAGAGCAGGTAATTACACAAGACAGCTTGTTGGGCCGCGCGTGCGTGTACCAGCCTCGGAATGGTCGCAGTATGAATGCCGGAGCCTCACATTATGGGTATCCTGTTACCAACAAACAAGCCAAACACGGACCTGAACACGCCGCCGATATTCGTCCCCGCTCGTTAAACTGCCGTTCCGCTGCCGTCCTGCGCGTTGTCGGCCCCTCCGTCCCTCCACCCAGAGAGACTTTGGTTGAATTTGTCTGGACTCCCCGAGCGGCATTCTTCCTGTATTTCAAGACCGAGTCAACAGAGGTGCAGCGGGGAGAAACAGATACTGCAATTATTTCATAAATCAAGCGCGCAGAGGACTGTTGAGGACTCCTGTAAACGCTGCCGGGGCGGCAGCCAGGCCTTCAAGTGGCTCTCCGCAAGTCTCCGCGCTCGCAAACGAGCCGGCCTGAGGAGACCGGCGCACAGACAGAGGGGCTGATATATGCTTTTTGTGTCAGTGTAATATACTGAATTTTTTCTTTTGAAGCTGGAGCTCCAGTCAGAAGTATGATTTACAGCCTGGAGCCTGAACTGTAGTTTACAACCTCAAATGGGTCATGCTTCTTTTCTGCTGGGTTTTAATGTGCTTTCATCAGCCTTGGCTGAGCGGCATGAAACACACTTTTTTTTTTTTTATACGAGGCCCAGAATTGAAAATGTTTGGAAACCTTAACTTTATGAATCTCACAAGGTCCAAAAAAACCCTGGAGGCGGCAGAGAGCGGCCCGGGATATTTTCCCCCCTGTGGGTTGCCCCGGCAACGCAACTGTTGTACGAGACGGAGATGAGTGGGAAGAATAACGTGCGTCGATTTGTTGCAATATCTGTCGTCCATATGGACGATCATAAAGGACAAGTGATGACTGCTTTCTGGTGAAAATTCAAAGGGGATACAGATGCGTCATCTCCAGAGAATCAAGTCCCATATACACCGATCAAAAACATATATGTTAGAATTGCCCAATAATGCAAACATGTATTTTCCATTTGCGAGGAAAAAAAATACTGGGAAAAAACTCAAACGCAACCATGTATGACGTTAGCTCAGTCTAGTGGATGTTTACACGTCTCAGCATCACTGTATTGAATTAAGTTCCAACTAAAAATTAAACAAGTTTCAACCTTCAAACAGCCTAAAAAGATATTTTCCTCAAAAGGGTTTTGACTAGAAAAGAAAAAGGCAAATAAAAGAATAAAGAAGAAGAGAATCAGACGAGAATCTCCTCAGGAATCGCAAAGAAAACAGCGTCAGCAGACTCCACTCCTATAGGTGGCGCTGCGTTCTTTATGAAACAGCATGTATTGAGCCAGGACAAAGTGGTGCATTCACAGAACATTGAGCCTTTACTGCTTGAGGTGTGAGAGAATTGTGAAAAGGAGGAAAAGGAGAACTCGAGCCGAACCAAGAAGTTGACAACTCTGAGGGGGACGAGACGATAGATTCGCGATCCGCTCGCGGGCTCGTTTGGAAAACTCATCTGCTGGTACCTGTCGGTCAGCCCACCCCTGCAGGCCGACGGCGGCGGCTGGGTTCCCTCTTAACACCGCGAGGTGGTGAGAGGAGCAAATCCGGAGAGCCGTCGAGAAGACGGTGAGACGGGCTGAACGGGGAAAGGGAGAAACAACTCTGTGGACACAGCAAATTTACTGCTAATAGACTATGACAAGGACCCATTTTTAGTCCCGCGGTTTTGGTTTTGAGTGTGTGAGTGTGTAGACAGTCCAGGAAAAAAGATCATTGTCCTGTGATGAAAGATGGAGCCACTGTGTGTGTGCGTGTGTGTGTGTGTGTGTGTGTGTGTGTTTGTGTGCGCGTGTTGCGTGTGTGCAAAATGACTCCTCCTGGTCACATGTTTCGCCATGAGTTCAACATCTGATACGAGGGCTTCGGCGGCTGCGATCCACCTCTGTCCTTTTCGGTGAATTCAGAGGAGTTTCTCTCCGAGCGGAGTTTCCGTGATTAAACTCTCGCCTCCGACTCACTTCGCGCTCACTCCTCTTACCTTCCGCCCCCCCCCTTTTTTTGTTACTTTAATGCCAAAAGCACTTTTAGAGGAGAGTAATAAAGCATAAGAATTTTAATCAGGCTTTTAAACAGTCTCCTCTCGCTGCCCCTTTGAGGAAGGTTTGAGCAACCCCCTCCACCCCCCTCCCCTCCATCACCACATCTATCTGGTCCCTCCTCTCCATCATTGTTTCCTGCTGCACCTCCCTGCTCTTGTTGAGCGCACTCATGCGTGATGGTCTGAACTTGATAGACGTTCAGAGGGCACACAGGCACCGGAGCCGCTGGTGCGTGCATGTGATGGATAGAGTACGTGTGGTCACCCCCCCCCCCACCCCACTCCAACCCCCTCCGATTGGGGTCCGTGGCGTGTTTTTCATCTCCCCCTCTTTCCATCTTGTGTTCCTACAACATATACTGTATATCAATCCTTGCGCTCAGATCTCGCCCGCTTTCATCTCCCGCTCTCGTTTTTTGTTCCCGATCCGCGGCGGAGGAATGTGTTAGTTTTATGTGAAGTCAGCGCCGCATGCCAACGGGCCTGTGATGTGCGCGCCAAAGTATGACGGCTCCGTTCGGGCGAGCTGTCAGACATTAGCCGTGGACGGATTCGAGTGAGTAATCCCGAGGAAGTGAAAGAAAGACCAAAAAACAAAAAAAAAAAGGCTGAAAGGAGAGGAGACAGAGACTTTGGGGGTGTCTCCGCCTGTCACCGCCTGAAAGAAAGAAAAAAAAAGGAAAAGGAACCGACTCGGTCGTCCTGGGAAAGAGAGAGGGGAAGGGAGGGGCCGGAGCAGGGTGTGTAATTTAGGCACAGGGACTTTTAATGAGCAGGGATCTCTGCAGGTAACTTCCTCTGCTCCCCCCCCCCCGCACCTACCTCAAATGTGAGGGGATGTAGATGGAAGGTGAGGGAGGGGGGGGGGGGACCCATCTGGTTGGACTAAACAGCAGATTAGCACATTAGCACTGGAAGACGGGCAGGCAGGCACCGCGGGAAAGACCCCAGCTTACACACGACATTGGCGCACATGGTGAGCGACTCATTAAAGGCGGACATAAAAGTTGCACTAAATTAAAGGCAAACTCCATCCGCCTTCATTAACAGATGGTAAAAAGGTTTGGGCTCGCTCTCGCGGATTTTGCAGGTCATACATGATGAGGTGAACGGCGCAGGCGCTTCCAAACACGACGCAGGGACGGCCGTGCGTGCGCGCGCGCCACGCAGCTGAAGCAGTTAAGCGTTTGGATGAAACGCATCGCGTTCGCCGGCGTTTCCCCGAGAAGGAAACTGCGCCCCGCGTGTTTTACAGGGTCAGGATTTGGCCGCACTGTTGCAGCGTGAGTCAGCAAGCATATTGTTTGACATTATGTAACGTGAAACACACCTGATGTTTTCTGGACTGGCAGCAGAGTCGCGAGCAGCACTCGGTCTGTAAATTGGAGAAAGTTTTGGAAGGTTTCAGAAGTTGTTTTGTTGACCTTTGAGTTCTTTTTCGCGCCGTCGCCTCACAGCAAGAAGGTTCCGGGTTCAAACTGTGTTTACGGGTTCTTCTCGCACCTGTGGTGGTTTTTTTCTACAAGGTCTATGACCGAGAAGTAACTGTTGTGTTGATCGGTAACTTTTCAGCTTGGGTGATAAGTGTGAGTTTCTTTGGGTGACCCCCTCACGGGTGTACCCAGCCTTTTCGCCCAGCCACAGGTACGTACCCGGGGGTCAGATGCTCCTGACCTCGGTTTTAATGACGCCAGAGCCGGGCTGTGAGAAACTACCGACTCGCCAGGCCCGGCTGGAAGGGGGGTGCTGTGCATGCTCACACATATGCGTGTGTCCAAAGTCGTCATAAAGTGCATCCCCGCGGCGAGGTTGGGAGTTAGAAGCCGCTAAAGCAGCCACATCTGAGATCGCAGCTGCACGAACACATCATCTGCGCTCCCGGTGATAGGTAAGGCAAAGGAACGAGCTGCAGCCCCGTCAGACTCTGCCTATAAAGGCTGCGTGATACAGGTCAGGCTAAATTAAACCCTCTCTACTGATTCTCATCAAACTTTATAGGGAAAAAAAAACCCCTGATCCACTTATTTTGGTCAGTATAATTCCTCTCATCCGAACCCTGCTTACCCGCTGAAAGTTTTTTTTGTTTTTTTTAACCATACATGTGTTTTCACTGAAGTAGGAATCGTGGTCTAGTTGAAGTATATGTTAATATCCACCCAAACACCCCTCCAACCGGTCTCCTAATGCGAGTTTTATGCTCTGTGACCTGATTTTCTCCATTGTTGCCAACACATTCTTTGCCGCCACTAGAGGTCACCGTTTTGCCCTGGTGGTGAGAGCAGTAAAACAATTTTAGGTGGCAACAGGCTGAGCTGACACGACCGGGATCGAACGCTGAGTCGATGGCAGTTCATTTGGGTGGGACGTCTCACACTTGACCTCGCGTAAAAGCTAAAGTCGGCGTATCTGCTCAATGTTAAAACAGGCTATTGCTCGGTAGCGCGACTCCCTTTTTATAAAGTGACAGTCTGCTACTGTTGAGTTCACCGCTTGGAGCATTCTGCTAAATGAGGATAATACAAAAACATATGTGTCATAATGATAGTTGCATGAACAGCAGCATGTATTTAACGTGCTTCTCTAAATAAAGTTGTGTATCATCCCAGATAATCAGGCCATCATTCCACGAGCTAACGCCGCTAAATGTAGCCCCACTCACACGCTCCGCTCCCACATCCGCAAACATAGGCCCGTCTTTGTTGAGTCCAAGTACACAAGCGCAGTTGTGCGCCACTTTAACGACCTCATTTCGCCTGGCCAACGAGGTGTGCTATTAACAACATAACACATGCTTAATGAATACACGCTCACACGCGGGCGCTCGGCCGCATGTTGTCTCAGCAAAGAAAATATTACCTAGTTAACAGAAACGCCGTTAAACGCACCCACACCTAAACGCGCGCGCGCACGGATAATCTCCGCCGAAACGCTCGCTAATGAAAGGGAACAGACTTTATTAGCTGCAGTTGACGGCCAACACCCCTGACTAATCGCGCTCGCGCAGACAGGAACACCAGCGCCTGTTTTTTCCGATGCAGGGCCCAAACAAAGATATCGCGGGCGCGCGAAACGAGATCCGAGGGGCCGTGAATAATCGCCCACCCCCGCTAATTCCATTTCCTGTTGGCTGGGGCGCGGGAACCCCCCCCCCCCCCCCCCGGTGCCATCCCAGCGTCCATCTGGTTTCCGTCTGGATCTCGGGGATCCCTCGCTGCCCCGGCGGCCCCTCCGTCACCGCCCGCCGCAGCCCACCGGCAGCCCACCCTGAGGTCTGAGACGACTCCATCCGTCGGAAGGAGGAAGCAATAAAACGTTCGGCCTTCTGAACACCTTACCGGTGAACATGGAGCATTTGGGGTTTTTTTAATCTCAGTCAACTAACTGCAAGGTTTATTCATTCCAACATGAAGAAGACAACTTGACCTGGTTTACTTCTATTTTCCGAAGCGGGTTCCACGTTGCTCAACTCTGTTTCGGCGCCCTTCCCTCCCGATGCAATCGCAACGGTTTTCTCTCAAGCGTTGTTTGACTTCCTTCCAGTCATGGTTTCAGGCGGAGTCAGAGGTGCTGGTAGCCAGCTGACAGCTGGGACAGCAGAGGGCCTGGAGGGGGTTTGGTGAGGGCGGCTTATTGGTTGCAAACCCCTCATAAAACAAAGTACAGATGAACGTGCAACTCCGTGGAGATTAACAACATGAACCCAAATGCATCTGAAATCAGGGTTTACTGTTTGGAAGATGTGATGCGTGCACTGGAGGGTGGTTAGCGTCCTTTATTACATGGCTGACGTTTCTGTCTTTATACTCAATTTGTTTTTATGCTTTCTTCCAAAAGAATTGGATTTTTTTTTTTCTAACTCTGTCCAAATAAATGGCGCTTTTGGTAGGAAGGGGGTGTTGGATTTCTCCTCGTACCAGTCGGACTGCATTTTGAGTAACGGTGCAGGAACAGGGGGGCCGTATGGGGTATGGGGGGGGGTATTCTTTACAGCGCTTTGAAAAGCAGTCAGAGTAATTTTCTGCACATTATTCACACCCTTTAAACAAAGGGCTCCTCGCTCGTGACACATCGCGATCTTGGAAAACAAATTATGAGCTGGGCTTTCTTTTTAATGGACGCGGGACATAAAAAACGCGAAAGGGGAAAAAGAGAGAGAGAGAGAGAGAGAGAGAGAGAGCGAGAAAAGAGCGTGCGCGTCGCATTTTCAGCGCGCACGGGAACGGAGTTAATGTTAAGTGGTCACGGCATCGCGGCGGGGAGGGCTGGCAGCGCCTTTACTGTCCAAATTAAAGCAGCAGAAATCACCACAACAATTGAGAACAGATTTTCACTCAAGGTGCCTTAATGACATTGTCAACCCCGGAGCCTGCAAACACACACCAAAACACCCGGCCGCGCGCGCACAACTCGCACGCAGGCCACGAAGTGAGCGCTGAAACTTCGCTGCTATCTCCGCGCTGAGCCGGCGCCACGTTCGCGCCGACGTCCCGTTGCATTTTTCGGCATGGATGTTCGTATGGTTTTTTTCGTGCGCGTGTTTTTGTGTCTGCATGTGTGTTTGGTCGGCATCAGAAAAAAGCCGCGCCCGCTGTTCCAGTCTGTTTCCTCCCCATAAAAAGCAACACTTAGCACTTAATTCTCGAAGCAGTTCTGACAACATTATACAGGTTAGTTTAAGAGAAGAGAGGGGGGAGAAAAAAACAAGGCCGGAGGGAGGGAAAAAAAAAAAACAACAAAAAACCCCCCAGTAACCTAAAAACGAGTCAGTGAGGAGGGGGGGAAAAAAACAAAACGGAAGCCTGGTCACTCAGCTGGGAATATTCACAGAATTGTTTTTAACGAGTTAAATAAATTCTGCCACAAATGAG
Source organism: Malacoctenus gilli (assembly GCA_032164315.1). Classification (NCBI taxonomy): domain Eukaryota; kingdom Metazoa; phylum Chordata; class Actinopteri; order Blenniiformes; family Labrisomidae; genus Malacoctenus; species Malacoctenus gilli. Next base: position 1,448 of record JASSRZ010000077.1, on the reverse strand, counting down.
GTGAGGGAAGGAGAGAGCGGCAGAGCAAGGTGGAGAGAGGGTGGGGGTGGGGGTGGGGGTGGAGGGAGGTGAAGCTGGAGTGAGTGTTTGGCGTGGTGTTGGGAATATTTTACAAGCTGCATTAATGGCTGTTCTTAAAACACAGCTATTAAGGAAGGGGGCCGTGATGCTGTATATCACGGGCGATTATGTTCACCTACACGGGCTGGGCTCTGCACGGCGGAGCGCTGTGTCGTGTCACACACACAAACACACGCACGCGCGCACACACACACACACACACACACGCACACACGCACACATGCAGGAATGTGCAGGCCAAGGCTCTTAAACGTGTGCCGGTCCAACACCTTTCGTGCAAACAGCAGCTTCCTCCTGCCCAAACAAACTGCGCTTCTTCTTCTTCTGGTCCAGTAGATTTTCTCTGTTAAGGGGAAAAAAAACCCCAACAGTCTCAACTCAAATGTGGACTGTTGTGTGGCATTTGACTGCCTTCGCAGCTCGAAAAGCGGTTGAAAATACATCTTATCTTATCTTTCGTGTTCAACAAAGCAGCTGAAGTCAAGCGTGTGACACTTGTTTTGAGGTCAGTTACCACTTCCAGCACTTGTGTGCTGAGAAGGAGCATCCAGATTTATCACTGAGCTCAAAAACAAATTCGCAGCGTGCGCAATGTTAACAACACAAGTGCATTTTTCATTAAAAGGAGCACCGAGATGGCAGCTTCCTTGGCCTCCTCATGCTCGGTGACTCCGCCTGGCTTCGCGGCCGCAGCACTGTGATTTATGCACACACATGACTGTCAATACAATTACATCCTATTCTAAAAAGGGGCCCACTGTGTGTTCACTGTCCTCCCGGGCAACACGCACAGCAAGACTGGCCTAAGGAGAATCTGCGACACCCCGACATTATTTCTTCCCACAGCGACTTCTGAAGAAAAGCTTTATTGAACTGGCAGGAGGAGGGCCTGGAAAAGGATCTGATTGTGTTTCTAAGTTATAATCCATGAATCATGCATATATGAGAACAGAAGGGTTGGAAATATTAAGACATCAGGCAGTGCGGAGCTGAATATTTTCTTTGTTATTGTAGGCGCCAGTGCTTGCTCCTAGAGGAAGTGGTGGGCATTGTGGTCAGCAGCTGAGTACAGTATGGAATAGTCCCAGTGTGTGTGTACGTGTGTGTGTGTACGTGTGTGTGTCCTGAGTGCTGATTGGAGGTGTGGCCATCAGACTGTAAGCCTCCTCTTGCTCCCCCCTCTTGCTCCTCCTCCTCCTCCTCCTCCTCGACTCTCCCTTCCTTCACTTTCTGCAGCTCTGCAGTCTCAAATGCTCCAATTAAAGTAATAAACCCCACACTGCATCCACCCATTTTAAACACACACACACACACACACACACACACACACACACACACACACACACACACACACACACACACACACA
>JASSRZ010000076.1:0-17044 GCA_032164315.1 Malacoctenus gilli | reverse complement strand
AATCCATTACATTTATGAGAAAAATGTCATGACAAGACTGGATGGTTTCCTTATACAGCTTTACAAGAGAAATCGTCCGTTGGAACATGAAGGTTCAACACACATGAGCTTGGAAAAGGAACCCTACTCTCTCAGATTGACATCAAATACGCAAAAAGAAGGCAGGAAAGTACATTTGACTGTACCGTATTTTCCGCACTATAAGGTGCACCTTAAAACCTCCAATTTTCTCAAAAGCTGACAGTGCCCCTTATAATCCAGTGCGCCTTATATATGGACCAAAATTGAGCCACAACAGGTCTCGCAACTACGACAAGCAGCCGCCGACTTCAAGCCGCCCCAGTTCATGCTGGGATATATGACTGCGCGAGGCATGCCGTTTCATTTCCATTTGTGCGTTCATGTAAAGACCCCAAAATGGCTCCGATTAAGAGACACTCTTACGACGCAGAGTTTAAACTCAAGGCGATCATTCACGCAGTAGAACACAGGGATAGAGCAGAGGCAAGAGAATTTAACATTAACGAATCAATGGTGCGGAAGGGGAGGAAGCAACAAGATGACCTGCGCCAAGTAAAGAAGACCGTTTATTGATTTTGGGAGTGAACGGAGTTGTCAGAACGCTGGTTTGTAATCTATTAATAAAGTTTGACTGACCTATCTGACTGTTTTGTTGACATTCCCTTTAGCGCAGCTCCTTTTAATGGATGCATAAAGTAACCCCAGCCTCTACTGTAGCGTCTATCCGGTGTGCCTTATAATGCGGTGCGCCTAATATATGAACAAAGTTTTAAAATACGCCATTCATTGAAGGTGTGCCTTATAAACCAGTGCGCCTTATAGTGTGGAAAATATGGTATATAATTGAGACAATTATACTTGCGCCTAAACAGTCCAAACCAGGAAAACTTATGTGCAGTGAATCAATCTTGATGATGCTACAACCTCAGATTGGGATGTAGTTAGCGAGCAGTAGCCTCATAAGAGCCGCATGGAATTTGTCCTGCAACCTGTGATGACAACAAAATGGCCACTTTTGGCCATTGTATTCCACTGTCTTTGACATAAAACACCACATCCGATATCCATCGTGTGCAGAGGAGGTCAAAACTTCACCACGTTCATGTTTTGCAAATGCCAAAGTCGTGTGTTCGGTGTCACTCGACCTTCAAACTCACATTGGATCTCGCGCTTGGAGAGAAAGCAGAGAGGCTGTTTTCACAAGTCCTTCAAAAACCGCGAGGCTTAAGGAATCCCGATTCTATCCGCTGCCTTGTTTTCTGTTTGTAATTAAGAGTCTGAACAACAGGCGCAACGAGCGGAGCTGGAGTCACAAATCACTCTGAGAATATTACACGGCATTTTTATCTGTTTATCTCCGAACTAGCGCAAGCGTCCCGACGCGTTTTTCCAGGTTTGTCACTCTGCCCGGAGCTGATGAAATGAGGAACCACCGGCGCTCGCTGTTAAGAAAAGTCCTCTGGCGGAGACGAGGCTGTAATCGAGCTGTCGATTTTTGTTTACTTAAGCTCCGCTCGTTCGCTGTTTAATTACGCACCATAAACGAGCGAGATCAATACCGCCGAAACGAATGAAGTGAGACATAATTTTGAAAGGGCGGGCGCGATCGAGCCGCAGCACTTCTGGCCGCTCGGCGGCTGCGTGACCCAAGGCGAGGTGGAGCCACATGGGGAAGTTTGCTGGAGTACAAGTGGAGAAAATGCCGCAAAACAAAGCAGCACAGCCGTGAACTCAGATTGCAGGGTTTGATTACACTGGTTTTGGTTCCTCTGAATGTGCTTATTTTCATGCCACTTCAACATCACACTGAAAGACTGTAGTCTCCCTGAACTACGAAGTAGACTGCATTGATTGGCAATGTACTGAACTCAATAAACTGCATGGCTGGTACATTTATCGCGTTTGAATCTAATTTGCCACTAGCCTTCAACAGTGCTTGTTTCATAGGATCCGATAGCGCACATGCATTTGGGTATGTTCAAGTTTTCTTCTGTTATATTTGTATGAGTAAAAGCTCTTAATTCGTCCAGTTTTCCATCTGTCCATCTTCTCCGAGCACTCTGTTTGACTTCAGGTCAAAGGGGGCCAGAGACTCGTCAAACTAACAGTTGACAACAGGCAGCAGACACCAGGGACCGTTTCTTCCGAGACATAAAACATAAACATAAAAACATAAAACCATAAAAACCCGCAAGTATCCATACACTCCCACACCTACAGATTTAAAGTTAGCGGTCAAACTCGACAAAATCAGAATCAGAATTGCTTTGTTTCGCCAAATGTACAATGTACACAGGAATTTAATCTTGCAACAAATACCGTGGCTGCCCGGTCGTTAGTCAAGCGCCTGTAAACAATCTTCCAACTGTGGAGGGAAGCAGGAGTTTTGCAAGAAAGCCCACATGTCATTCAGGAAACGTTCACCCCCAAAACATTTACCAGGCAAAACTGTGGACTTGCTCTTCAACTTGTGTTTGCCAAAACAAAGCAGCGACGACACACACTTGCATCCATCAACTCTCACCATCATGCAGAAGCAGGGCCCTTCAAAATAAAAGCAACAGACATTTCTGGAGGTCTGCTTAGGTATTCATAAAGAGCTATTTATTTAAATTTAGGGGCAACCTCACCTCAGTGGAGGCAAAGCCTAAACCTAGCATGTAAACTCGCAGAAGGTGGTCCCACCTCAGGGTGGGAACCATTGTGGTATAGAACTTTGACACAGCCTGCTCCTCTTCCAAGTTCAGAGTGATACAGAAAAAGGAGGAACCACAATCTACTTCTACACCAGTAAAATGCAGTTAAGTGGATTCCCGGTCAAGGTGAATTGAACTGATTCACTGTATAAAAATGTCCCATTTGAAATGAACATTAGTGCTTTTTTTCTTTTTTTAATGCATTTTCAAAGAGAGTTCCTGGTACTGCACACTCGATTTTGTGCTTGGAAACCACTGGCAATAAGAACTGACCTGGATGAAGGAACAGTCCTTTAATGTGTCTCCTGCAGATTCGGTCCGCAGGGGTCTCTGCAAGCACTTTATTCAGAGCAGCTGCTGATCGCAATGACACACTTCCTTTCCGCAGAATCACTTAATAACAAACTGATAAGATCAGCATGTGTGGAAGTTGCGCCGAAGGTTTCACGTCCTTCGCCGAGCTCTGCCCCCACATTTAAAGGAAAGTAACCAACATGAGTTGAAGGTAACTTTACATAAGATTTGAGTCATTTGGAGAGCTTCTCGTCATCTCTGGTGCAGTCTGGGAGCAGCTCCTCTCAGACACCCTGAAATCTAAATCAAGTTAGCCTGGTGAGCTAAACGCCACTCCCCCTCGCACATGGTGAAGAGAGGGTCCGCCGCTGTGGCGTAAACACAGCCGAGGCCGCGGTAAACAATCCGCTGCGGGTCTCGGAGCATGAGCGTGAGAGAGAGGGCGCCCGTCTGACCCGCGCGCCGGCAGCCCCCGCGGGGTCCGGGGTCCGGGCTCCTCGGCGGCTCCGCGTCATGTCAATAAAGTCGAACGGAGCGGATCCCCAATCCCGAGTTAACCGCCGCGCTGAATGCGGCTCTCTTGCTTTTTTCCCACAGGACAAGCAGCTTTATTATGAAGCGCCGTGGTCTCCTTTTCATCTCGGTGAGATCACCCCTGTGGGGAGTATCAACACTGCGAGCCACATCTGATGCTCCCCTTGTCCCTGTTTAAACATTGAAATAGTGTTCTGCCATATTGTTGTGTGTAGCTTCTTTTTTTCTCCCCCCTTCCCTCCCTTTTTTCTCATATTGCAGCTGCTCGGAAACTGCCACAGGACTGAAAGATCTCAGCGGAGAGAGAGAGAGAAAAAAATAGGAGGTGATCAATTTCTGAGGGAACCCCCACCCTCCTCCTCCTCCTCTCCCTGACCCCTCCACCTCCTCCGCCTCACTTTCAACTCGCCGTAATTATTTTGCAAAAGAGCCGGTAGAAAAAGAACACGCCGAGTAATTTCTCTTGCCCAGTTATGAAAAGCTCATTAAAACGGGCCTGGAACAAACAAAGCTTCTCCTGTGAGGCTTCTTTTCAAATCCATTTCATAATTTCCCTCTGTTTTAATCATTTATATCAATTAATCATTCCTTGGTGGAAAAAGTGATTCTTCACAATCTTCCGTGGGGTTCTGCAGGTTTTTTGTTCCAGCGAGCGCGGGCCCTTGATGAGAATGTCGGGAGAATGTGGCTCAAACCAAGGTGGAGTAGCTGCGGCTTTGCCAAAGGGGAAATCAGCACGGTGCGGCGCAATCTCTTCAGAGCGGCAGGAATAATTAAACAATTAAAGTCAAGGAAAAGATCATCTTTGTACATCTGACGTCTTTGTAATGAAGCCGGGGGCATCGTGGAGGAGAGCCGTTTTTGTCATGTAAAACCGCTCAACCCGGTGAATCTCAAACAACTTTTCTCCAACCGCAGCCACTATTTCTCCCTCTTTTTTTTTTGTTTTGTTAAACTGAAGACGTCACCTGTTTTGTGGCACTTTTACAACAAAACTTTCAAAGTCGTTTGGGCCCTTCGCAGAAGGATAAACAAGTTTCAGTTGGCTCCCTTCCACCAACAAAGCCTACGGTATGTGGTGTTGGTAGGGCTTTGTATTGGTATAGTGCCTATAGTGGATATTTGGGGTTCCAGTCTTGCGTTTGCATGATCTCCCTGTGCCCAGTTTCCCAGTAGGGTGTCTGCCAAAGTCTAAAGGCGTTGTGTTTCTTCAGTCTGCTTCTTGTTTCCCTTAAATAGTCCGTTTCATTTGACGGGTGGGAAATCTCCAGTGTGAACTCAACTCCACAAGTGAACCCTGGTGTGCTTCGTGAAAGGCTAATTGACTTTCCAGCAGACCAAAGAGAAGAAGCGATGTGCAGTTTGTTCCTTTGAGATCCATTGAAACAAACCGTCGTTTCACTCTTCCTTGAATCCTGTGTTCTGTCCAATGGACAAACCAGGGTCCTTGTGTTTCGTTCCTCTCGGTCGATGCTTTCTACTGGCAATATGGCTCGAAGGAAGAAGCTGTTGGACCTGCGTGACATTGTCCCGGCAGTTCAGCAGTGTGTAAGTGAAACGAACCAAATGAATGGGTGAAATTTCTTGGCATTAACTTCTCAGTCGAACCTCTAGTCCTCAATTATCCCAGAGTGAAAGCACTCAAAGTGGTTTGCCGGTGTGTGTGTGTGTTTGGGGGGTGGGAGGGGTGTTCGCTGAGGTTGTTTTCTTGTGATGATCTGACAAAATATCTGTAATGTTCCCTCACGCTCGCCCCCGTTAAAGCTGCTCTGGTGTCTCCGCACAAACGCAAGAAAATTACCACCTGGCAAAGGGACACTTCTGAGGAGCTTTTGTCTGCGAAACCTCCTCTGATGTGGAAAGAGTCCGTGGACAGCGCAAGGATGTGAGAGAGCATTAATACACACAAAATGGAAAGACTAGTGAAATGACTCGAGCAAGTTTTCTGCAACCTTTAGAGGTTTCTGGACCAACGTGCTGCCACCCAGATGTCCCAGAAAAAAGGGTCTTTTATTTGGAAACGTAGCATCAAATCGCGTTTCTTGCTTGCATTACACCAGCATAGCTTTTGTAAAAGAGTCCCGGTGCTGACTGGATCTGCTCGTCCTTCGGATACAGCAAAAAAAAAAAGAGATAGAAACGTCTCTTAAGCAGCACAAGTCCCATGATAAGTGAGGGGAGGAGAAGATTTTGATCTAGTTAAGAAATTGCTGGCTGTCGAGGGGAAACTGACGCAATGTTCAAGGTGAACTTGCCCCGGCCCCACCTTTTTTACCGCAACGTGTTGATGCTATCAAATAATCTCCGCTCCAGTGCCATCTGTTTTGTTTTTAATTATTTTACTCACACTTCTCACAATGCCAAACTGTTGCGCTGTTATGTCAGAGGGGGTGGAGGGGGGTGGGGTGGGGTCCCCTCTCCTTCAACACAGTGACGGAGAAACATGTCAGCACCATATTACATTTATTAAAGGCTGTTGCAACTGCCTCCCAATGCCGTCTCTCTTGCTTTGATGTCTCACGTGGTGGTGGTGCAAAGGGAGGGGGGGCTAAAAAAAATCTGAGATTGCGAGACTCGGATGAATTAGAGGATCTCAGCCAAATCGAGGTCTTGGAGATTAGCCTTAATAGGTGTTGAAACCAATGACCCGAGGCTTAACGAGGTTGTAAACGACAGCCGGGGTCTTGCTGCGATTACTCCCAGTGACAGACGATGGCGCCACTACGCAGCTATTAAGCCTTGATATTTCCCAGAGGTTGAGCTCACCCCCGGTAAACGGAGGAGTTATTGAATGTCAACTCATTCAACTTAGACGTGAGACGGGGGGCCTAATGATGCAATGCAGCGTTTGCTCGCGATGTTTCGTCACGCTCGTTTTTTTGTACAGCAATTAAAAGTGGTGAGAGAAACAGTTCAGATTTATTGAGTCAGCGACAATTCATCAAAACGTAAAAACCGCCCTTTGAGAGGATGTGTCCGCGTGTGGCTTGAGCCTCGTCTCGGTCCGCGGTTTTGACAGTGAAAACATCTCGCTGGTACGTCTCACCTCCGTCTCCATCCCCTTCTCTCCGTCTGAGAATCCGAGTCGCCCTCTCCTCCCCGCTGATTGGCCGCTCCTTGTTATTCCCCCGAAATGGACTGAGCGCCGATTGGCTGCGGCGGCGCCGGCGTCACGCGGCTGAAGGGTTTTTTTTACTGGAGGTTTCTTCCTGTCAGCGACACATGTAGAACAAGCAGCTAACGGGACCCAGAGACCGAGAGCAGAGGACAGTCATTTACAGCCTCCCCGTGCCCTGCCCGCCCGCCTCGTTATTCCTTGTTTTGCTCCGGCGCCTCCTGTCTTTCTTCCAGAGCCCTCTCACGCGCACTTTCTCGGGCTCGGTTTGGAAACGACGGCATGCGTAGAACTGTAATTACGTCTTGCTATGGACTCCTTTTGTTCCAGGAGCACTTGAAGCGGCAGCAGTAAAGCGGGGGAAGCCGTCCAGTGGAAATACTATCTGATAACTCCATTTGCCTCGGCGCTGCGCTGCGCCGCGCTCCGCTCGCTGCCAGCACACACCGCGTCGGGGAAGGAACACGGAGGGGGCCCGCTTTGCTGTCGCGCGGAGCTGGGAGGCCGACAGCGCGCTTTAGTGTTGTTTTTTTGGGGGTTGTTTGTTTTGGTTTTTTTACCACCTGTACTTTTTTGGGGGGTGGAGGGGGGTACGGACTGCCGTACCTGCGCACCCGACTTACCTGCACCTTCGAGCCGTCAACTTTCACAGCCATTACTCTCAAAAGAGGCAAACGAGGTGAGTGCTTGTTGGTATTTTCTCGCGCGCGGCTTCCTCAAAAATGCGTTCCCTGTTGGAGCGAGTTCACTGTTGAAGTCGCAGTTTCTCGGCGGCTCGTTTCTTACGGGACTGGCGGAGCTGTGATATCTGATAGCCGACATAATTTCCCCAAGCTGCGTTTTTCGGTTAATTTACCGAGGGGAGGGGGGGCGAACCTGACAGCAGCTTTTAGCACATGGCTGCTAGGTATGTTCCCCCCCCTTCTCCTCTCGTGTTTCGCTTCTATTTCCACGTCTCCGCGGCTAAATTGCCTGCCCGTGTAATTACTTGAGTTAGCTCATTTAAGTTAAAAGCCACCCCTCCTCCTCCTCCTCCTCCGCTTCGCCCTCCTCCTCCTCTCCTGTCCCCTCCATCCATCCCTTGGCAGAGAGGAAAAAAACCCCAGCAGAAATCTACTCTCTGAATGAAACTTGACGATGGCTCCCGTCTTGTTTATCCGGGGAGTCACTTTCAGGTCGGCTTTTTGATTCATCTCCTTTTAGATTTAATCAGCACTAAGGTACGCTGCGGTTTGTCCCTAAGAGCCATCGCTAATGGGCTTACTGAATGCTTTTCTCTGTGTACACCCACCCTCCCCTCCGCCCCCCCGCCCCCCCCCTCTCTCTTCCCAACTCTACTTAGCCTACCTGCCTTTCAACAAAGATTTGGCTTTATCCAGGCAAGTCTGCCTGACCAAATTGGAGAGGATTACATCTGAAAGAGCCCCCACATTAATTTCGCGGGTGAAACAAATGCCTGCATTTCAGTAGATTAGAACAGCTAATATCGTTGCAGCGGGGCTGCCTGTACGTATAAATCAAGGCCCTGCTGATTTACATTAGTCTGACACATCAGGACATGCCACCAAGTGTTGGTAAACACAGATTCAACATGCTGGACTCTTGTGTCACTTCAAGCATTATTTAAAAAGAAATATAAGCTCCTTTTGTAGGTTTGTTTTGGGGATTTTATTTTTTTTTGACATTGCGTTGCAAACTGCAACAGAGCAAAGACAAATGGTGCTGTTGAAAATGCCTCCGGACAGCTTTGACAAAGGCCCCCTCACGCGGCACAATTGTTCCTGTGGCCCCACAGTGTTATCAGTTAACAGACATTCATCATGAGAGGTCCAATGAAGCAACAGCTCAGGGATGAGACAGAGATCAAGGGCAGATTAATTCACTAAATGACTCGTAGCTGGCTGGGAGCACAACCCCCCCCCCCCCCAACCCCAACCTAATGGTATTGTGGCATGTTGCTAGTGGCAGATGCTACAATATGTTAGAGAAGATGGATTTTTTAACCCTGAAAATCAATTGATCCGTGTTTTGCGTCATGTATGGTGACTTTGAACTCGTCTCAGACAGTTTCAGCGGCCTTCCCAGGTGTGTGTGTATGTGTCTGACCTGACATTGACCTCTCCGTGTTTTGTTTTTTTTATTTTTCATGTGTTCTCTATGTTCGTTTTGTAGGGACAATGGTGAATCCCGGAGGCAGCAGCCAGCCCCCGCCAGTGGGCACGGGTTCCCTCTCCTGGAAAAGATGCGCGGGCTGCGGCGGCAAAATCGCCGACCGCTTCCTCCTTTACACCATGGACAGCTATTGGCACAGCCGATGCCTCAAGTGCTCGTGCTGCCAGGCCCAGCTGGGCGAAATCGGCACGTCGTGTTACACAAAAAGTGGCATGATCCTCTGTAGAAACGACTACATCAGGTGAGGGAAAAGACGCTGTTGTAAATGACATCATTGCGAGACGACAATCCGTCTGATTAACGCGGGACTATCTTGGCGTTCTGAGGTTCCAGGACTTGTTAGGTCATTCGTATCACATCTGGCATGCGTTCTTGGGGAAAATCATGTTTCTCATCAACTCATAACTTTGGAAAGTTCTGGATTATTGTTGAAATGAAGTTTATAAAGGAGTCCGTGCCGGCCATGCTGTGATCTGAGGAGGGGCGTGCGCTTTTTGACATTTTTTTTCCCCACTCGACATGTGTGTCAAATTGTACTCGCGTCATCGGTGCTCGTGCAAAAATCCCGGCTGAATTTTCCCTCGGCCCCCGAGAGACGCCCAACATGGCGTCGTGGCGACGGAGCACGGAGCAGAACAGTTCTCTGCAGGTCACCCGGCTGCTTTTTGCGACACGGACTTTGTTTTTCTGTTCTATTCCACATTGGAATAGCACCATTTAATTAGCAAAGAGGAGGCTTTTTGAATATTCTAGTAGGTGTGCGAGACACCCAACCAGAGCTCATTGATGACACCCGCCGTGGTAATGTAGAGCGGGCTGATGCGACGAGGGCGAGGCACGGTTTACCCAAAGTTCAAACGCCTCGCGGGCTGGGAGCGGTTTGGTTTGTTATTGTCGACCGCTTGTGTGACTTTTGTGTTGATTTCCACCTGCTTGGTGCACTCGATTCCGTGTGGGAGCGCAGACATCAAACCAGCGACGGATAATTTTCTAAATCTGGAGTGCGACCGTGCGCTCGCACACCCACCTCATAAAAAGGATGGCGAAGTCAATGGGGTACTTCATTCATAATGGGACTGTAACGTAATTAAAATTGAAAATTGGGGGGAGAATGTGGATGCACCTTTCCACTCATGATGAGAGCATGCTCAGGAGAAGAGCTAAAATGCACATTATGGAACCATGAGATCTCTGCAGAGATAAAGATTGAAGCGAGGAGAGAAGAGAAGGAGGCAGGGGAGGGAGGGAGGGAGGGAGGGAAAAAACATCTGACAGTGAGTCCACACAATTAAATGCTTTAATTATAGTCCCCCCCTCCATTTCCTTTAGTCCTGATGGGTTTTATCTAATGAGATCTGGTCCCTGGCTTGTATCCGCTCCCAATGACGTGTCCGAAATGAATGAGAGCCACACTGCAAACAAAACATTTAATTAACCAAATTGGCTTTTGAGAGAGAGCAAGAGAGGGAAGACAGATAGAGAAGAGGGATTATTGTGAAGGCCATTTGCCGCTTTTTCTCCCCCCCTCTTAAAGGGGCAGGCGTTTTGTTTAGTTTTTTTTTTTTTTCCATGAAACTGATAAAGTGTTATTTGTACTTGATATGAACACACCCAATATTTCAAAAAAAATTAAAAGCTTATCTGATCAATCCGGGGTCTAGCGTGGGAATGGGCATGAGTGTCACCCGCCACGCAAAGTCCCCCTCAACCCAGATTGTCGACTCGCAGGCACAGTTGCATTAGGGGGTGGGGTGGGGTGGGGGCTGTGTTGTTTTAAGCTGAAGGTGATATTATTTCTGTGAGCTGCTCGTGGAGGGAGAATTAATTTACTTGTGGCTGCCGGATTGCAGAGGGAGAATGCTCCCCCCTCCTCCCCCCACCCTAATTGAATAAGCCTAGGTAATTAAATGGCACTTTTCCAATAGAACGTGTGAGGTAAATCTAATAGTTGGTTATTTAATATCACTTTGAAGTCTGCCCACTCAAGCACTATGACAGCACGAGAGAATGTGAACTATTAGGGCCTGAGAGAGGAGGGGAGAGGAGAGGAGAGGAAAGCAGGATCTCAGAAATTAATTAAATCGCATGCAATTTAGGGGAAACGTTTATCTTGATTTGTCATAACAGAATTAATTCAAGGCCTTCAATTCACTTGGGGCCAGATCTGTTACTCTGAATTAACCAAGTGTAATTTGGCTCACCACCCCCCCCCCCCCTACCACCACCACCACCACCACCACCACCAACCTCCTCCACCACTGCCAGCCATCATCCATCCATCCATCCATCCATCCATCCACCCATCCACCCTCACTCACTCACTCACTTACTTACTAACACACACACACACACACACACACACACACACACACACACACACACACACACACTCTCCCCTCCTCCCAAAACACATGCACATACACGACGCAATCTCTCTCTCTCTCTCTCTCTCTCTGTCCTCCCCTCTCTCCCTCTCTAATGCAGCTCTTGCCATTATGCAAAGCCCCCGCTTCAGTATCAATATGGCCCTAGTGCTTTTAAGGTGCTTTGGCTGCTGATGTAGAGAGGCATTTTTAATGGACTGTGTTGCAGAAATCATTGTTGTGGGGTAATTTTACCCTACTCAAAGGCCTTTCGCTGAATGAGGTCTGCATTTACCAGACAGGCAGGCCCAGCAGCAGCGAGCCACGCTATATTTCACTGGGCAGTCAGCGCTGAAATGAAATCCAATCGCCATCGCTGCCTGCGTGTTAAGACGACGACAGCTCTGAACGCCGTGTTGTCTTTTCCTTTTCGCTTTTTTTTCTTTTCCTTTCGGTGTGTGTTTGTTTTAATTTAATCAAAGACGGATCGACGAGGGGGCAGATAAATCAAGATAAGGCCGACCCCCCCAAGAAACGTCTGCAGGATCAGATTTTTTTTCTTCCTAAAGAGGCGAAAAGCAGAAACCAGATGTGTCACTGCAATTAAAAGAGTCCCCTGGCCTTAATTATACTGACCCGAGGTGTCGGCTTCACCCCGCCGCTGTAGTTCGCTGGCAGAGGAGGCCATTAGAGCCCAAGTTCAAACCGATACAGCAACTTAATTGAGCACCTAAAGGGCCCCCGGCTCCTTAAATCAAACACTATCAAGAGCAATTCCCCTGGTGAAATAATTAACCTGGTTACCAGATCCGACACAGAAAACAAAAAGAAAAGGCCGTGCTCCTGTGTAGCCTTTTGTTTGCCAGCTATTTTTGCACTGAGGAGTAAAAAAAGGACTGCTTTTTCATGGGCAAAGTTTGAGGGGGGGGGGTAAACCAATCACATGACACGAGCACTAGAGTCTCAAAGCGAGGCATGTATATGTTCATTTCCCCACTATCATGTTTGTCCCAGTCAGAGCCCAGAATTGGCAGAGTTGCCACGACAGTCTCCAGTTAATTAGTTTCTGAAATTGAGTTTTGATGGAGCCTTTCCAAACGATGCCAAGACAAAATTTGCTTCTGCCGAGGCTTGTCTCGCTCAAAGCGGCTTCCTCGTGCCCCCCCCCCCCTCTTCATTTTTTTTTGTATGCAAAGAGCTTGTTTGTTTTGCCCGCGTACTGAACAACTGCTCGGGTTATGGCCGCTGTTCCTTCTCCCGCTCCATCCTGCTCAAATTTGTTGAAAACTGTCTTCTTGTTGCCTTTTCACTTTAATTTTTTTCTTCTTCATTTCAATGCCAGACAACTTTATCTGATGCGTACCCACACCAGCGTACACCCCCCCCCCCAATCCTTCTCCTTTTTCCATCCCTCTCCCCCTTCTCTCTCTCTCTCTCTCCCTCTCTCTCTCTCTCCCCCTCCCTCTCCCTTCTCTCCGGAGCATGTCAGATGCCGTGGTCTTATTTGATTGCTTAGGAAAAGTGCAGTGATAGAGCAAACACCCGGTGAGATATGATGACAAATGGGTCCAGATCCCAGTAAATTACTTTCTGCTCAAATCGAAATTTCATTCAGTTTGCTGCTCACCGAGATGAAGTAATCTAAATTGTGGACTCAGAAGGAAGATAGAAGGGAAGCTGGAGCAAGCATTTCATTATCAAGAGGCAGAAGGAGGGAGAGAGGGGGAGAGAGAGAGAGAGTGCGAGAGAGAGAGAGAGAGAAGGTTAGGGACGAAAGAGATGAGCAGAAGCAAATCTAAAGTGTTGACACCATGATTGAAAAGGTTAACCCATGCACATTATATATCAACCCGAGTAGCTACAGGGTTTCTAATGGAAACACGGCACTGACAGAGCATTCACAGGAGTCCTAATGGCAAAAGCACTATGTCTCCGCCTGGATGTACAATCAAATCCTCTTAGGGCCTGATTGCTTATGTTCCAGGTTATTATTAGGTTGCAAAAAAATGTGCCATCGACGTAATACCACAGTTCCAGCAGCCGGATGCTGGTGGACGGATGAGAAGTGGTGGATTCATTTTTTTTTCCTTCTCCTCCTCCTGGTGATACTGTGATGATTTCCCATTCCCCCACCACCACCACCACTCCTCCCCACCTTCATGATGGAAATGGAGCCGGGGAATAGCGGAGTTAACGCCGCTTCTTTTCCCACTCCACACACACAAAGAGAAGAGAGTGTCTGTGTGTGCCACAGTCCGTTACACACGGCTAAAGCTATGCACGTGCTAGCTTTACACTAACACTCACTCCACTTCTTCGCCTCCTTCTTTTTCTGCTCAGATTATTCGGGAACAGCGGAGCGTGCAGCGCCTGTGGTCAGTCGATTCCAGCCAGCGAACTGGTGATGAGGGCACAAGGCAACGTCTACCATCTCAAGGTAAACATTAACATCTGAAGCGGAGCAGAGCCGCGACGCATCACATCGAGCGGTGTGCAATTCGTAACACGAAACAAAACATAACAGCTTGTTGATATGATGACATCGCAAGATCACGCCGTGTAATGCCGTGAAATATGGTTCAGTAAGAAGCTCGGTCCTCACAATGCGCGTGAAATCTCAACGTCGGGGGTCAAAAGAACCAAGAAGTCACCTTCACGTCACGTCGTTGCCTGCCCGACGCATTGAGCAGAGCAGCAGCAGAGGCCAGTGATCCGTCCACGCAAAACAGTCGAGGCAGTTTGGTCAGCTGGTTTAGGAGACACCCAGGGTTATTTCAGCTTTGACAGCAGATAGATGCAGGAAATGGGGGGGAGGGGGGGGGTAGACTTGATGACTGAAAATATGTTTCAGGTTTCAGGGTTGAATCTCCACAATCCGGTAAAATCTGACTTTGTCACGAGCCAGTAGGAGTGGCGACTCCCATCGTTGGCATTAGACTTATTGTAGTATGATGGATTATATCTACCTATGAAGCAGGATGGTCATGTGTGGTGTGTGAGGCACCAGTGTTCCAAGGAAGATCAACGGTTACTGTAATTGAAGAGAGTAGAAAACCAGGAAGGAATTTGTGGTTATTTTAAGTATTTTCTTTTGAATTTTTGTTTGGGATAGTCTATTCGTCCACCTCATTACAACCAGGCTACAGCTATTGAAGAGGACAAAGAATTAAGATGGAAAAGCTGTAAATACAACAAAACCTAAAAAAAACCCTCATTTTTTGATCACACTTATCAGTCTTTGTCAGACATATTGCAGTACACGAGTGTCTCGCAAGAACAATTCTTTCATTTGTCTTCCCTTTTTGCGCCTTTTTTTCCTGCTTGGCTCTTGATTTTCACTGTGTTTGGTTTGAAAGAGCGAGCGGTGAATGTTCAAAAGTTTCTTTGTAGCACAGGAAAAGTTTCACATCTTTGTAAGGATAGGAAAGTAACAGGGCTTTTAATTCTTTTTGCTTCGTTAATTGGGTTTGTTAAAAAGAAACTTGGCAGATAAAAAGATGTTCTTGTGAACGCACTTCAGATCGCAACTCTTAACCTTTGACATCCTTTTAATATTTCATGTATATGTTGGGACTGGTTGGAAGTCAATACCTAACGATTTCAGTCTTGTTTTGTTATCTTGTCTGATTTCTATTCGGCTAAATCGGTACTTTTCTCTGTAAATGACTGAAGTGAACTTGACCCTTGCCATGCTACGGAGTTGGGTCGGTCAGTGTTGTGACTGGTTGTTGACCCATAGTCTAACTTGTGGTAGGTTAAAGCATAACTGTGAACCTAAAACAATGGCAAACATGACCCTTCATCAAGAAATACACGTAGGAAACTCAAAATAAAAGGAGCAATGTTGTGTGAAAGTGATAAAGTAGCGTTTGACATTTTCAACATGTAAAACTCTTGCGTCTTGCTCAAGGGGTCCAGGAACCCAGGCTGGCACTCACTGCTTTAGTTTGATTTAGTCTGAGTTTTTGCTGTGATGAAGGTGGTCAGGAAGACCCGTTTGAAAATGGTTCTTCACAGCAGGATCAAATAGAAGGAAATATTTCAACGTTTTTTGCTCTGACTTTGAGCAAGATTTTGAGAGAAAAAAAGCCCAAGTTTCAAGTTAAAAGCAAGTTCAGCATTTCTTACATTGTTCTGTAATTATATTAGGCTTCATTTTGCACAATAATTTTTTGGGCTTTTTCTCTGCATATTTTTGCACAGAATTGCCACAAGTAAATCAAATACATTTTCATGATTTTGTCATTAATCTCAAACAGTTGTTTACAATCGAATTGCTCAAAACGGAGGAGCACACATCCATGTCTGCATGTCCAACACTAATTCTTGAAGTATTGTTTGGTTGTGTACAGTGCCACTTTTTTAACATTTTTCCACGAAAAAAACGATCACCACGATATGTTGTCGGGATCATTTTGTTGTGATGTTTTCATACAGTTTGAATTCGCTTTAAAACAAATTTCTGATGATTATGAAGCTCGTTTTGATCGACGGGGTTGAAATGAACGTTCTCAGCGTGCGCTCGAGTTTTCACACCTCGGAGTGCCGCTCAGGAGTGGCGTGACGTGGTCGAACTCTCACTGGGTCCTTCTCCTCTTCCAGTGTTTCACATGTTCCACCTGCCGGAACCGGCTCGTCCCCGGGGACCGCTTCCACTACATCAACGGCAGCCTGTTCTGCGAACACGACAGACCCACAGCGCTCATCAACGGCCATTTGAGTTCACTGCAGACGAACCCGCTGCTGCCCGATCAGAAGGTAAGTCCGCCCCTGCCCCGACCGCCGCCTTGATGGAGAGGGAGCGAGAGTGCACTTCTGAGTTCTTTGTGGTCTCATTTCAAAAGTATTAAGAAGAGAGAAGAGTGTGTGCGTGTGTGTGTGTGTGTGTGTAGGGGGAGGGGGGATCACTTCAAAGCGCAGGACAAGTCGGTAAAAGCTTGTCATCAGTCAGCCAGAGTCATTAGCAGGAAGAGAAAAACATCTGTAATTTTCCCGCCGACATTTTTCACTCTGTTTATATTGATGTCGTCGATTCACCGCGAGGCATGCGGCAGATATTAAATCTTACGGAGCAGAGATGAATTTTATTTTTAGACAGTCAATGGATTTTTCCATCATTCTTGTCGGGTTGGAGGACGCGCACTCAGAAAATCTGTATGAACCCGTCAGCACAAAACATGTGAAAATAATAGCTGAGAGGGGGGTTGAGGGGAAGAGGGGTGTGGGGGTGGTGGGGGGGTACCTCTGGCCTCAGTTTGTTCTGATCAGACGCACGTTTTTTGACTCATGGATTCAACCCCCCGCCCCCCCCCAACCAGAAGACGACTCCCATTCCTGCTGGAAAGTTGCAGTGTTCAAACCGAGAATACGATCCCTCACTGTCAACAAGACCCCCATCACCTGAGCTTAAGTTATTACTCCCACACCAACAAAAAAAAAGAGGGGGGGGGGGTGAAATGCGTCCAGGTGGCCCAAGGGTTCAGCGCAAGGAGAGGCAAGCTGCGGCAGCTAGTATATCACGAGAGCCGTCATCGGGGCGGGGGGGTTGCCGGGATTTGATCTCGACGCCTCCGGTGAAAGCAAAACAGAAGGCCTAATCATATACGAAGGATAACTTCATTCTTCGGGATAGCTTCATTTTGCCCCGCAGGAGATCTAATCTTTTTTTCTTTTTTCTTTTTGCCTCGCAACAAGCGCCTTTATTGATACCTCGCCCGCGCACACAAACACACAGATATGGGAGGTGTTTGGAGTGTGTCAGACGCTGACTGAAAGAGGAATTATATTGTTGGAGCATGCATTTCACCTTGAGTGCTTCTGTGAGAAGAGGAGAGGTACAACTCCATTAA
>JASSRZ010000074.1:19217501-19244314 GCA_032164315.1 Malacoctenus gilli | reverse complement strand
GTGTGTGTGTGTGTGTGTGTGTGTGTGTGTGTGTGTGTGTGTGTGTGTGTGTGTGTGTGTGTGTGTGCGCGTGCGCGCGCGCACGCGTATGTGCACGCATGCTCAGTAGGCAGGTGTGTGCGTGCTTCGGTGCACCCATGTGCTGGACGTAGGAGCCTGCACGCGTGGTGCCTGCATTTGTGCAATTGAATTAACACATGATGACAACATTTCACACACACACACACACACACACACACACACACACACACACACACACACACACACACACACACACACATACACGCTTGTCTGCAGAATCTAATTTAGAAATACAGAGAGCGCGTAAGAGGGAGAGTGTCTGGGGGAAACGTATCCAGCGGTGAAAGAGTACGCTCACTTTTATTGGATAACTCTTCACAGCCTGGACCAATGAAACTTTCTTTTTTTTTTATTATAACTGAAATATTGATACCACCAAAGTATCAGGCGGTATATTTTCTCTGACTCTTCCTGTATTTGTCTTCAGGATGATTCAGAATGGTGGGAAAAGGCAAAAAACAGACAGATAAAAAGGAAAGAGAGGATGGATGGGGGAAGCAATATCAAGGCATAGGCTTGCATTATTCCACGGTTTTACGACAAATACTTAATGAAAACCCCCGCGAGGGTGATAGAAGCCTCTATTTAATTAAGCCTTTATAAAATATTAACCAGGGAGGCCGGGGCGATTTCCCCTCTCCCCTGGTCTGTTCACTAGATTGAACCACAGTTACACTGCATAGACGGCTCTGAATTATAATTTCACATAGAAGGTGAGTGAGCAATCGGGGGAGCGAGAGAGGGAGGGAGAGAGAGGGAGAGAGAGAGCAAGAAAGACAGAGAGAGAGCAGGTCTGGTGCTCACTAAAGAGCCAAAGGGGAGGCTGGGATGGGGGACCAATGCTGCGCCTATTGCTACCTCTGGAATGTCTTCTAATCACATTAGGGGGAAGTACGGCGCTGATTTATAAGGGCTCTTTTAAGTTCACTTTTCAGCCCCAGCACCTCTATGTCTCTACCTTTAACAATCTTTGGAATGACTTTGAGCCCCTAATTTGGGCGTCACATCCTGTGAAGGGCACAATGTGCAGAAACGGCGTAAATCATCACTGGAACTGTGGCGTCTTCTTCAGCCTCGATGATGATGGCTGGTCTGTGGGGAGCCTGTCGAAAGGCCTCCAACCGCTGGTGGGGAATAAGACGGAGGGATGAATGGCAGAGTTCCACACCTTTTTTGCTCTTTATTGATGACGAAATGACATTCTTGAGTTATTTATTGCGCGAGTCGTCACTCTTCCCGGTGATTCAAACTGAATAAAAAAAAAAAAATCCTCCAGTGTGAAGCGAAAAATTCCAATGAAAAAAACACATTACAGAGATTCTTTCCAACTTTCACAGTGTTTAAAGAATAAAATCACACAACGGATGTCTGGAAAATTAGTTCAATGACAACAAGTGGCTATTCAGGACCTTTTAAAAAGTAAGCTTAGCTTTGATGTCTCTGTTTAGTGATTTTAAACTGCTTTCAGTTTGCGTTGTCGGCAGGTGGGCCTTTCTGCGAAAATAGTAAAGCAGGAAGCCCAAGACATCCCCCTCCCCTCTCTCTCTCTCTATCTCTCTCTCTCTCTCTCGCTCTACCCCCCCACATGGCCTGACTGACAATATGGTCAGCAGAGCGAACTCTATATCCCAGAGGTTGCAAACATAGGAATACTGGTGAGTTTATTTCTTCAGTCGAGCTTGCGTCGTGTAGAAAACATACGTCCTCGCTAGTAAAACTGCATCAACAAGCACACAATGAGGGTGAATCTTGACTCTGAAGGCTGCAGAAAAATGTGCAACCGGAGAAACAAAAACAACTTTGCTTTGAAGGATTCCAGCTAAGATGTTGCATTACAGGTTCTTCATCGTATTTAGTGACTTTTTTTTCTCCTCCTTGTTTTTATTTTTTCTTAGAAAGGAGTTCAGTGAAGGGGAACAATTTCAGGATGTACAAAAAAGGAGAAATTTGTTGTTACTGTTACTTGCAGGTTGTTGTTTTTTTTTTGCCACCTTGCCTCCTGCTTTAGCGAATCGTCCGCTGGAAACGGCCCCCGCTTCAATTGACACAAACTTGGCCAAACTGGTAGAAAACACATAGAAATAAATAGTCATTGTTCAAGTGTTACTCGAAGGTTTCAGGTAGGATGAACAAATACATTTATTTGCTGCCCAATCGTCAGTGTGAACCTTCGGTTTTTAGCACGAAGCTGATCACAGCTGTACACTGTCACTTTCCCCACATCTGTCCACAGATCCACACAGACTCGGATGAAGGGGAAGGCAACATCAAGTACACCATCTCCGGAGAAGGGGCGGGCTCCATTTTCATCATCGACGAGCTGACGGGAGACATACATGCCACAGAGAGGCTGGATCGTGAAGAAAAGGCCTTCTACACGCTCAGGGCTCAGGCCCGCGATCGACTCTCCAACGACCCGCTCGAGCCAGAGTCCGAGTTCGTCATCAAGGTCCAGGACATCAACGACAGCGAGCCCAAGTTCCTGGAAGGCCCCTACATCGGCAGCGTGGCAGAGCTGTCGCCCATAGGTGAGCTGAGAAATATGCAGCGCCGTCAGATTGCTGCTTGAGGCTTTGAACTCCGGATGGCCCAAAGGTGCCTGTACGCAGTGCAAAAATTACCAGTTGTTTTACTGCTGTTTCCATAAAGCAAAAATACGTGGCGTAACATAATGCTTTGCTGGGAGCTCAAGGGAAGCTGGAAATTGCCAGAGAACGGCAGTGTGCAGAAATCCTCCCTCACAACAGAAATGGACGTTCATTGTGGATCGTAGGAAGTAGACTCGTGGCGCAGCGCTACATCTTGTTGGCTGGAATGAGATGGGAAATAAAGGAGACAGTGTAGGCATATAAAGAAAGGCAAGGCAAACAAATTGTATTACTTTCATACGAGGTTTGTGGCTGTGTACTGACAGACTGTTTTGAGACAAATGACACTGGGGGAATAAGGGAGGGGAAAGAGGAAGCAGAGGAGAAGTGCTTCAGGAGAGTAGATAATAGCGAGGCTACACCATGTATCCAGCAAGGCTTTTGACAGTGACACCACGGCGCTTTTAATCTTGACAAACATGTTTTTATTGTGCTCAACGGTATAAGCGGCACCCCAAGGCTGCTTAAAATTCCCCGCCAAACAGAAAAGACAGGTGAATGAGGGTGTCAGAGGCTTCATTAACATGGTATTAATGTCAATGACACAGCTGATGTTTAATAAACAAAATTCCTTTTTGCCTGCCAACTGCGATCACAATACCAGGAGGCCATGTGTGCGTGCACACGCGCAGGCGTGCATGCATGCGTGCGTGTTCATGCATATGCAGTCGGGGTGGGTGGGTGGGGGGGGCTTCGTGTTTGAGTGACTCCAGGAGTGGTGCGAAATGGAATGGCTCTTCCCTGTTCAGGCCTGATTGGAATTAATTCCTGCTTCCTCAGCATGATCCAAACCGTGGGCATTTCTGCCTACAGTGCTCTCTAAAACTGAATGAGGGGCATGTGTGTGTGCGTGTGGGAGTGAGAGAGAGAGAGGGTGAGGGAGAGCGTGAGTGAAAAGGTAGCACAGACGAGAGAGAGAGCGAGAGAGAGAGAGAGAGAGAGAGAGAAGGGGGGGGGGACAGGAACAACGCTGCGTTTTCAGATACCATCCCAAACCTCAGGAAGCAAGAGGGCTATTATCTCCTCGAGGAAAAAGCGATGGAGTCATAGGAGCCATGCTTAGTTAATGTTAGTTAATGTAATCTTAATGATCATGACCCACCCCACCTCGGCTGCTACCCCTTGTTCGACCCTGTCGCGCCTCAGTCAAATTACGCGCTAAATGAGTGTGCGGTTCATGTTTTAAACATCATTGTAGAGCAATACCTCTAATGAGGTAATCTACTGCTTAGTCAAGCATTCTCCTGCCCTATCCCCGTTTCCTTTTTTTTTTTTTTTTTGTTTCGCCTCAGCTGCTCCCGTGTTGAACATCAGCTAACATTTTTTGGGACGTGTTAGTAATAAGGTCACAAGCACTGTGGTAATAACTACATGAAGTGAAAAGGTTAAAAAAATATGCCGGGCAGATTGTTTCGTTTGGACTGCAGATTCTTTTTTTTTTATCCTAGCTTTCAGCCTTGTAAGTATTTACTCGTTTGAGGGTTAGTGCAGTTGCACAAAGTAGTAATTGTCAATGCTGCGTGACCTAATTCATGTCAACGATTCGTAAACACAAATGTTGAAGTTATCTTGCACAGTTAAAGCTGTAAAGCTTTGTATCAGTTCCGCAGATCTTCATCATTAGGAGTTTTTTTCTTTTGCCTCATTCTAGATACCATGCACAACGTTGTTTGAAAAAGTAAATGATCAGCAGGTTAAACGCGATGTGGGATTTGGCTCATAAAACTAAATCAGATCAGTTCAGTTATTTGTATATTTCAGTCACTTCTGCGTTCAGCATGAGGTGAAACATTTTTGCCTCTTAAACAGATCTCAGTAAATGACTGAATCAATGAAAAGGGAAAAAAAATGTTTCAGTACTAAATCAGTGGTTTTGCAAAGAGACTAACTGCTTGCTTGCACTTGGACTAACACCGTCGGCCTCTCCGTGTTTCACATTGAGGTGATATTTGATGAGGTGTATTTTTTCAGTGTCACGCGAATTCATTCTGTGATGATACTTCTGTCGCATCAGTATAATCGGCACTGAAATTGACTTAGGTGCACTGTCAGACGTTTGTGTTTGACACAAAAGACACTTAATTAGTCGTTTCGTTTTCCAGAAATGTGAGTTTTCTTTCTGTGAATGACGATTCATTCATGCATAAAGGTCCAAGTCTTGATTTTGATGTCGCTTCAAACAATTTATGACTTTCAAGGCTGAGTAGAAGAAGCTCATTGTAGATTTGGGTTTGTTTTTGATATCTACAGTTATTGTGAGAAGTGTACGCCTCACATATACATCTTTGGATGTTGACTTTCTCTCTCGCAGCTCCTGAGCTGTCCCAACACTCGGCGCTATTTGTTTGAGTTTAGCACAGCTGCGAGGAGCTCTTCTATTTTCTTTTGTAGCTCCTCTGTTTCTTCTGTGTATTGCACTGTCAGATGATTTTTGAAATGATGACTCAGGGAGTTTTTTTTTAAAGGCGCGCTGACATCTGCTGTATACTTAATTTGTTCACTTTTTTCCCCCCCTTCCCTGTGAAGACACTATATACCTGCGACCTGTTTGGAATCAGCGGTTTTTCGGATATCGTAATTTGGACACGGCTCCTGAGATTTGTAGCGTGTTTGCGTTTTATGCGGCGATGGAAGAGGGTTGCGAGCATTAGCCACACCGGGGATGGATGCTCACTGCGCTGTTTTACGGCCAACGTTAGGGGCAGATCGCTTGAAACACGTGAGGCCATAATAGTAGGAAAGTAATCAGTCGCCTGCTGCCCAGGGCATATTCATCTTCACTTATCACTCCTGTCATGTCTTCAAATGCCCGTCTTTGTCATACCCTACAGCCTCCACTCACGCCCTTCTCTTTTTGCTGAAGCATCCTCTCTTTCTCTGCCTACTCGGCACAATTTCACTCACCGAAAATAGTGCTTCTATCCACAGTTAGCGAGCGGGTTTGGCGAAGGGGACGACAGGACAAATACCACAAGTGGGAAACTTGATGATGAAGTGTGAGCGTCTGAGCTGTGTGTTGTCCTGTGAAAAATGTGTGGCTAATGAAATTGCAGCCCTAAATCAAATTTGTACTGCACGGGTGACTGACTGTTGCTTTGAAAATCCATGCATGTCTTTATGTTGGGACAGATGACGGGAGAGCGGCGTCCCTCTGCAGAACACTCGCTGTGTCCTCTGACTCGTGATGATAAAGACTGTGGAGGATGGATTTAGTTCAGTGTCTCGCTGGAGGACAACCAAAAGGAAATATGAAGCTTCGGCGACGCTTCAGCCTTACTTTTTTATTAATTACAGCCCAAATACACATTCAAGTTTTCCTGAATACAAATTTGGACTGAAGGCTGCAGCCTGCACTTCATTTTAAATGGTCTTGGAAAACTTTGCAGTTTTGAGGTGAAGCGTTTCAATGAAAAATGATCGTTTCCTGTCTCACTTATCATCAACAACGGGGGGGAGGGTGTTTTTTAGCCGGAAATTTCTTAATTAAAGAGATGAACACTGATATTTTGAAAAATGCATCGCTGGCAGGTTCAATTATTTTTATGCATACTCAATCTTGCAAGTTTTGTTGTTTATACGCCACCTGCACATTTTTACTTCTTGGCTATTGTCCTTTTTTCCTTCACCACTCGTCTTCGAAAAACGAGACAGCGGGGCTGCGCGGTGGAGTCGAGCCAAAGGGCCGAAGGTCCCGGGTTCAGACCCATTTTGGGAATTTTTCAGATTGTTATGTTCTTTTAGGTAATCCTGTTACTGTTACGACAGTTCTAAAACATGCAGGTGAGGTCAAGCGCTAACACCAAATCGTCTATAAGTCTTACTTTGTAAGCACTTAGAACATGACAGTCCAACGACAACCTCTAACTTTAGGAGAGCCAACTGAGGACTTGTCCTCACAATCGCCTTTGCTTGTTTAATGGACCACCTGTCCAGTCCGGGCCTCACTCCCAATACTTCACGTACAGGTTGAGAAAGTGCAACGTACGGCTGCTGTTCCGTCAAACAAACACATTTGTCTCAGTGAAAAAATATGCCTACATCATTTTTGCATGGCGGTGTGTAGGAGCACTAAATCGGCCATCTGTTATTTGTTTACCTGCTTTTCCCTTTGGTGGCGTTAAGCACGACCAAAAGCGAATTCATTATCTTTTCTGCTGCATTTCTATATGACAGGTGAACAAGAAGTAATCAGAAGTAATGAACAGTTGTCATTTGAAGGCAAAGTCGAACAAAAGTAACTGGGAACAACGATTACAGCCCGTGACTGTAATTGCAGGGGAACTCTACTCTTCACCAAATAATAAAACCCTTCATGAAACTGGCTGTCATACTTCTTTTTTCAGTTTTCCAGCAATGTAGTCCGTCGATACGGAATATTGCGTGGCTCAAACTGGTTTTTGTGTTCTTTCTAAGAGTGATTTTTGGAGCAGGTTGCATTTTCCTGTTTACAAGAGCAGAGTAGAACACAGCTTTAGGTAACTTACAGCTCATGTTCTCGTCTCCTTTACTATGTTGCTCAGGCAGATAAAGCTGTATTGTACTTTAAAATATAAAGCTGTCCATTATAGCTTTATTGGATTAATGGATGCTCAATTGCAACCCAACAGATCATCTTTCTCTTCAGGGCTCATCCTTCCGTTTGTTTTCTGAATAAAACAAAAAAAACGGATCCATCATTAATGTAAATCACCTGCGATGTTAAAAGCTAATGTTGTCTTGTGTCCATTTGAGCGGTAATGCTGGAGGTACAGGTTGGTCCATTTAAACCATCCATCCTCCTCGTCTAAAGTACATTTATTTCATCTTTGCTAAAAAGCCCGAGTGCCATCCTTAATTTTGCGCTCCTGGCAGCCACTAACAGTACTCAATATCACGTAATGGGTTAAGTCACAAAGAGAAGAGGGGAGATAAAATGGCCTCTCATGTTCAGAAGGGTTTTAGGTTTTGTCTGCTTTCATTATTATTGTTTCTTTTTGGAAGTAACTTAATGTAACAACGAACAAAGAACCAGACATCAACTCCTTTTGACAGCCACTCTGAGCAGTGCGCTGCATAAAACCAACACACCACCTGGTTTGCTCACTTTGTTTTGGACACAGATGAGAAAAAAATAGACACCATTTGTTTTGTCCAACACTGACAAAAGGTTTTTTCTCTGATTACATGTCGACCGTGGTATTTGTCATTCTGAGATCAGATTCAATCAGGTGTTATTGACATTGTACGTTTGTATGCGTCATGCATGGCTGTTGTCAGCTTTTTGTTAATGATTGTCAGTTCAGATTCTGTGTTTTTTTGCATCCTGCTTTTTTGGTACAATAGAAACACAACAGTTTACATTAGTGTCTGTTTTGTTCAGAACTAATTGCTTTCCAAGGACCCCGTTTGCAATTCTATACAATAATCAGAAGAGCTACCTTAAACCATGCTGAAGAACCCTTATTTTCTAATTATTTCAATTTTATTTCATTATGTTGCTTCATCTTTTATTTTTCTCAAAATACCTCCAGTTTATCCACCAGAGAGGAAAGATTGAAATCGAAAATTGTGCTTTCAAGAATTTTTTGTCTTTTAAAAAAATTGCTTGAGAGATGTACTATTGAGCAAGATATGGGAAGACGCATCTTTACATTTCTTTCTTTGTGTCTTTGTGTATATTTAGGTGTAAACATTTATACAGGGCATTCCTTCTGGGGCACTATTTTTAGCTGGGTTTTTTTTCACCTCAGGGGGAGAGAGTGTGTGTGTGTGTGTGTGTGTGTGTCTGTGTGTGTGTGTGTGTGTCTGTGTGTGTGTGTGTGTGTGTGTGTGTCTGTGTGTGTGTGTGTCTGTGTGTGTGTGTGTGTGTGAGATTGTCTGTATGTGTGTGTTATTGTGTGCGTGTGATTGTGTGTGTGTATGTGTGTGTGTGTGTGAGATTGTCTGCATGTGTGTGTTATTGTGTGCGTGTGATTGTGTGCGTGTATGTGTGTGATTGTGTGCGTGTATGCCTGTGATTGTGTGTGTCTGTCTGTCTGTCTGTGTCTGTGCATGTGATTGTGTGTGTGTGTGTGTCTGTGTGTGAGATTCTGTGTGTCTATGTGTCTGTGTGTCTGTGTGTGTGATTGTGTGCGTGTATGCGTGTGTTTGCGTGTGTGTCTGTGTGTGTGATTGTGTGCGCGTGTGATTGTGTGCGTGTGCGTGTGTGTGTGTGTGTGTGCAAAGGGAGTCTTCCTGCGCTGATATCAGCGCGAGCGGAGGCGTAGCGCTGGGCTCAAACTCCGTCTCCCTGCGGCCCCTCAGACAGGGCGTGCTCGCTCCTCAGCCTGAGTCACGCAGGTGACTGCCTGTTACCACGGCGACCCGTGTTTCCCCCCGACAACAGCCGCCGCGTCCTCAAACTTTCACTCCGTCATGAGCGCAAGTTCGTGTGTTTAACGGCGCTCCGGAAGCTTCTAGAGTCGGTCTGAGCACGACATGCAAACGGAGAAGCAGCAGGAGCGCGTATGCTGGTATAAATACCTCCAGCAGAGAGTAAACTGTGCCGTACATGTACTTCGCAGTACTTCCTGGACAGTCACTTCGAAGCAAAGTGTCCTCTTACCTTGTGTGTGCGCGTTCGGGCTCCTCGCTGCGTGAATGCGGCCTCCCTTGCGTCTCCGTTGGGGTGTTTCACCCTCGGTGGGCCCGCGTGCTTTTATTCTGACACTCCCGGCCCTTTTCCCAGGGAGCCAATCGGAAGCCGGGAGCAGTAAATCCCTCCTGACTCCAGGTGATGATGTCACTCTGAGTGTGTAACCAGAGGGGAGGAAATCGCAGCTCACGGCTGCTTCATCACGTACACACACACACACACACACCCACACACACACGTGTGAGTAACTGAGGTTTATTTTAACGGCAGGAAGTTTATTAAAAGCTTCAAAACACACGAAATTAGTTTGCAAGTTGAAGAAAAAACAAGAAAATTCCTCTAAAAGTCGTTTTCTTACTGCGAACTTTGCTACAAACAGTAAACATGCTTTTTTTTTAACGTATATTATTCTTTGAATTGTAAATTTGGAACTTTTATGGCAGGAAGCAGAACATAAAATCTTTAAAAATTAACTAAAGTTGGTGGAAATTGTCTGTTTAGATCAAGCGTTGCTGCGTTAATCTGAGGAAAAAGTCGTTTTATTGTGAAAGGGTGCAGACGTTTCGCTCCGGTGGATGTTAATGAGGAAGTGGAGGGCGAAGCGGCAGCGGCGCCGGCGCCTAAGGCGAGAAGGTGGTGGTGGTCTCGGTGTCGGTGGCGCCGGAGCTGCGGCGGCGGCGGCCGGCGCCGCCGGTGAACCTGAAGAAGTTCTTCTGGCTGACGCAGCCCCAGTCCTTGAGCAGCTTGAGCAGGTCGTGGCGGAACTTGACGCCGACGAAGGCGTAGACGAAGGGGTTGAGGCAGCAGCGCAGGAAGGCCACGCTCTGCGTGGCGTCGGCGGCGTAGAGCAGCGCGTTGTCGTAGGCGCAGCGCGCCGTGCCGCCCTGCGCCGTCACCACCGTGGTCCAGAAGAGCACCACGTTGTAGGGCACCTGGCAGAGCAGGAAGACGGCGGCCACCGCCAGGATGACCTTGACGGCCCGGTTGCGCCGGAAGCCGCGCGCCCGGCACAGCGTGCGCACGATGGCGCTGTAGCAGAAGGCCATGACGAGCAGCGGCAGCACGAAGGCCGCCGCGATCTGGCTGCTCTGCACGCCCACGCGCAGCGGGTCGTAGCTGCTGGAGAACGGCGAGCACGTGTGGTTGTTGACGTCCGTGTAGACCATCTCCGGGATGGAGAAGAGCAGCGCCGCCAGCCACACGCCGGCCGACGACGCCTTGCTGAGGAAGACGGCGCGCGAGCGGTGGCGGTGCGCCGACACGGCCTTGGCGATGGCGAAGTAGCGGTCCACGCTGATGAAGGACAGCAGCAGCATGCTGCTGTAGAAGCTGACCTTGTAGACGGTGTGCAGCGCCTTGCACGCCGCCAGGCCCAGCACCCAGCGCGCCGTGGCGCCCGCCGCCCAGAACGGCAGCGACAGCGCCAGCAGCAGGTCGGCGAAGGACAGGTTGAGCAGGTACACGTCCGTCATGGTCTTCAGGCGCTTGAAGTAGACCACGGTGGCGATGACCAGCAGGTTCCCCGTCAGGCCCAGGAAGCACACGCCGGCGTAGAACGCCGGCATGAAGCGCAGCCGGAACAGCCGGTTGGCGTCCTTCTCGCACAGCGTCGGGATGTCGCCGTAGTCCATGCTCGGGAAGGAACTGTAGTCCAACTGGAACTCCGTGGTGTTCTCGCCGTCCTGCGACCGGCAGGGCTGCGGAAACAGGGTCGCAGGTTTGAGACCGGGTGCGAGGGAGGTCGCCGTGGAAACGGAAAGGGGGCGAGAACGTAAAGAGTCTCCGAGTCCGCTCGAAGAACCGAAAAAGTACCCGGGAGCTGTTCGCTCCTTCAACGGGAAACCGGAATAAAGTCCCCCCCCCTGAATACCGACGGGGTCCGTCACGGTTCTGTCACTAAAGAACCTGTTTGTGTTTTTGAGTTCCGCTCTGAAAACGCATCAAAAACGAGGAAAACGGAACTAAAAAGTACCTAAACCGCCACCTGAATCTGAAGACGCAGCGAGCAAAAGGTGCAACAACCCCCCCCCCCCCCCCTCCGGTCCCTCAGGTGCACCTTCACCAACCACTTCCTGTCTTCCTGTTCAGCTCGCTGCTTGCAAGCGGAAGCGTGCGGCGGCTTATCGTCGGTTATCTCCCCGCTGGGTTGAAAGTGTGTCAGAACCCTCCTTTTTTCGCGTTTTCATATTCCGACACCCGGCGAGTCCGGCGCTGCGATTTGGGAGCAGATTTGGCGTTTTAACGCTGACTGCGAGGAGCGGCGGCGCCGCGACTCGGAACGATGCCTTAAAACTCACCTTCGCGTTGGCGAATAACAGCAGAGTCCACAGGACGCGTCCAAAGTCTGAAAAACCCCACAAAATATTCATATTTAACATCGTTAGTGGAATCAACTCACGAATTCCTCTCAACTTTTACTTTGAAAAGATGAGTAGAGACCAATAGAAACACTTTAAACCTCTTCTCAAACATCTAAAGAAGATTTAACTTCAGTCACGGTGAAATAAAGACGATTTGTGAACATTTAACGCCGCGTTTAACTCCATCTTGAAGCTCCGCCTTCTTTTGCTGCTCTGCCTCGATGCCGTCGTGACTCAAGACACCACCTGGTGGCGTAACATGGCGTTACGCCGCAGGACGGAACGTGAAGTTCAGGTTAAAAAAAAGCTGGTTGTGATGCAACACCACTTTGCGCCACCAGATGGCGTCACGAGTCGACTCAAAAAATGAAATGCGCAATAAAATTAATTGATAATTGTCTTAAAACTGACAGTTTGTGAGTTTAAGGGTTTCATTTCAGGCTTTTATTTTGACGGTCTGGTCTGACGGCGGTTGGCGTCCTTCTCACACAGCGTCGGGATGCCGTCGTGACTCAAGACACCACCTGGTGGTATAAATTGGTGTTACGCCACAGGACGGAACCTGAAGTTTGCGCCACCAGATGGTGTCACGAGCCAACTCAGGCGCAATAAAACTAATTGATAATTGTCTTAAAACTGACCGTTTGTGAGTTTAAGGGTTTAATTTCAGGCTTTTATTGTGACGGTCTGGTCTGACTGCGATTCTTGGCTCCTGAACTTCCCTTTCAATCCCGGCTGTAATCTCACATCCCTGTGCGGCTCGAGCTGTTTCACTCACCGCTGGAAGTGACCAACTTCCCTTTTTTCGGCGGCGGTAACGCGCGTTATTCACAGAAATGCCGGCGCTGCTCGTGAAACTCGCACCTCCAGCGCTCCGTCACGGTGACGGCGGTGACCGGATTTCATCGCAGCTGGCAGCAAATCTCAGACGAAGAAGCAATCTCACAGTTTGAGGGTCTAAAAAAGTTCCCGTTTTCGGTCCAAAACGGATCGTTCGGGGAGATTCGACCTGAACTTCTGAGTTTTGCACGTACGACGGCGTCTCGTCGACTCAGTCAGCGGCAAAATAACATAAACAACAAACTGTTTCGAAGCGGTCGACCCAAATGGGACTTTTGCGCGTCGGTCCGGCGAGCGCGCGAGGAGCCGCGCCGGAGGTACTCACCGCTGGCGGCCGGCATGCTGGCGGAGACGCGTCTGCTGCAGGTGACGCTGCCGAGCTCACCGCCGTTCTCGCTTTCTCTTTGTGGGGGCGAAAAAAAAAACAAAACCTCAGCTGCAGAACACGAGAGGTTTTTTTTTTTTCTCACTTCGACCCTCGAACGTCGAGCGAGAAACAAACCGCAGACACGACGACTCCTTTCGCACGTAGAGAACCTTTTTTTTATAGAACGCAGCAAATTTCAACCTTTACATATAATTATTACGAGTCTTTTCGAGCGATTTCTGACGCTCGCTGCTTCTTTGCGTCTGCGAGAACGAAGCGAAGAGTTCCGATTGTCTCGTTGTTGTGGGTCAGTCAGAGGACGGATCCGCTCTTCAGTGGGAGGAAGATGCTCTATAATCTGGGCGTGAACGCGTCTAGAATCAGATTTATGAACCGATTTGGACGATGAGAAGCAGTTGAGATAAACGGCCGACACGCAGACTCGCTCGCTTGACCTCTGACCCGACGCGAGCAGCTCGTCTACTGTAAATGTTTTCGGCAGTGGGCCCAGGACGCCGCCTTGCAGAACCCCCCCCCCCAGCCCCCGGCCCCCCCCTTTTGCACTGCACCACTGTCTTCACACCTGTGCCTCTGCGGTTGTGGTTTTTCGAGCTTTCCCTTCACGCTTACCTCCGCGTGCACCCGAGGAGCGCCGTCAGACCCCGACCGTGACTCCGCCCCCCCCGGCGGACCGACCCGACGGACCCGCCGGCTCCACCCCGGAACCGGGTCCAAGGGCCGGCGCTCGGACGTCGTCGGGTCCAGAACGGAGCAGAACGGCACGCCGCGTTCTGCTCTCAATAACAGGAAGTGGCTCGGATGCCCTCAGAGTGAAGCCACTTCCTCTACCTGCAGCGTGCAGAGGCCACATGCTCGCTGAACCGCAGGGCCGTCTGGCACGCCGATGCCGATACGCTGGATTACTCGCTCAACTTGACTTCGATCAGTACTTCAAGATACTTTCCGTCAGAGAAGAAGTAACTATACTGCAAATTGTTTAAGATTAAGAAACAATCTTGAACATAGAAGCGTTAAATTCCAGATTTTCTAATCTTAATTTCAGTGTTTTTCGCACCATTTGCTGTTTTTCGACGCTCCTCGTTTACATTTGGCTCATTCAGGTAACTCGTCAGTTCACCTGCCGGTCAGCGCGTGTCTGAGCGGCTCCGCCTCCCTCGCCGTCCCACCTCCCTGGCCTGAGGTTTTCAAAGTGGACGCGGTCGAGAGCGGCCGGCGAGGGCGTGACGTCGCGTTCGCCGGCGCGAAACGCGAGGAGGAAGCAGGACAGGAAACAGTGACGACGACGACGGCGAGCACGAGGCTTCAGGGTAGAAAAAGTTTATTGGTATAAATATGCAAAAGGGAAATTTCCTCTTTAAGACTGCATGTTGTCGGCTGTTCTTCCGGCTATTGTGGTTGTTTGTTTGTTTTGTTTTTTTTCTTCGTTCACGACAGCGAGTCGAAGCGACCTCGTTAACACTTTGTACACATTCACGGTACGGAGGAGAGTTCTGCTGATGAGAGCACACACGGGTTCTAAGCGTACTGCTTGATTTGATTGACAGCGAGCAAACTTGAGAACGACGGAGCATTGTACAGCATCGACGATGAGGAGGAGGAGGAGGAGGAAGAGGAGGGGGAGGGGGAGGGACGGAGCGAACCCCAAGCAACCGGCGCACACGCGTGATATAAAAAGAAGCGGCGGGTAATAAATAAAGTTCCTACTTCTAATGGCTACAAACTCCTGAGACGATACTGTCACTGTAATACTGACACACAGAGTAAACGCGTCTCCTCCGGCGAGGGAGGCGGCCGGCGCCGAGCGCCACCGGCGACTCGCGGAAAACAAAACGAACGCCACATGCAAACGTAACGATAAAAGCAACGATGACACTACGATACGGAGGACAGGTTAAATATGAGGGCGGGGCCTCGGAGGGGAGGGGCCGGGCCGGGCCGGGCCCCGCCGCGCAACGATCGGTGCGAGCAGATATGTTCCAGGGAGGTGCGGGGAGGCGCGGAGGGGGCGGGGCCTTTCCCCCGGCCTCACACCATCATTGATCATTGCTTTGTCGGCTTTAAGTGCAGGTTGTCTTCTTTTTTTTCTTCTTCTTCTTCTTTTTTTGACGTGTTCGCCACGCGGACGCCATCGTTTAACGCGGAGGCCGTCGGAAGGCTCCTCCCACGCTCGGACGGGCCGAGATGAAACTGTGCAAGGTGTCTGCCGCCCGCCTCACTGGGCCGACCCCGCCGCCGCCGCCCGCGCCCGGCCGGGCCCCTCCGACGGCTCGCTGGCGGTGGCGGCGGCGGCGTCCTCCGTCTGCGCCGAGGTGGTCTCGGAGCCCGTGTTGCTGTCGCTGGTCCCCTCCTCCATGGCGCCCTCGGGGACGCTCTCCTTGTCCTCCGAGGCCGCCTCCTCGCTGCCCAGGGGGGCCTCCAGCTCTTCAGACGCCTTCGGCTTCACTGTGGGGGGGGGGGCGCAAAGAGGAAGGTCGAGGGGTCAGGGCATGTGACATGGTCACTCGTGGGAGGAAGATGCTCTAGAACCTGTTTGTTTGTGGGAGGAAGATGCTCTAAAATGTGGACATTAGTGGAAGGAAGGTGCTCTGTCATGTTAGTGGGAGGAAGATGCTCTAGAACCAGGATGTTTGTGGGAGGAAGATGCTCTAAAATGTGGAAATTAGTCAGAGGAAGATGCTCAAAATTGTGGATGTTAATGGGAGGAAAGTGCTCTGTAATGTTGGTAGGAGGAAGATGCTCTATTATCTGGATGTTAGTGGGAGGAAGATGCTCTAATCTGGATGTTAGTAGGAGGAAGATGCTCTAAATTGTGGATGTTAATGGGAGGAAGGTGCTCTGTAATGTTGGTGGGAGGAAGATGCTCTAATCTGGATGTTAGTGGGAGGAAGATGCTCTATAATCTGGACATTTATGGAAGGAAGATGCTCTAAATTGTAGATGTTAATGGGAGGAAAGTGCTCGAAAATGTGGATGTTAGTGGGAGGAAGATGCTCTAAAATGTGGATGTTAGTGGGAGGAAGATGCTCTAATCTGGATGTTAGTAGGAGGAAGATGCTCTAAATTGTGGATGTTAATGGGAGGAAGGTGCTCTGTAATGTTGGTGGGAGGAAGATGCTCTATTATCTGAACGTTAGTGGGAGGAAGATGCTCTAAAATGTGGATGTTAGTGGGAGGAAGATGCTCTAATCTGGATGTTAGTGGGAGGAAGATGCTCTATCACCTGGATGTGAGAAGAGAACCTGCAGCAACCAGCTGATAAACTACCAACAGCTGTTATGAGCTAACTGCTAATCCAGCCGCTAACCGACGGATCAGCTCAGAACGAAGATGGCGGCTCACCCGGCGCGTCGGCGGCGCTGGCCTCCGCGTCCTCGCCCTCCTTGGCGTCGGCCTCGCCGGCGGCGCTCTGCTGCGTCTTGCTGCCGTGCGTGGCGCACACGTGCTTGTCCTCCTCGGCCAGGACGCAGGTGGGCGCCTCGCGGCCGCCGCGCTCGCCCACGTCCTTCTCGCGCTCCGCCATCCGCTTGCGCGCCGCCTCCTCGGCGGCGGCGATCTCGGCGGAGATCTTCTCCATGTCCACCTCCACCTTCATGCAGCACAGCTGGAGCACGACACACACACACACACACACACACACACACACACACACACACAGTCTACAAGATGCTTGTTCAGGCTTGTAGCACCTGTTGATCATTTCGTGTGCGAACGGCGCCCCCTGCTGGATGCAGTGGGCGCTGCAGCGGCGGTGAAACGCGGCGTACCCTCTTGAGCTCGTTGGTGAACGACTCGGTGGCCTCGATGAACTTCCTCTTCTTGTCCTGGTGGCGGTCTTCGATCTGCAGTAGCTCCGCCTCCAGTTTTCTCTGCCAGAGGAGACACGCGGGAGTCGCGGGGAGAGTCATTCCGGGCGCCGCCGTGCGCCGCGGGGCGCCGCCGTCTTACCTGATGCACCATCAGCGACTGCACCTGCCGCTTGAGGACCTGCATGCGGGCGGTGGTGACGACGGAGCGCACGTCCGGGACCACGCTCTCGCTCAGGATCTCGCTGATCAGGCGGTGGTTGCGTTGGAAGCGAGCCGCCGCCGTGTGCTTGACGGAAAAGCCGTCGTCGTAATCTGGGGACCAAACGAGAGGCGCGGGTCAGACGTGGGGAGGCGGCGGCGGCGGATCGGCGAGAAGGAAACGAGCCGAGGGACGGCGGCGAACTGTCCCGTCGCCGTCGGTTACAGACGTCAGGCGTGCCTCTGCACGTATCTTCCTGTAGTTCCCGTGGCGTCCTTACGGGGGGCGCCAGAGATCACACAACGTGTCTGAGGCTCTTCTCAGGTTCATCAAGGAAAACGGGACCTGCCCCATGCTTTTATTTTGAAGGTGCCAGCGTTTGTGCGTTCTCAGAGAGGGAACCGTCGGTCCTTCGGCCGCTTTGACCCCTCCCAACCCGCCGCCGCCGCCGTCCAAACAGAGCGCCTTCAGACGATAAACAGCGCTCGTTAGTTTTTCCACTCTGCGGCGGCGCAGAATCGCATCCAGATGCATCGGGCGCCGCGTTCCTTGCGCCGCGCGGCCGGCGGGTGTCAGACCCGGTCAGGGTGCACACGTGGAGGTCGGCGGCGTTCGGATACAGTGGAAAATATGATTCATGTCGGGGCGGCGTGCGCGCGAAGGTGGCGGCGCTTTGCTGCGGTTCAGCGAGCTTTGAACCATCGACGCAAAAAATGCAAACAGGCAGCTTATTGGAGGCTTAATGGAGGCTTTCCAGGGGGCGGGGCTTCCTCTGGGGTGGCGCCGCAGAGCCTCAAAGTGAGACGCCGCAACGTAAAAAATACTTGAGATGTCGGTAATTCCGTTTAACGCTCAGACGGAGGCGAATGAGACGGACCGACGGCGCTCTCGTCTGATTGGCTGAAGCTTTCTTGCAGATTTTACTGCTGATCCATAAAAACAGAGACTTTCTGACTCCTTGCTGCCATTTAAACTCATAATCAGCTCTATTCCGGTGTTGACCTGCAGATGGCGCCACTTCACTGCACATTTTCCTCTAAGCGAACGCTTTAAGGACAGCAACTGACGTCCCCTCCGCAGCCCCCTGACAGCCAATCAGCTGCTTTCATCAAGACTTCATCTAAATCATCTAAATTTTATTGACAACATTCTTTTTTTCTACTTTTCCAGCGCTGAAACAAACCGTCCTTGCGGCGTCTCTTCGCCTGTGAAACCTGCACGACAGAAGGCGTCTCTGCGCCGCCACAACAGGAAGCAGACGAGGTGAGCGAACGTGGCGGAAGTCGCCGGCCGGCGAGGGAACTCGGGAGATATTTAGGTCAGAGAGTTTAACGCGTAGGGGGGGGGGGGGGGGGTCGGGTTCGAGTGAAACCACCTCCGGCGGATTTCCATCTTTTGCTGGTGGCGTTTTTTTCCCCCCCCCGATCAAAACGTACGAAGCGTAACCCGGCAGCCGCTTCCCTTCC
Organism: Malacoctenus gilli; assembly: GCA_032164315.1. Classification (NCBI taxonomy): domain Eukaryota; kingdom Metazoa; phylum Chordata; class Actinopteri; order Blenniiformes; family Labrisomidae; genus Malacoctenus; species Malacoctenus gilli. The sequence goes on along the minus strand of JASSRZ010000074.1, from coordinate 19,225,913 downwards.
GTTATTAAAGCTCATGCGCGACCACCCGCCGAGCTAAACCTGATTTAATCACGGCCGTGCGTGCGGAACGTCGGGTACGCGAACCCGCCCGGGATGCCAGATCTGACGCGTTGGCGGCGCGGCGCGTGCCGTTCCTGAAGCCTGCCGGCTTTTATCTGAACATCATTATCTGGAGCGGCGGCGGCGGCGGCGGCGGCGGGCCAGCCGGACCCCAGACGGGCATCATTTCCTGGAGGTGGGCGTAACGCAAACGTCTCGGCCCCGCTCGTGCGTCAGTCTTTAAAACAAGCCGGAGAAGAATGTAAATTTTGCAATTATGCCCAAACCGATGCCAAGAATACCGAAGCCCGGCTAAACACCGCGGGTCAAACAAAGGCGGCGTTCTGCGGGGGGGAAAAAAATCGCCTTCCGAAGGTCACCGGCGAGATAAGCGGCGGCCGGCGGCGCTGTGTGGTCGTCCGGCCACAGACTAAACCGGCGGGCGGCGCGAAGAAGCTTCGTCCGGCCGCGTCCGAGATCGTGTGAGGTGAGGTGTCGTGAGTTGAAGATCCGAAGTTGCGTCTCCACTCTTAACTTGATAGAACTTTCAAAATAAAAGCATGGGAAAGGTTCCTGGTTCGACAGAACAGCGTGTTGCGATTCTAAGACTTGAGGCTCAACTCGAGCGAGGCTCCCGTCCGACGGGTCGACCTTTGACCCCCCCCGAGAGCGGCGCGGTCTTACCGTCGGGGTCGTCGGCCGGCTGGATGCTCATGTAGGGCTCGCCCTTGTCCAGCCGGGACTGCCGCTGGCGGCTCTCCTCCTCCAGCGCGGCCTCGGCGCGGCTCTTGGCGTTGACGTAGGCCAGGTAGGCGGGCGAGTTGTGGTAGGCCTTCATGCTCTCATTGTACTCGATCTACAGCGGAAGAGACGACAGGAGTGACGGGGAAACGGTTGGCGGGGGCCGGAGGCGGCGCCCCGTCGCCGTGGAGGCGGCGATGACCGGCGGGGACACACCTACTGGTCGCCCGTCCACACACACACACAAAAACAAACAAACAACCCGGCGAACTGGCAAAACAACCAACCTTCTCTGCTTCGTAGTCATTCAAATAATCCTGTTTCTCCTCATCAGTGAGGTCCCTCCACATGCCACCGATTATCTTCCCAATTTCCCATAGCTTCAGATCGGGATTGGAGGCTTTTACTTGATCCCAAACCTGGTGATGAGAACCAGACATGGGGCGCGGGGTTGGCTTGGGTCGGGTCGGGTCGGGTCGGGTCGGAGGGGCTAATACGAGGGTTATCTCTTTGCAGAGAGGTCACAAACCAGAGGAGGCCGTGTGCTTTAAGCTCCATCTCCAAGCTGACACAATCCCGAGCTTAGCTGAGGTCCCTGACTCACTCTCTCTCTCTCTCTCTCTCTCTCTCTCTCTCCCTCCCTCCAACACAGCCGTTAGTATCTGAGACAACATGCACATCCCTCGCACATCTCTCTGAGCCTGCCGGGTAACTTCCAAAATAAAAAAAGCGGCCTGACTTCCACACGGCGGGTTACACGGAGCGCACGTACCTTCCGGCTGTAGCGCATGTACGGCATCAGAGGCTTGTCGGGCGGCTTCGGGGGCTTGGGGATGTTGATTCCCGACGAGTTCTGCTGGGGACACAAAGACGGACGCGTCAGCTCTGCGTGCGTGCGTGCGTGTGTGTGTGCGTGTGTGTGTGTGTGTCGTGACTTCAAATTAAAACCAAGGTGCTTGATCATCATTTCAAACTCGCTTTTCCACAGAGATCGTCGATATTTTCTTTACATGTCGTTAAAATCGCATTTTTCGATCAAACTTCTGACTCCTCGACGAGATTCTGCTTTTTGTCCGGCCACGCCTCAAAAAAGGTCCCAGCCAATCAGAGGCAGGAGGGGGGGCGGGGCTTAGGCCGTGCCATAAGCAGCAGTTGTTTAGGATCTGTGTGTTTGGTTTTGAACTGATGATTCAAACTTTGAGGAGGTTCACTGAGGCCTCGGGAGAGTCTGTCGGAGGTGAGGCAGCTCGGCGTGATTCGGCGGCGGTGGCGGCGGCGCTCCGGAGGCCCCGCGAGCTCCTCTGGAACAGGAACCGACTGCGAGACCTCAGGAAAGCCGCCGCTAAGCCGCGATTTGCGCCCAGCGAGACACAATGCCATCATCGGAGGCAGCCGACCGCAGCGACCAGATTACTGCCGAGCGGCGAGGCCGCGGCGCCATGGCAACACGGATGGCACGAGTTACCCAACATGGCTGTCAGAAACGTGGCCTCCGGAGGAGGCAGCTGGTGCCGGAACGGGTCTGCCGCCGAGGAAGGAGGCTTGGTCGCAGCCGCCACGTGTAAAACGCCGGATATTTCGTCATTTTTAGGACTTTTTAGCTCAATTTGGGGGCGTTTTTTAGACCGATATCTGAGCCGTTTGCCTCTCTGACAACCAACTCGATGACCGCGAGACGTTTCGTGAAATTTCGCACCATTTCTGAAGCCATTTACGACTTAAAACCTCACTGGACATTCGCAGCGCTGCCTTCGTTGGCTCGCGGCGACGTCACGCCCTCATGGCGCCCTTCAGCGCGGCCCTGACTGCCCTGTAGCCCCCCCCCCCTCCCCCGAGAACCGGACTTTGGCGTTTCAGTCTGTGGACGTTCATACCGTTACCCGACTGTTGCTGCTCTGGCTCCCTCCCAGTCTGTAGTTGTTGTAGGCCAGATGGCTGTAAGGGTTGTACCCCACAAAGCCGGTGGTGTTGGGCATTTGCTGATGGAAACAAATGAGATAGAAACATGAGAAATGGCCCAAAACAAGGAGGAAGAGGACGGCAACGGAAGGAAAAACCAATGAGAGAAGCTGGAGATGCCAACTGGCGGAGGGGGGGGGCTCGCGGCGGCGTTGGCGACCAACACGACGTCGCGCTGAGGGCAGTACTTACGGTGGTGGGGGCGGGGGGAGGGGGCGGGGCGTACGAAGGTCTCTCTGTGTCCAGAAAAAAACCACACACACACACACAGACAGAGAAAAGCAGCAGAATCAGCTCAACATTCAAATAAAACTTTATTGTCCACCGATACGACGTCAACCGTAGTCAAACTGGGCAAAAACACCCAGAGAGTGATGCAAGCGCGACCCGAGGGGTCAAAAAGGAACCACGCCCGTCAACGCGCTCAACAAACAGAGTAACGTTACTGCAACGCTGAGAAAACAAGGCAGTCAGTCACCGTCCAACAAACACAAACAACGTGGGGCCATTATTTCATCGTTTACTGAGAAATAGAGACGATTTAATGGAGGGAAGTCGACGTTTTGTTGCGTACTGACTCAAATATTTGCGTTAGAGGAAGAAAATGACTCAGAAGTCAAACAATTCCCCAGATTTTAGGATAAACTGTCGAAAACGGCGTTAGTCCTGGGACAAGCAAGCAGTACGACAGGTTTGAGACACTGTGGGGGGGGTCATTCAGCGCTGGTGGTTTCGTTAACACCCCAGGACGTGTTGTTTAGCGTCTCACCAACACGTTTCAGCCTCGTTTTTAAGTGTAAAACACTGAAAAGTGTCTGAACTGAGCGAATCGAGTCGCAGTTCTGATGGAGTCCCTCAGAGGGACCGTCCAACGCAGCAACATTCATCCATTCATCCTCCTAATCTGTGACTTTCCTTCAAGGTCGGAACTTTTCTCCTTTTGTTAACAAATGCGAGTATTTTATGTCCAAAAAATCATCTAAAGTAGCTCAAATACTTCAAGCGCCGAAACACCAAATACATTTCTAGTCACTTTTATTGATTTGGAGGGTTATTGTTCACCGAGATTGGGATGTTTGCTTTTAATGGGGCTGTATTGACGCATTGTTGAGGCTGAGTGTGATGGAGAGCTGCATTTGAATATGCATGCAACCGCCGTCCTCCCACAAAGAGCCGCGGCGCTCGGCCGCGGGCTCCGCCGCAGCCGCTCCGGGTCCTTACTTGACATGGTGTCCGTGACGGAGGCGCTCTCAGCCCGTCCCGGTCATCCGACCTGCAATAAAGGCTCAGTTTTAGGCTGATGTCGCTGCGGCACCGAGGGGGTGAAACCGCGATGACACGCAGATCGCTAAACAAAGAGGCGCCGACGGAGGCTGAGCGGCGGGCGAGCCGGCGGGCTAGCGCCGATTAGCACCGACGCCCCGCTCCGAGCGGAGGCGGGCGGAGGCGCCGTTCCACCCGCTTCCAACGCCGGGGCGACACAAACCAGACGTGCGGCGGCGTTTTGAGTGCGTCCCGGCCCGCCGCGGCTCGCTCGTTTCGGCGGTTTGCTGGCAGGCTCCCGTTAGCACGCACGATTAGCCGTTAGCCGCGCTAGCCTAGCCCTGATGGCTACCAGCTTTATCGCCTCAAATTCGCCGTTTTTCTCGCTCACAGTGTGTAAATCAAAGTCCAACAGATTGTGTGTCGCTGTATTTAATAGTTTTAAGATGTTATTATTGACGCCAGGACGCTTCTGGAGCTGATTTGGCGAATCTGGCGGCTAGCTGCAGGCTAGCAGACGTTAGCCTGTGCTATTATGAGCATGCAGCGTCAGGTCGGACGTCTCCAGATATTTAATCCCCTCAGATTGTGCAGTTCTGCGAGCGAGACGAGCGACGTGAGGCGCCGAGGACAAAGAGACTCACCCTAAAAGCCGCGGCTCGTCCCCACCTGCGAGCAGGCTGTGACAGGGAGGGCTACCCGGCGAGCTCAGGCAACCCGGAGCCCCCCGCAATAACGCGATGAAACGGGGTCCACCGGTCTGATTCCCGCAGAATCTTCCAGAATTACACCCCCCCACCCGCTCCTTATTACAGCTGTGTGTGCCTGAGCCTCATCGCCCTCAGCTGTCACGGAGCTGCAGCTCGCTCGCTCGCTCGCTCTCCCTCCCTCGCCTTCATAACACAGGCGCAACCACCGGGCTGAGCCGCCCGCCCGCCCGCCGGGCTCCGTGCGCGCGTGTGCCCGCAGAGACGTCGCTGCAGCCCCGGAGGGTGTGTGTGTGTGTGGGGGGGTGGGGGGTCCGTCCGACGGGCGTGAGGCTCTGCGGTGCCAGCCTGGGCACCCCTGCAGCTCCAGGAAGGAACAAGAGAGAGGTCACTCCGGGCCCCCCGAGAAGGTCAAAGGTGGGCGACCTCTCTGCGGCCAAATAAAACAAACCCGGCAGCCACAAAAACACGTTTAGCCTGAAAAATAACAGCACGCGGTTCATTGAGCTGCGTTAAAACGCACCTGGAGGAAGAATCGATCCCGTTTTCTCGGTCTAACGTGACAGTTTTTGAATTTTTATTCGAATAATCTCGTTTTCCTGATACGTCGACGTCTATACGCCATTTAAACGAAGTTTCCTGAATCACACATGTTCTTTGGTTCAGTCGTGTCCCCTGTTGGTTGCTGGATCCAGTCCCAGCGGCCCACACACACACACATATACATCCCCAACACACACACGCTGACCTTTAGAGTCGCTAATAAACCTCGTGTTTAGTTTTATGCGACTGGAAAGAAACAAACGCCGAGGCTGAAACGTGTCCCCGCGACTTTCCTCCAACCTCGCCCTGAGAAAAAAAAACAAATAAAGTGATCAAAAGTTTTCAGTTTTTGAGCCGAAACGGTCCACGGGGTGATTGGGAGTCGCCGGTCGGCCTCATGTTTATGTTTTTGGAAGGAAAACAGACGCGGAGACAATAGGCCGAGGTCACGTCGAGGGGCGCTGCTGCCGTTTGTGGTCGGAAACGATGAAAACAACATTTTTGTGGCTTTGTCAGAGACTCTAATGTGCAGCAGGTTGAAGGAGGAAGGTCAGCGGAGGTTTGCGCTCCTTGCTTTGCTCTTTCGGCAGCGAGGGATGGTTGATTTCATTGTTTACTGCGAAATAAAGACGATTTAATGGAAGGAAGTCGACGTTTTGTTGCGTACTGACTCAAATATTTGCGTTAGAGGAAGAAAATGACTCGTAAGTCAAACAATTCCCCAGATTTTAGGATAAACTGTCGAAAACAGCGTTAGTCCTGGGACAAGCAAGCAGTACGACAGGTTTGAGACACTGTGGGGGGTCATTCAGCGCTGGTGGTTTCGTTAACACCCCAGGATGTGTTATTAATCATTTCACCAACACGTTTCAGTCTCATTTTTAAGTGTAAAACACCGAAAAGTGTCTGATCTGAGTGATTCGAGTCGTCGTTCTGATGGAATCCCTCATAGGGACGCCACATTCATCCATTCATCTGACGTTTACACTCCTAATCTGTGAATTTCCTTCAAGATCGGAACTTTTCAAGTATTTCATGTTAAAAAATCCTCTAAAGTACCTCAAATACTTAAACATCAGATACATTTTTAGTAACTTTTACTGATTTTGTGTGTCGATGTTTGGTTTTTAATGGGGCTGTATTTTAAAAGCGATCCATTACGTCACCGAGCGGCGGGCGGCATCAGCGCCGCCTCACCGGCCGTGACCTCGGGGGGAAAATCAAGGTCGCCCCCATTCGGGGCTCCCGCTGTTGTTAGAAGTGGAATACTTTGCATTCTTGTCGGCATTGTGTGCGAGCCGCCCGGGTCCACAGTTGTAATAATGTGTTCCCTGAAAGAAAAGAGCGCAAAGCCCGCCGGCTTAAGCCTCCATCTGCGCCTTCAGCCTGAGTAGTCCCTGTTTGGGCTTTCTTGATTGCTTGTGTTCATTGTGGGCCCGTGTCTTTCTGTCCGCGCTATTTTGCTTTCTGCTTGACCTGCACGCTGCGCTATATGCATCCAGACACTGTTGTGGTCTCATCCCCAGGTGTGGCGCTCCGCGGCCCCTCCCCCTCCCCCCTCCCCCCTCCCCCCGGCGGACGGGACGGGACGGGACGGCGGGGCGGATTCCTCCCGGGACGCCGGCCGGAGCTCCGCCACCGCTAGCGCCGCCGCCGTGCATCTGGAGGTAGGGTGGAGGTCACATGCCTCCTGTCAGGGCTTAACGCGGGCGCTGCCGCGGGCAGGGCCTCCCAGGCGCAGCTGTGGGATTGTGGAGGGGGGAGGGGGGGGGGGGACACTTTGAGTCAATGGGAGGAAAAAGCCGCCGCGGAGCCGATCTGGTGACACAGAATCGGACCCGGTTCTTAAGCCTCTCCAAAATAGACTCAGGCAGTGGAAGTAAGCAGACGTGAAAGTTTACTCTGCCGCTGGACGCCGGGGATATTTATAGACGCCGCCCGCCGTCACGTCGCCGTCATGTATCTTTCCAGCTCCGAGCGCAGGGAAACAAACAGGCCAAAACATTAGGACCACTGAGAAGCGAAAGGGAATTCAACCCGGCGTCTGGAAAACGAGGAAAAACGTCCTCGACGAGTTTGGACTCGAGAGCGTTTGGCAGTCGATTCAGCTCCAGACCTGCAGGGGGCAGCGTTCAACAAAAGCGGTGTGTAACAGATGGAGGCCTATTGATCTTCATGGGTCCGTCTCTGTGGTCAGTCGAGCAACGGACTGAGCACCTCCCTTGACCGCTTTGTTCCTTACCATCTAAATCGAGCATCTGTGGGATGTGCAGGACAAACCGGTCTGATCGCAGCCGCGTCGAGTCATGTCGACACCTCACGGCGTAAGACAGGCGGTCTTAATGTAATGGCTCACGGGTCTTTGTGGGGAAACTGAGACGGGGGTGGGGGGGGGGGGGGCTGCCCCACTTACACAAAGGTCCAGAACAATCGTTGCACTTTTGGGCCCCCGGAGGCGACGACTCGACCTGTTTTCCACCACGCGATGAAACGAAACGCAGCGTGCACCTGCGGCCCCCCTCATTCCCAGGAACTCGTTGTAAAGGAGCTTATCTGTTGTCACGACAACGCGCGTTGGCCGGCGACGAGCTGCCGTGTTCGTCGGATGAATCTTTGGATGGACGAATGATCCATGAACGGCGGTTGACCATGTGCAGAGATCGGATCAAAGATGGGTTTATAAACATCTCGTTAACTCTATCTCTTGTAATGAGTGCCATCTTTTGTCAGAACATCACAAATCGAAGATTTGATTCGTTGGATTCGTTGGATTTCGCTTTATGTTCGCGGCGCACCAAAGAATTGCTGGTTTGCTGATCTTTTTATGTAGCAGTTACATAAAAAAAGAGAAATCTGGTGAGATTTTCTACGTTGGAAAACTACCGTATTTTCCGCACTATAAGGCGCCGAGACTAGACGCTATAGTAGAGGCTGGAGTTACTTTATGCGTCCATTAGAAGGAGCTGCACTAAAGGGAATGTCAACAAAACAGTCAAAACTTTATTAATAGATTACAAAGCGGCGTTCTGACGACTCCGTTCACTCCCAAAATGAAGAAACAGTCTTCTTGACTTGGTCATCTCGTTGCTTCCTCCACTTTTAGGTGCGCCTTATAGTGCGGAAAATACGGTACTCTTTCGGTACTCGTCTTGTTGCTTCC